>ML782158.1:465428-485646 GCA_009831015.1 Picea engelmannii | reverse complement strand
ATCCAGCCCTTCAAAGATGAGGTATTATGTGATGTTTCCCCGATGGATGTCTGTGATGTTCTCTTAGGTCAGCCATATATGTGGAAGCGCATGTTATTTATGAGTCTGGACCCCGTAGTGTCATTGTTACTCTGAGGGGTCGTCTCTACAGAATACCAGAGGTAATTCTGACTATTGTTCCACCTAAACAGTGTCACAAGGTAGTATCTCATACAACAAAATTCAGCTTCTTCACAATCTTTTCAAAGGTGAACAAAAGGATATTGCAACCACTACAGCCTCGACCCAAGCACGTTCTATCCAACAAAAGCGGGTCAATAAGGCTACAAAAAAGTGAAAAAATTCCTTCTACACACATAAATATCATATAGCCCGATTGGTTGAATAGATTCAACCCTACTAGCAGTAGGTTCATGACAGCTTTCCACAAACCAAGGAGCATGATGTCTTGAGAAAGGCAAGTAGCACACCAAGATTCAGTTACAGCAATCGATTTCCCCTCTCCCTCGGAAGCTTAATGCAATGGAGACCATTGCTTCATAAGGAGGGGGAATTGATCCAGGTGGATATAGGTGACCACCCACCTATTCCAACTGGCTCATTTTGGCAGTTTCATTTTGGTAGTTTTGTTCCTAGTTTTTGAGTCCCAAACTTTCGAGGTCGTTTTAAGGCCCTAAACAACGTTTTTAGGGCTCGACACAGTTAAACTGTGAAAGGAGTCGAATTCTAATGATAACATGTGTAATCCTCGGATAGAACTTTCCAATGAGCTATCATGCGCCCCAAACGAAGATCATATGCCAAAGTTACGCCCACAGGAAGTTGATACACCAAACTACCCAAAACAGGGTCCACAAAACCGTTGGCTTTTCATCTTCCAGGGTTATGGCTTTGGATTTTATTTATGTTAAAAAGGCCTTAAGAGCCTCATTGTAAATCATCTTATTGTGAATTCAAGTAGCCGTCACACCTCTTCTCAAAGATAATCTACCACCATTCTAGTGAGTCTTCCACTCTGTATTTTTATAGTCTTTGTACATTTTCACTCATTAATAGAAATTGTGTATTATTGTATCTCTGTGTTTATGGTTGCATCTCTGATGTAATTTTTTTATATTGTTGGATATCAGATACATCTCTATAGATTTATTTATTATATCTCTGCTCTAATTTCATGTTGAAAATAATCTGTATCAGTGGCATACGAGCTGGAGCTAGCAAAGGGCAGCAGGATCCACAACACCTTCCATGTATCCTGCCTCAAGAAGGATTTGGTACAACATGTCACTGCTTCAGCATATATTCCTCCACTATATGAGGAAGAGTTGTTAGTTTTATCTCCTGAGAGGATAGTTGATTTCAAGGAGCGAATACTTGGGAGAAGGGTCATTTGAGAGTATTTGGTTGTATGGAAAGGATTTTTCGCAAAAGATGCTACCTAAGAAGGGAAACAAATTTTACAGCACCATGATATAGAATTGTTTGAGGACAAGCAATCTTGGGAAGGGAGGACTGTAATGTCACCTTCCAAGTGATCAGGATAACACAATATCCCATATGACCCTCGTAGGCTATAGTCAACAAGGAAAAAGGGATTCAAGGAGGTGTCACTAGGTAAAAAGTTTGTCAAACCCTAAAAGCGACATTAAATAAAATAAACAATTATATTTAATGGAATTGGAGGGAAAACAAAGTGAAGATTTGATTTGGTCAAAATGGGGGAAATATATAGAAGATCAAAAGGAAGGATAAAAAGAGGAGAAACCCTTCCCCCTGGCATTATGTTTTGATATCTTATTGAGTGCTCTTGTAGCCAGCGTTTTTGTTGGGGTTTTGGGAAAAACTCTTCCACTACACGTTTAGTTTTGGTGGTGCAATATCCACCCTAGCTAGACAAGAGTGGGATTCATCCTGAATCCTCATTCGAGTTCATTGGGGTGCATGTTTTTGTTTTGGAGAGAATTGGAAGTCGATTCAGCTCGTAAAGTGGTTTAGGGAAAATTTATGGAGGAGACTTTTCGTCAGGGCCACAGGTGTCAAGAGGGTTTCATGCACTTGGAAAAGGAGGCATCCCTGTGGGTTGAACTACGGTCATCCCGTGATGCCCTGCCATACACCCCGCAGGCATCCCGCAAGGACCCCTGTGATTGGGGTTTTGCAGCAACTCATTGGATCAAGTCTGGGAAGAGATCTGAAGAAATTGGAGGATCAGTTACAGAGCAAACATCACTAGAGAAAAGAAGAGGAGGGCTTGAAGAGCCTTGGGCTCCATATCTTGGCATCATTCCAGGTTCCATTGTGTTGTTTTTGTAGTATATTGTGATGCTACCTGGCAGCCATTAGTTTGTGTGCTTAGTAGCAGTCTACAATTGATTTACAGCCCTTAGTTATCATTGTATTGATTTTGGTGAACTTCCATCCATAATAAGATGCCATTGTTATCTGCTCAATTCTATGTGTAATGGATATATGATCTATGTTTAAGCTATTGTTTAGCACTTCCAGCAAAGTGTTTGATAAAATCACACAAAGAAGAATAATAATTTTGGGTAGTACACATATATTTCCCAACTATCCTAGTTTGGAACATTACAAAGGATGATAATGAACTTCCTATCCAAGCATGCAGACCAGATATTTTGCTATGAGGTTTTCATGTGAACTGGAATCAAATAGAACATCCACCTTTGTCTTCTTGACCTAGATCTTAATAAGGATGAGTCTAGTCATCTCCTTCTCCTCCTTGTGATAAAGGCTACTTTGGTTCACCTCCTTCTACACTATACTGAAAACAATATTTTCATCCACACCCAAGTTTCCTTCTATCAGGTTGTATAAATCCATAGTTGATATCTTCTTCTTCTTGGCATGCTTCTTATGGTTCTTTGGATTCTATTATGTATGTATCTTCCAACACTTATCTTCGATGTGGCCATCAATATTACAATGCTTCTAGTAGTTGTTTGGATCCTTGCATTAATGTGAAATGGTTGTTGTCCTTTCCACTTCTTCTTCCCCTACTTCGAAGCATGTTGGTGGTATTTCTCTTTGGAACCACTTGGCTATAATTTCTTATGGCCTATATTCTCCAAGTACTATGCTTGCACACAAGTCTCATCAATTGTTCTAGGTTCAAAAAGTATCACTTGATTCTATAAATAACTATGTATAACCCTTAGATACTCGAGGAGTACGTCTGGTTTATTGCAAGATATACCCAACGTAATCACCATTTTTCTGAACTCGGTGGTGTACTCTTGCATACTCTGCCCTTGCCTCTACCTGAAGTGATGCCAATTGATCCATTGGTCCTCTACATACCCATTATGGTAGAATTGGGACTTGATGAGGGTTTTAAATGCCTCCTACTTAGTTAATGGTGGATCACCCTCTAGCCTAAGTGTCTTTGTGTGGTTTTCCCACCATGTTAGTGCATGGCCCTCTAATTCCAATTAGGAAAATGAAATATTTTTCTTTGTTTTTATATTATGGACACACAAATAAAATTCTAATTGTTCCAAACAGCTATTCAACTCAACAACATCAATCTCACCTTGGTAGGGTTTGATGTCCACTTTCTCTTCCTTTTTAAACAAATATTGTGAAGAAGTGATGACACTAGAACTTGGTTGCTCTTTCTATGGGTCCTTTTTTAGCTCCTTTCCCAAGTCTTCATTATCTTTCAATTTATTTTCCAATCCAACTTCTATGTTAAAGCCACCAACCTCCCCAAAAGTTCCAAACTTGTTTGCTAGAGCTGCCATGAGGAGGGTCATGTTGCAATGAGAGATATCAATGGCTTGTTCTTCCAACTTCAAAAATGTCTCATTTTCCTCATCCCAAGGTTTATTACAACTAGATTCATCTACCATGGCTAGGGTTTTGAGACTTCCTTCTTATGTTAATTCATGAAACCTACAACTTCCCATAAAAACTGCAAAGAAAACTTCTCTTATATGATTATAATTTGTAAAATTCCATGGATATTCCACTGGAGCAATTTGTCCCAATAGATCTTACAATATTCTAAAATCTTTTATTGTGCAATTTATTACCTTAAATATAAGACTTAATATTACTAGCATAACGACCAAAATTACGGAAGTAATTGAAACTGAAATAAAGAACAATCAAATGAACACATTGTTAGCACCATGATTTTCATAGCTAAGGTTAGAGGTTTGTCAACAATTTGTGAAGTCGTGCCTATTAGCACCCATATTGTTTTTATTCTTGGCATCATCTAACATCTTCAAGGGTCAGTTTCAAAAGGAAGGTTTTCATTTATTATTTATGTTTCCATTTGCAACTACGCGCTACACAGAGCGCTTCACCGTGCAAAGGATTATGTCGCTCATGGGATGTTGTCATGCATAGGATGTCATCGCACAATGGATTTCGTCGTGCAATCTGATGTTTCCGCGCATAGTATGCTTTCACGCAGAGGATTTTCTTGCGCATAGGCTACAGGTCGCGCTGCGCAAATGACTGGTTTAGTGGTCAACTTCAAGATAATTTTATGACCAACTCGAGAAAAATTTTGAAAATCCCCAAGAGGTTTTTGTTGAGGACAAACCAGATAATAAAAACCTCTCTCAAATTTGCAACAGGTGTCATGGATTGGGAGATTCAAAGGAATATTTGAGCCCTATTTTTCATCTTTCATGATTTCATGTCCGAGTCATGTTTTTGAGACACATATTCTGGCTAGCTGGAGATGAATTTAAATAAACCGAGAGAGGTTTTTCTTAACAACGAGCTTAAATATGAAAACCTCTCTCATTTTATAAAAATAGTTTTTTATCAATGAGATATGATGTCATCATTAACGCCTATTTTCCTAGTTTGTCGTGCATTCCGCTGCATTTTTTGTTGTAGGTTACTATTGCGTAGCAGACTTGTTGTGCAGGTATGACAGAGTGTCCAAAAATGCATATGATGACTCATCACAACCATATGGTCTAATTTTGATCATGATCAATGACCGTAAATAATATTTCAGTTACGATTATGATTTGGAAAAGTCATGTTTTCTATTTTTAGTGAATCCATTGAAGTTATTGTTCTCTTTCAAAGAAAACAGATCCATGATTCTAGGAGGGAGTAGTTCTACCCTAGCAGCCAAGGGTGACATTAGATTTCTATATATGGGGATCATTTTCATGTAAACAGGGTTGGTTGGCAAATGTGGTAGACAACAGCTATTGTATGAATTCTAAGTTTTGATCGGAATTTAATGCAAAGGTCATGTAACTTGACGAAATGATTCTAGTTGTAACAGTTGGATGTATTGTGCTTTCTTTCTCCGCGTATATGGTTTCCTGTTATCTTTATTTCATATATTTTTCTATCTATTTCGAACCTGCGGATTCGCTACATAGTGCCCCTTGTTCGCACCACTTAGACAAAACTTTTTCTTCTAAAGTTAACTCTGAATTCGCCCACAATGGCGCTCCAAGTTACTTACTGTATTTTCTTCCGCCACACATTATGGTTTTACACTGAAGGTTGTTGCTCACCTAGCCTTATCCTCTCGAGTCCAGTCACTAAGTCATTTGTCCCGACTTTCCTCAGACTGACCCCATAGCCCAATTCTTCCTTTCCTATGCCAATATAGCCAGAACCCATTATATCATAGGTGTTAAATCTAGCCATTGTTTTCAAAGTCATATCCTACGCGGAGACCGCACCATTTCCGAGAGAGCCCTCTCCAAATCCGAAAGGCTAGTTTTGGGTCTCAAAGTTGGTTGAAAAATTTACCTTTGTCGTCTATCTTTCAGCCAAACAGATTTATGGAGTGCTAACACACACCATCCACTCAAATTAACACAAGATGTCATCTAGGAAACCCAATATTAGAGAAAACCCAGCTAGAATGTGTAGTCTATGCTTTGCTCTCTTTTCTCAGTTAAGAAATGCAAGTAAGAGAGAGGGCACTCACTATGGAGTTGCCATGAACTATGTGGCCATAATGTATACTATAGAATCTTCTACCTCCTTTGTTACAATCTAATATCCCAAACCTAGATACTCTTCTCATTTATGGAACAATAAAAATACCAAAAAAATGGAACTCCTTCTCTTCCTACTAGCCCAATATTTGACATAGCTTGATATCTATATAGGGTTAGGGTTAGGGATAGGGATTTTGCATGCCTCAACCTGCAATTAGTGTTAGTTTTTTGGACCCTCTAGAATCTTCTTGAAATTGCACACATGAATATCCCCACATGTGTGAGTAAAGGGAGTTGGCTGATGTGGCATCCACTATGTACCATGGTGGTCAACATGATAGGTCAACTTGGGAGGAATAACTTCCGCATACGAACACCAAATGTGATTATTTTCACACTTTTGGAAATATTTTAGTGTTTAGACCAACTTTGAGGGGCTAAGAACTATGCTCACAAATTTTTGACCCCAAAAAGTGTCATTTGATGCCTCAAACTAGTTCTAGAAGGTTTCAGATCCCAAATCACCAAACTATGACCTATCCCTTAAATGGGCCCTACAAACCAATTCCTCTAATTTTTCCATCCATAAATTACAAAGATAGATGAAAAAATATATAATGATTCATTATGGATCAAGAGAAGAGGCTCTATAGCTACCACTTTTAATGAAATAACATATTTAGGTTACACACTTTGAAGAGATTTATAAGGAGAAGGCTAGAGCTAATATAGCAGAAATGGTTAAGGTGACTACTTTATTTTCTAGCTTTGTCGATGCACAATTAATGCAAAATTAATGGAGTAAATATCCAAGGAAGAACTCAAACATGTCCTTCATTCTTTCCATGAGGACTAAACTCCTAGGCTCGATGGGTGGATAAATGATTTTTTTCCTGGCATTTTTTTAGCTTCTAGATGGGCATTTTCAAGACCTTTCTATTAGAAGAAATATCCCTTGAGTAGTTTGGTTTCTTGAATGAGAGGGAAATCCATGATGCAATCAATGTGTCTCTAGAGGGGCTTCAATATAGAAAAACTAAAATCCGCACAACCATGGTTTTCAAGTTGGGTCTTTCAAAGGCCTATGATCAGGCTAACTGGCTTGATCTAAGGATAATGTTAATCATATCGGATTTAGTGTTTAGTTAGTTAATTGGATAATGAGTTGCTTGACCTTAGTCTCTATTGGTTACTTCTCTCCTATACTGCCTGAGTTTATTGACCTAGGGTTCATGTCTGTTTGGGGTTCCAACAAAGCCTCTAAAACTATCGGCCCTCCTCGTAAACTAGAAGGCAACGCAGCACACAAAATGCATTGTGCAGTCTCACCTGAGATAGCTTTAATGCATGGTTGTAATACTCAGGCGTTTACAGCCTAGGATTGAGTATGAGATAAGTGGGATAAATATTGAACCATTATTATGACTTGTAAATGCAACATACTGGTATTCACGATTTATGCAATAGATCCATAGGCTTATTCCTTCAGTATTGCAAAAGCACTTAAATGGGTAATATAATAATTCATGCATTCTACATAATAATAATTTCTTCAGATAATAGAGACATGCAGATATTCATCACACAACACATATATTACCGTGGTTCACCCCCTCTTGGTGCTACGTCCACAAAGATTTGGCTCTCAGCTCTTTTATTATATTATGTTCACATCTACAGCGTCGGGAGCTTACAACTCCCCTCTGATGGGTAAGATCTATATGAGGCGGACTAGATCGCACCAGGATCCTTAGCCTGCAATCTAATCCTCAAGATATACCTTATCTCGTCTCTTCTAGCTCAACATCTTACAAAATAAGTCTTATAGCAAAACATTACATATCGCATCAACTCATGTGTAACTTACAACAGCATAATAGTAACCCGAAGTGAATTGACCATGATGCCTAAACATCTATATTTATACATTTCAGGCTATTCAATCGTTTACAATACCTTACCAAAACCCTAACCCTACCATCGTTAGGTCTTCTTATGCATGTGTGCGTGTTTTTCTTCCTTCCAGTTGTTGCTTCCCTTGTGCACGCCTTCCTTGCATGTGCATGTGATGTGTTTCCTTCCAACTGTTGCTTCTCTTGTGCACACTTTCTTTCCCAAAAATGCCACGATTTTCCTCTTTGGCCTTTGGCCTACCTCCAACATGCCCCCAACACTGACATGTGGCTTGTCCCGAGCCACATAATCTTTGTGTGTCTCCTCAATCTCCTTAGTGATCACCTAGAACTTTTCGTTGAGTGTTGTTGTCTGTGTCTACGCCTGCGTAGTATTCTCCTTGAGTGTGTCCACTATCTGGACTGCAATTTCCTCACTGATCAGTTTCACACACTCTGTCTGGGTCTGTGCTACATGTGCCTTAGCTTCATCTTCTTGTGCCATGACTTCTGCTACCTGCTCTTGCAGCAGTTCCATTTGAACATGTCGCTCATGTTTCTATGTTTGCGTAGTAATTAGCTTTTCATGTAATCTCTTCACGTCCTGCGTCCCTTTGACGCGTTCTATGATTAGTGTTGTATTCTTCTTCTACTTGAGCTCTTGGATCGCTGTGTTGATCCTTTCTTCCTCCTTTTCCCATTGTTGGACCTATTGATCCTCCTCTAATCTATTCCAAAGTTGTGATGCTTTATCGAACAAGTCAGTTGTTGTACTGACCTACTGCTCTATCTCCTGCAGCTGTGTTGTTGCTTCCTACTTCCTTTTCTCCTTCACTACTGGTGGAGTGGTTGGTGTGAGTTGTTTTCAGAGATTCTTTATCTCCTTCTAATATTGATCAATTTTCTGCGCAATCCGATCAATCTTTTCTACTGCTATGATTTCCTCTCACTGTGCGGCCTATGGAATCTTCTCGTAAGTTCCTACCACTTTCTTCTCCAATCCTTTTATGCGCTCCCTTTCCTCCTGGGTCTCAGATTTAGCCTTCTCATAGACTATTTCCAACGCCTCCTGATTCTTTGTTGCCTGCTTCAATTCAGTTAAGTGTTTGGTGCATGAGATCGTACCTCATGGTTTACACTAACCTGCAACCTGTGTAGTACCCCTAATGGTATCCTCGTCAACACAAGTTGGATTTGGATTAAGTCCTTCAATGGTGTCTACCCCACAATTTTGTCCATGCGCAACATACTAGGGTTGATATGGAATGTTACGTGCGGCTGCAGTATTGCCTGGACTAACTCTCGTTCCTCTTCTTACACTCTTCCTTATGTCTACGGTGCTAATGGTTCGAGTCCCCTGCTGCTTGTTGGCTTCCCTTCCCCAATATGCTTGAGGAGTTGTTTCTTGTCTACCAATTGCTCTTCAATCCTATCCTTGTGGTGTGCAGTGTGATCGGAGTCCTTGGATAGACAATCTTGAAACATTTGGGCTATAATTTCCCCATCGTCATTCATGATCATATACTCTGGCGATGTTCTTTGGGCCTTTGATTTCTTGCGTGCACCTCCCATCTACGTGATTGGCCTCTTGTTTTCCCTTGTTGTTTGTGGGTTGGACCTTACTTCGGTCTCTTGCATGGGCTCGGCCGATTGTTGCTTCTCTATGGCTAGTTGTGTCTTATCCTTCTTTTCATTCTGGGTCCATGTCTTCATTGGCCCCTCTTCTATCTGTATTACTCTGCCCTGGCCCATCCTTCATCTCTTGGCCACTTGGATTTCTTTCGACTGGGTTTCTTCTTGCCCTACCTCTTCTTTTTCTATCGTTTCCGACACTTCTTGGGTGATGGTTGGAATCCTCCATTCATCGTCCCATTCACTGATGACCATGTCGATGTCCCCCTCTGTGATATAGTAGCACATTTGCAGCCACTCTTTAGCTGAATCCTTCCTTGCCTATATCCAAATTGTGTGTCGCGTGGCCTAGAAATTGGAGATGTTCGCATATCACGTGACAACCTCTAGTGTTATTCTCCACACCGTAGAGATGGCTTCTTGTAGGTCGCATAGATATCCCTCAAAGATAGACTCGTTCGCCTTTTTTCTCCTTGACTCTAGCCTAGCTCTGAGCAACATATATCTTTCCCTTTGATTTGGTTTGGGTCTAGTGCCAAAAACTACGTACCTTGCCTCTCTCCATCCCATGAAAGCGATTAGTGTGATCAACCATGAGTAGTGGAACTCTGTTCCTAGATCCTGCGCATCCTTGCAATCATCAAGGAATAGGTTCAAGAGGTATGGTGCCCACCTCATTGAGGTACCTTCTGTGCACTAAGCTGCAACTGCAACAACCCCAGATGGGACTTCCTCCCTATGGCATTTTCTTAGCAGCTTGCAGGCTAAGAGTTTCGCGCCCAATTGTGTGGTTGTTTCGTTTTCCTCTTGATAATGATCCCTCTTGCCCCCCTGTCAATGGCATACTTCTTCTTCATCTCTTATGCTAGCACTTTTTCCTTGGTTTTGTCATCCAAAAATAGTGCGGGATCCATGCCATGAATCGGTAACCCTATTATTTTTGCGATAAGCTCAACGTCTATTGAGACGCGCTTGTCCAACCAGACGTCCCCACCATGCGTGACTGCTAGCAGTTGTTTGACACATGCGGTCATGTGTTGACGCCTGCCAAAATGTGGTAGGTCCACGAGACCTAAAATTCCTGTCCTCTGCAATCCAGTTGCCCATTGGAGTAGTTGATCAAGTGGTTCCCCAAACCGACTCATGCCCATTGTCTCCATGTATACACATTTTGCAAGTTCTGGGAACTTGTCTTTGTCTACTATGTCATGGTCTGAGTATTTGAGCTTCCCGATGTGAGCTAGTAGCTCTGGTCCTACCTGTACCCCATCTGGTATGCGTGGTAGAAAAAATTATGCTGTTAATTTCTTGTGAGGTGACTTGGGTATCTATATCTTGTCTTTCTTCTGCTGTGGCAGCGGGCTCGAAGTTCCAGCGGCTTCCGGTTGTTCCTCAGTATACCGTTCTGCATGACCCATGATATCCTCGATTGATCCCTCCATTGGGTGGTCTGATATGGTCATTTGAGAATCGTCTGGCTTGCTTACTGCGTCCATATTCGGCTTCATTCCATTGCCTTCCGGAGCGGGTCTGGTGTTCTCTAGTTGTGCCTCCTTCAAGGTTTTTGCTTTCTGGTTTTGCGGCTCTTGTAATTATGTCGGTATGTTTGTATTTGTGCCCTCTGGTGCTGGTTGTTGGATTTCTTCTAGTATGGGTGTCGAGTGCACCAGTGTTGTCTCTGGGGATGGGATTTCTTCGATGTTGACAATCTTCGATGGTTGTTGTTCACCTTCTTCCGCCTATCCACATGACCTAGTATGAACTCTGGTTTTTCTGGCGTTCTGGCTTGCTTCTGCTTGTTTGGGCGATGCCATGGCAGTGAATGTCGAATATTTGTTGGGTTTTAATGGTCTATGTGACCTATATGAGATCACTCTGTGCTTTTTGTCCTCTATCGCTCTCGGTTTGCTCTTCTTTCATGAATAGACTGTTTGCTTCTACGTCTATGTGTTGTATGGGTTTTCCATGAAGCTTGTCGATGACGCTTCCTTCATTATGGGTTTTAATGCACCTTGACTATGGTTTCAATGCATATCCAGTGGGTTCGTACTTTCCATTACTCTGCCTTGCCATCTTCAACTAGTGTCTTTAATGTGGCATCCCATCTGTCCTTGTCGTCCTTTAATTCCGCCTAGTGTTGTCATGTCATCCTGTTTTTGTCGACTTTCCTTTTCTCGCTCGTTTCCCTTTTTATGTGACTGTTGTCCTTCTCCTCGCCGAGGTTGTGTTTCTAAATTCTTGTGACCTTTCTACTACTGGCGCGTTGTTCCCTACTTCGTTCTTTCCTCTTTTCCTTTTTTTCTTTGTTTTTGTATTGCACAGTGGGTGGTCGACTATCTTCTATGACTGATAAGTCTCTCAACTATACAGCTCCTCCATCTGTGATAGATTTTACTTCGTATGGTCATAGCTAATGCATTCTGAGCTTTCCCGGGTGCTGAAACGATTTGTTGTCATACATTAGTACGAGGTATCCTTCCTTGAATGTCTTCTTCTTGATGTGTCGATCGTGCCAAGCTTTATCTATTGCTTTCTAAACTTGTTGGTGGAATCCTGTTAAGATCCAGTCTTCCTCCATAGTCATTAACGGGTTCAGTCTCTCCTATACTGCACCTCGTTCTATCATTTCTGTAATTGTTGATACGCGCAAACTTGGTACTAGAAATTATAATGGCACCACTCCTTCTTGGCCATAAACTAGTTTAAATGGTGTGTGCCCTATCAACTTTTTGCACATAGTCCTATAGGCCCATAATATTGTTGGTACTTTGAGATCCCAGTCGTCCCTATTGACGTTACAGATCTTTGTCAGCGAGTTCTCCAGGATTTTGTTAAATGCTTCAACTGTGCCATTCGGTCGTGGGTGATATGGTGTGTTCTTCTAGTGATGGACTACAAACTCTTCAGTGGTCGCATTGATGGTGTTTTTTATGAAGTGTGTGCCTTGGTCTCTTATCAGAATTCTTGGGCACCCAAATCTAGTGATTACTTGTTCGAATAAAAAATGTGTTGTTGTTTCTGCGCTGCAATCCTTTACTCATGCGGCTTCCACCCATTTGGTTAGATATTCTATCACGGTGGAAATGTACCTTGCTCTTGTTCTTTTTGTTGGTGGGTTGATTGGTCCCACAAAATATATTGCCCACTTGTCGAATGCATGTAATGTTACTTGTGGTCATAACGACATCTTGTCTCTTCTGTTAGGTTTGCCTAGCCTTTGACAAACATCACATTTTTGACAGTACTCCTCTAGGTCTCTGAGAATCGTTGGCCACCATAGTCCTGCGCACAATACCTTTTGCGTGGTAGCTTTGCCTACATAATTCCCTCATGCTATTCCTTCATGGGCTTCTGCTAAAACTCTTGGTCTTTCATGCTCTAACATGTATCTTCACAACATGTTATCTACGCCCATCTTATATAGATGTCCTGCGATCAGTTTATAGTCGGCAGCGTGGACTACCAAGTTTTTCTTCTGCGCATTATTATACTCATGCAACGTAGTACATGTGCTCAAGTACTGGATGATATCTGCGAAGTATTCATCAGCGATCTGAACTGAGAATAGCTATGCATATGGAAAATTGTCCTCCAAGTTTGTAGGTTCTTCTCCATTGGTGACTCTTGATAGGTGGTCAGGTCCTGCATTTAACTTTCATGGTTTGACGATTACTTCAAAGTCAAATTCTTGGAATAGTAGTAACCATCAACAGATTCTCCCCCCCAACACTGGCTTGTTGACTAAATATTTCAGGGTTGAGTGATCCGTGAACATCTTAAAGTGTTTCTCCAATAAGTAATGTCTGAACTTTTGCAGTGCATAGACCATAGCTAGGCAATCTCTTTCTGTCGTGTTATTGTTTTGTTCTGAGTCAGATATCTTTCTACTCGTAAATGCTATCGAGTGATCCAAATCCTCTATTCCTGACTATGCCAAGATAGATCCAAGTACTATGGTTATGTGTCTACATGTACGTGGAATGTCTTCTCCCAATCTGGAAAGAATAATATCGGCGCGATGACCATATTTTCCTTTAGGGTATCCAGACCATGTTGGCACTCGTCATTCCACTAAAACTTTGTATCATTTCTTAGCAGCTTTTCCATTGGTGTAGTTATCTGTGCATAACCTTTGATAAATTTTCTGTAGTAACACGTGTGTCCCAACGTCGCTCTTAGCTGACGGACTGTTTTTGGTGGTGGTAAGTTAACAATGACTGCAATATTTGCAGGAACTGTGAGTAAACCCTGTTTGCATACTATATGGCCCAATAGCATCCTGAATGGTGTTCCGAATATGCATTTCTTTATTTTCAGTGATATCTGACACTGTCTGCATATTTCTAAAATTACACATAAGACTTCTACATGGTCTTTCAACAAACTGTAAACTGTCCAATCGTCTAAGTAAACTTCTAGGAACTGGTGGATGAATTCTTTAAACGAAGCAATGACTACTCTAGAAAAGATTGTTGGTGCATTCTTCAGTCCAAATGGCATAACTATGTACTGATAAGATCTCCATTATGTCACAAATGTGGTCTTCTATATGTCTTCTTGTGCTATCTTGATCTGATGGTAGCCTGAGAATCCATCAGTGAATGAGTAGGCTTCATGTCCTCCTACGTTCTCTAACACTTCATCTATGAAGGGTGCAGAGAACGGGTCATGTAGGCATGCATCATTCAACTTCTACAAGTCGACGCATATCCTGATCCCTCCTTGTTTCTTGTCCTGTACTACCATCGGGCTTATCCATTTTGATTCTTCGACGGGTTCTATGATGTGGCTTCTAACATCCTGTCAATCTCAGCTTTGACTTTCTGTTTAGATATGGGGTTCAGTCTATATGGTCAATGTCTAATCGATCTCACTTCTGGTCTGAGTCGTATCTTCATCTCTCCTAGCTCTCCTGCTATTCCCTTCATCTCTGTAAATGTTGTGGGGAACAAGTCGATGTATTTGTGCAATAGCTCTGTTATGCTTTCCACTGTTTGCTCATCCCAGTAATCTCCAATGCTAGCCATTTTGGGCTGCTCAGTTGTCCCAATATTGACTTTCTTTACTTTGATCGGTGCGGCAATAACTTCTGATTCTATTGGTGGACCTTCCACTTCTCTTTCTCCTTCTGCTTCTACAATCTGAATATCGCGCAGATCATCTTCATTTAGTGCTTCCTCTTGCACATGGTAATAGGAAAGAAGTTCTTTAACTGTTTGTTTATTTTGTTGTTGTTCTTTTGTGATCATTTCAACTTCCATACCTTTGATGAATATCACTCCTTTTATCTTCTTCAGCGCGACATCTATGTTGGGGTTCTCATGCTCGAATGAGAAAGTGACTGTAAAATTTTGTTGCAATGTCATCCAGGTCATAGTTCCTTTGCACAATTCATGGTCTGTATACCAGTTTGCTGGTATGCCCCCTAGAGTATGTATAAATTAATGAGGCCATTCCTCTTGAGGTGTCATTTTCCATAGTGTTATACACTCCTCCAAGTGTTTTGTTGGTGCTCTTTGTCCATCATACTTCTGTTGTTTGCTAAATTTTTGTTTTGCACCGAACCTTGTGCATAGTAATCGCTTGCATTGGTATCAATTTGTGATTGTCTCTTTGTGTGCACCCTACCATCGTGCAAGTGTGGCCTTGAGTGCTAGATCTAGTGCTAACAGTTTATGATTCTCTAAGACTTCATCTTCATACTATGCTAAGAATGTCTCCAAATCATTTACTCCATGTAAACTGGGTGGTTTTCTGATTTCTGTCTATTCGTGCACATCTCCTCATGGATACTTCATGTAGCCTTTGTTGCCAGTTCTCTAAATCGATATCTGAATCTGTTGCATAGGAAGTGATGCTTTGCCAAATGAGTATCACGTCTGCAATTGGGTTTACGTAAACCTCATCACGCGGAATTGTTCTGTACAACTGGCTGATTTCCTCTAATTCCAAACAAGTAGGTTCTACAAACCTCTCTCCTTCTTATGGGTCTAATGGTGCGATGACCCTATATTCTCCTGACTTGAATGTCATTTTCCTGGTCTTCAGGTTGATTATGGCCTGGTTGTCAAATGGCCAATCCAAACCAAGCAATGTTGGGTAAGGTGTCGTGTCGTCCACTATTTCAATGGCTTCAAAATCTACTTTAGTGTGCACTCCATCTAGGTCTATTGTCACTCCTTTCAGTCTGCCTATCGGTAGGACTCTGTGTTGCTTTGCCAGTTTCAATTGAACAGGTGAATATCCTAATGTGGGCTCTCCATAAAATAATAGAATGTTAGTTGCCACAGAAAGAGGGAAGATGAACTCAAAGAATCCTATGAGGAGATGCTAGTTGCCAAGATTAAACTCGCCAAGACATGCTATAGGAGTCTGGTAGCAAAATTGGTGAATTCCCTGTAGGAGGTGCTACCAAAAGTTCTGTAAATGAAATTTTAAAAATTTGCTCATTGATTTGCTTGTTGTCTCCATCCAAGAGAGAAAAGGAGGATATGGGATTTTCTTCTAGAAGCCTTGAGATGGTTTACACTCCTAAGATAATGCCCAGACCTCTTCAAAGTGGCCCAAATCTTCAATAAAAAAATTATGCCATACACGTCATTTTCTAGGCAACAAAATTTGGGCTTGATTTCTGGGAAAATGGTGATGAATGAGCCAAATCTCACACATGGGTTTTTCTCAGAATGGTCCCAATTAGGTGACGCATGTATATTTTCTCAAAATATGTAATGGTTTAGGAGCTACGGGTGGATTTTAAAAAAAAAATCTGGATTTTTCCATTCTCTTTCTTAAAAAATGCCTAGTCGACGTGGAGGTGGAAGAGTATGTTTCGAGCCAAAAAAATATTATTTGATCAAATCCAGTTCTAGATTTATCTACATCATCTCAAAATTCAAGGCATTAATCCAACATTCAATGAGGATTATAAATAACTCCAGAATATTAATATTGGAAAAGGATTAGCATAAAATCAAAGCAAACCTATTAAGACATAACACTTTGCAGTCAATTCCAGATTTGAGGGAACAAAATGAAGCAGTTCCAGATTTCTTCTCGTCAATTGAAGATTTACTTTTATTCTTAATTTAGTGATAAATTGTATTTTTTTTTTAGTTGTAGGTGGTAATTTGATATAAATTCTAGGATTTTGATGAAGAAGAGGATCTTCCTTTTTTAGGAGAGAGGGTTTGAATTTTGGGTTTGGAAATGAGTTGTAAAAATATTTTGCAGACTATGTACATGTGTTTCATTATTGAATAATTCCTACAAATTCAGTATCAAATTGTGCTTCATGTATCTTTATATATTTTTCCTTCTTATTTGAATGAAATGGTTATTGGTATAGCATATATTAATTATCTATGAGTTATATATTCATGAGCAGCAAAGCCTATTCTCCATAAAGTTTCATTCTATTATTTGAGTTCATGATTATGGCCTGGTTGTCAAATGCCCAATCCAGACCAAGCAATGTTGGGTAAGGTGTCGTGCTTTCCACTATTTCAATGACTTAAAAATCTTCTTTACTGCGCACTCCATCTAGGTCTATTGTCACTCCTTTCAGTCTGCCTATCAGTAGGACTCTGTGTTGGTTTGTCGGTTTCAACTAAACAAGTGAATATCCTAATGTGGGATCTCCCGTGAATATATTTGAAGTTAATGTACTACCAAAGAAGACATGGCAATGCATGGGAGAGCCCACATTAGGATATTCACCTGTTCAATTGAAACTGGAAAACCAACACAGAGTCCTACCGATAGGTAGACTAAAAGGAGTGACAGTAGACCTAGATGGAGTGTGCACTAAAGCAGATTTTGAAGTCACTGAAATAGTGGACGGCACGACACCTTACCCAACATTGCTTGGTATGGATTGGGCATTTGACAACCAGGCCATAATCAACCTGAAGACCAAGAAAATGACATTTGAGTCAGGAGAATATAGGGTCATCACACCATTAGACCCATCAGAAGGAGAGAGGTTTGTAGAAGCTACTTGTTTGGACTTAGAGGAAATCGACCAGTTGTACATAACAAATGTGTGTGATGAGGATTACGTAAACCCAACTACAGGTAGTATACTTAGTTGGTGAAGCATCACTTCCTATGCAACAGATTCAGATATTGGTTTAGAGAACTGGCAACAAAGACTACATGAAGTATCCACGGGGATATGTGCATGAATAGAACGTGTTGTAAGATGGGTAGGCACATAAATCATAGAACCACCCAGTTTCGACAGACTAAATGATTTGGAGACATTCTTATCACATTATGAAGATGAAGTCTTAGAGAATCAAAGACTGTTAGCACTAGATCTATCACTCAAGGTCACACCTGCATGATGGTGGGGCGCACATGATCCAGGGGATCAAATTTTGCTCAAAAATTCAAAGTGCTCGAAATTGCTTCAAATCGAACAAGAGTGTAGGCCTCGTCGTTACGAACCCAATGCAACTCGTTTGGGTTCAAACGGACATCGGGAGAGAGAGATATCGCGTTCTGTTCAAAACGACAAACATGCAAAAAAAAGGGATGTTAACTGTACAGTCCGTATGGATGTTGACGTGGCAGTTCATACGACGCATGGCAGGACCGTTCGATAGGTGGTAGAGCTTAGTGGCGAACAATTGGCAGTTAGGTGTATGAATAGTCTGCTGACACATGGCATTTTCTGTCCAATGGATTGGTGCCACGTGGCCCAGTCGTGGGTTGTCACGTGGCCCAATCGTGGGCTGCCACGTGGCACCTTGTTATTGGTTGATGGTTTAAAATTTATGGAAGTCCATGGGGATCGAACCCTGGACCTCCCCACCAGTCCAAACCTTTGCAAAGTCTGTGCTGCCAACATACCACATTGTATTGCTTGTTATATATATGGTTTAATATATATTTAAGTTTGAGTTGTGTACCGTTGGCACGGGGATCCGGGCTGGGGCTTAGCCCCAGCCCCCTGTCACACGACCATATCCATATGACCATACAGTGGGTACCACGACCACTGTTGGCACGCGTGTGCAGTTTTGTATTTGGTTTGAACGGTTATAACACACCGCCACTTGTCCATTGTACATTCGCTCTTTGAACCTTGACCCTTTTCGGGTGAGCGCGTGGTCACATGGTGACCTTTGTGACCATAGCCTTGGCGGTTAGGGGCTAGGCGCACCCATAACTATCCTATAGTTTGCACCGGTTGTGCGGTTGCACCCGATGCTGGGTTTTTCCACATAAATGCGCGTGGGGGCTAGGTTGAGCCAACAGGGGGTGCATTTTGGCGATCCAGAGATAGTAAGTTTAAAGGGGAACTTCCAGGAAGCCTATCTTCTTCAATTGTTGGCCAAACGAGGTGCCGAAAAAGCCCAGCTAGGGGTTTTTGGATGTTCTGAAGCCATTGAAGCCATCTATTTTGCATTTTGAGAATTGTAAAACAAATTTTTCATCACTTTGAGAAAATAATACAAAAGATCTATTGAAAGTTGGACCAGGAGATGTAGCCCAAGAGAGGGGTGAACTCCTTTATCATTTGTTGTGTTATGTTTTTTTATGTTCATTGTTTATTGTTGTTGTTTATATGCATATTGAATGAGTAAATTCTATTAAATTTGTGTTGCAAAATTGACCCATTTGCATTTTAACACATGAACTAAATCTTGCAAATAATTTCAAGAATACAAGTCTTCTTCATTTTTAGATCAAGTTGGTATCAGAGCATAGGTTTTTGAAGACTTGATTATTTGCAAGTGTTTTGTTTTCTGATGCTCACAAGGTTGAAACTCACAAGAGGAGAAGGTCAACTTGTAGAGCCAAGTTCTCATCCTTCAAGGAGGAAGCTTATATCATCACCACAAGTTTCAAGGAGGCATTCACCAAGTATGGCTCATGAAGACAGTCATGAACATATTCCTGCAGAAGATGAAGATCTCAAAAAGGTTGTCATGGAAATGAGAGAAATGATGAAACTCTTGATGGAAAGGAATACAGGATTGCAAGGTGAAGGCTCCAACCCTTCAAAGCACAAGGGAGACAGTGGTGATAAAACTCCAAATGGAAATGGAGGGAATGGTGCTTCTCCACCACCCTCACCTCCATCTTCTTCTTCTTCTACCAATTCAAGACCTCTTCTGAATTCTCCAAAAGAACATGGTAAAACTCCTTCACAAATTCCTATGTTAAAGCTTGATATTAAATTTGAATTGCCAATGTACAATGGAGAAGTAAATGCTGAGAAATTAGATAATTGGATTCATCAGATTGAGGTGTATTGTAGGATACAAAAAATTCAAGATGATGAAACTAAGATTCAACTTGCTTCTTTAAGATTGGATAGTGCAGCACTCATTTGGTGGGAAGCCAAGACTCAAGAGGACATGAAGAAACATGGTAAAATTTTAACCTCTTGGAATGATTTTATTGTTGCAATTTTTACCCATTGGCATATATGCAAAAAGCTATTATGGATTGGCAAAATTTTAGACAAGCTAAAGAACAAAATGTGCAAAGCTTTACTCAAGAATTTAGGAGAAGAGCTTTGGTTTTGGGAGTAGATTTGTCTTCTCAAGAAACTTTACTCAAATACATTGGAGCTTCACATAGTAATTTGAAACATACAATACTCATGTTTAATCCTTCAAATCTAGATGAAGTTTATGTTCAGGCCACTCATTTGGAAGCAAGAGGAAGGAACGAAACTCATGAGGGTAACAAGAAGCCTTTCAGTCATGGAGACAAAGGAAAGAGGAA
>ML782158.1:444805-459963 GCA_009831015.1 Picea engelmannii | reverse complement strand
CATAAGGTTTAGTGCAAAACAGAAAATCAGAAAACAACAGAAGTATGATGGACAAAGAGCACCAACAAAACACTTGGAGGAGTGTAGAACACTATGGAAAACTACACCTCCAAAGGAATGGCCTCATTGATTTATACATACTCTAGGGGGCATACCAGCAAACTGGTATACAGACCAGGAATTGTGCAAAGGAACTACGACCTGGATGACATTGCAACAAAATTTTATAGTCACTTTCTCATTCGAGCATGAGAACCCCAACATAGATGTCACACTGAAGAAGATAAGAGGAGTGATATTCATCAAAGAGATGAAAGTTGAAATGATCACAGAAGAACAACAACGGAACAAACAAATAGTTAAAGAACTTCTTTCATGTTACCATGTGCAAGAGGAAGCACCAGATGAAGATGATCCACAAGATATTCAAATTGCAGAAGCAGAAGGAGAAAGAGAAGTGGAAGGTCCACCAATAGAATCAGAAGTTATTACCATGCTGATCAAAGTAAAGAAATTCAATATTGGGACAGTTGAGCAGCCCAAAATGTCCAACATTAGAGATTACTGGGATGAGCAAACAGTGGAAAGAATAACAGAGCTATTGCGTGAATACATCGACTTGTTCCCCACAACATTTACAGAGATGAAGGGTATAGCAGGAGAGCTAGGAGAGATGAAGATACCACTTAGACCAGAAGTGAGATCGATCAGACATCGACCATATAGACTGAACCCCATATATAAGCAGAAATTCAAAGTTGAGATTGACAAGATGCTAGAAGTTGACATCATAGAACCTGTCAAAGAATCAAAATGGATAAGCCCGATGGTAGTACAGGAAAAGAAACAAGGAGGGATCAGGATATGCATCGACTTGCGGAAGTTGAATGATGCATGCCTACATGACCCATTCCCTACACCCTTCATAGATGCAGTGTTAGAGAACGTAGGAGGACATGAAGCCTACTCATTCACTGATGGATTCTTAGGCTACCATCAGATCAAGATAGCACAAGAAGACATATACAAGACCACATTTGTGACAAAATGGGGATCTTATCAGTACACAGTTATGTCGTTTGGACTGAAGAATGCACCAACAATCTTTTCCAGAGTAGTCATTGTTGCGTTTAAAGAATTCATCCACCAGTTCCTAGAATTTTACTTGGACGATTGGACAGTTTACAGTTTGTTGAAAGACAATGTAGAAGTCTTACGCGTAATGTTAGAAAGATGCAGACAGTGTCAGATGTCACTGAACATAAAGAAATGCATATTCGAAACACCATTCAGGATACTGTTGGGCCATATAGTATGCAAACAGGGTATACTCGTAGATCCTGCAAATATCGTAGTCATTGTTAACTTACCACCACCAAAAACAGTCCGTCGGATAAGAGCGATGTTGGGACACACAGGTTACAACGGGAAATTTATCAAAGGTTATGCACATATAACTGCATCGATGGAAAAGATGCTAAGAAAGGATACAAAGTTTCAGTGGAACGACGAATGCCAACATGGGGGATACCCTAAAAGAAAAGATGGTCACCACACCAATATTAGTCTTTCCAGGTTGGGAGAAGACACTCCACGTACATGTAGACACATTAGCCATAGTAGTTGGAGCTATCTTGGTGCAACTAGGAGCGAGGGATTTGGATCATCCGATAGCATTTGCAAGTAGAAAGCTATTCGACTCATAACAGAACTATAATACAACAGAAAGAGAAGGCCTAGCTATGGTCTATGCATTGTAAGAGTTCAAACATTACTTATTGGGGAAACACTTTAAGATGTTCACGGATCACTCAACCCTGAAATATTTAGTCAACAAGCCAGTGTTGGGGGGGAGAATATGTTGATGGTTACTACTATTCCAATAATTTGACTTTGAAGTAATCGTCAAACCAGGAAAGTTAAATGCAGGACCTGACCACCTATCAAGAGTCACCAATGGAGATTCAGAACCTACAAACTTGGAGGACAACTTTCTGGATGCACAGCTATTCTCATATCATATCGCTAATGAATACTTCACAGATATCATCCAGTACTTGAGCACAAATATTGCACCGCAAGAGTATAATATTGCGCAGAAGAAAAACCTGGTAGTTCGTGTTGCCGACTATCAACCGATTGCATGACATCTATATAAGATGGGTGCAGATACATGTTAGAGCATGAAAGACCAAGAGTTTTAGCAAAATCCCATGAAGGAATAGTAGGAGGGCATTATATAGGCAAAGCTACCGCACAGAAGGTATTCTGATCAGCACTATGGTGGCCAACGATTCATAGAGACTCGAAGGAGTACTGTCAAAAATGTGATGTCTGTCAAAGGGTAGGCAAAGCCAACAGAAGAGACGAGATGTCGTTATGACCACAAGTAACATTACAGGCATTCGACAAGTGAGCAATAGATTTTGTGGGACTAATCAACCCACCAGCAAGAAGAACAAGAGCAAGGTACATTATCACTGCGACGAAATACCTAACAAGATGGGCGGAAGCCGCACCAGTGAAGGATTGCAACGCAAAAATAACAGCACATTTTTTATTCGAACAAGTAATCACTAGATTTGGGTGCCCAAGATTTTTGATGAGCGACCAAGGCATGCACTTCATAAACAGCACAATCAACACAATGACTAAAGAGTTTGAAGTCCATCACCAGAAGAGCACACCATATCACCCACAGGCAAATGGCACAGTGGAAGCATTTAACAAAATCCTGGAGAACGCGTTGACAAAGATCTATACGTCAATAGGGATGACTGGGATCTCAAAGTACCAATAGTATTATGGTCCTATAGGACTATGTGCAAAAATTTGACAGGGCACACACCATTTAAACTGGTTTATTGCCATGAAGAAGTGATGCCATTAGAATTTCTAGTACCAAGCTTGCGCGTAGCAACAATTACACAAATGACAGAATGAGGCACAATACAGAAGAGAGTGAACCAGTTAATGACTATGGAGGAAGACCAGATCTTAGCAGGATTCCACCAACAATTTCAGAAAGTAAGAGATAAAGCTTAGCACAATCGACACATCAAGAAGAAGACGTTCAAGGAAGGAGACCTCGTACTAATGTATGACAACAAATCATTTCAGCACCCGGGAAAGCTTAGAATGCATTGTCTAGGACCGTATGAAGTAAAATTTGTCATAGATGGAGGAGTTGTACAGTTGAGAGACTTATCAGGCACAGAAATCAGAGGGAGGATTAATGGGAGCCGACTGAAGCTCTATACGGATAGTCGACCACCTACCGCACAGTAAAAAAATTAATAAATAAATAAATAAATAATGAAGGTGTAGCGCGTGAGCAGTAGAAAGGTCACAAGAATTTAGAAACACAACCTCGGCGAGGAGAATGAAAACGGTCACATAAAAAGGGAAACGGGGGGGGGAAGGAAAGTAGGCAAAAACAAGACGACATGATAGCACTAGGAAAAATTAAAGGACAACAAGGATGGATGGGATGCCACATTAAGGGCACTAACTGAAGACGGCAAGGCAGAGTAATGGAAAGTATGAACCCACCGGAGATGCATTGAACTCGTAGTTAAGGTGCATTAAAACTCATAATTAAGGAAGCATCGTCGACAAGCTTCATGGAAAACCCATACAACACACTGACGTAGAAGAAAACGGTCTATTCACGAAAGAAGAGCAAACAGAGAGAGATAGAGGATGAAAAGCATAGAGCAAGCTCACAGAGGTCACAAAGACCATTTGAACCCAGCAAACAGTCGAAATTCACCGCCATGGCACCACCCAAGCAAGCAGAACGCTAGAAAAACCAGAGTTCGGACTAGGTCACGCAGACAAGTGAAAGAAGGTGAACAAGAACCGCCAGAGATAGTCAACATCGACAAAATCCCATCCCCAGAGACAACATCGGTGCACTCGACACCCATACTGGAAGAAATCTAACAGCCAGCACCGGAGGGCATGAATACAGACATATCGGCAGAAGTACATGAGTCACAGAACCAAGAAGCATAAACCTTGAAGGAGGCACAACCAGAGAACACCAGACCCGCTTCAGAAGGCAATGGAACGAAGTTGAATCTGGATGCAGTAATCGAGACAGACAAGTCTCAAACGACCATATCAGACCACCCACTGGAGGGAGCAGTCGAGGATATCATGGGCCAGTCGGAATGGTATATTGAGGAACAGCCAGAAGCCGATGGAACTTTGAGCCAGCCACCAGAGCAAAAGTAATACAGAATACAGATACCCAGATCACCTCGCAAGAAACCGGCAACAGAAATTGTTCCACCATACATACCAGATGGGGTACGGGTAGGACCAGAGCTACTAGGTCACATCGAGAAGCTCAAATACTCAGACCACGACATAGAAGACGAAGACAAGTTCCTAGAACTTGCAAAAAGAGTATACATAGAGATGGTGGGCACAAGTTGGTTTGGGGAACTGCTTGATCAGCCAATCCAATGGGCAACCGGATTGTAGAGGATAGGAATTTTAGGTCTCATGGACCTACCACATTTTGGCAGGGGTCAACACACAACCGCATGTGTCAAACAACTGCTAGCAATCACACATGGCGGGGACATCTGGTTGGACAAGCACGTCTCAATAGACATTGAGCTTATTGCAAAAATAACAGGGTTACCAATTCGGGGAATGGATCCCATGTTGTTTTTGGATGACAAAACCAAGGAAAAAGTGTTAGCAGAAGAGATGAAGAAGAAGTATGGCACGAACCATTTGTTGGTTACTTCTCTCCTATATTGTCTGAGTTTATTGACCCAGGGTTCATGTTTGTTTGGGGTTCCAACAAAGCCTCTAAAACTATCGGCCCTCCTGGTAAACCAGAAGGCAATGCAACACATAGAATTCATTGCACAGTCTCACCCAAGATAGCTTTAATGGGTGGCTATAATACTCAGGTGTTTACAGCCTAGGATTGAGTATGAGATAAGTGGGCTAAATATTGAACCATTATTATGACTTGTAAATGCAACATACTGTTATTCACGATTTATGCAGTAGATCCATAGGCTTATTCCTTCAGTATTGCAAAAGCACTTAAACAGGTAATATAATAATTCATCCATTCAACATAATAACAACTGCTTCAGACAATAGAGACACGCAAACATTCATCACACAACACAGATATTATTGTGGTTCACCCCCTCCTGGGGCTACGTCCACAAAGATTTGGCTCTCAACTCTTTTATTATATTATGTTCGCATCTACAACATCGGGCGCTTACAACTCCCCTCTGATGAGTAGGATCTATATGAGTCAAACTAGATCACACCAAGCTCCTCAGCCTGCGATCTAATCCTCAAGATCTACCTTCTCTCATCTCTTCTATCTCAACAGCTTACAAAATAGGTCTTACAACAAAACATTACATATCGCATCAACTCATGCGTAACTTACAGCGGCATAATAGTACCCCGAAGTGAACCGACCATGATGCCTAAACATTTATATTTATACATTCCAAGCTCTTCAGCCATTTACAATACCTTACTAAAACCCTAACCTTACCGTCGTTAGTTCTTCCTTTGCATGCGCGCGTGTTGTTCTTCCTTCCAGCTGTTGCTTTCCTTGTGCATGCCTTCCTTGCATGCGCGTGTGTTGTGTTTCCTTCCATCTGTTGCTTCTCTTGTGCACGCTTTATTTCCCAAAAACGCCATGCTTTTCCTCTTTGGCCTTTGGCCTGCCTCCAACAGTCTCCTTTGCAATCCTTATTAATGTATCAACATCAAGTTTTTTCAGACCTGCTAGAGGGCTTAAGCAGGGATGTCCTTTAACTCCTTTATTATTTTTAATTCTAGTAGAAGAACCAACAAGGATATCATGTAAGCAAAATGATTCAGGGCTTTGAAATGTATAAAAATTGGTTGATCTTTTTTTTCCGACACGTTTACTTTTTGTATATGATGTATTGCTTTTGTTTTGATGGCTCATAGAGGGATTTTAATATGCTAAAAGAAATCCTATATTTGTAATGCATAACCACAAGTATGAAAGTTAATATGAAAAAAATATGTTATATGCTTTAATGAGGTAAGATAAATCCTTCATAGATTCCCTTGCCATGTTTTTGGTTCCCACGGGGGTTTTAAGTATTTACAATTTTACATTAAGCCCAATGATTATAGAATAAACGATTGCAGATGGCTCATCGCAAAGGTGGAAAAAAAACATTAATCTATGGTGTAATAGATGATTATCTAGATGTGGAAGGTTAGTTCTAATTAAGTTAGTGATGGAAGCTATTCCAATATATTGCAAATCTCTACCCTATATCCCCAAAGGGGTCCCAGATAAAATCAAGAAAATAAGTTTTAGATTTATTTACTCTAGAAATAAAGAGATAGAGTGTATCTTATTGGTTAAATGGCAAGTTATTTTAGTCCTAAGGAGTTGGGGGGGTGGGGTCTTAAAAATATTCTTATTTGGGAAGGCTTTAGCTACCAAGTCTGTCTGGATGTAAATAAAATAGGATGGGCTATCGGTTCAGACCTTTTTTCAAAACTACGTTTTCCTTGCTCTCTTGAGGACTAGATTAGAAACCCTCACAAATATATTCATGGTATCTCAATTATTTGGAAATCCATGTTTGGTTCCTTCCTTGTGATTGGTAATTAGTTAGCTTGGATGGTTGGTAATGGAGAGAAGGTTAGGATTGGAGTATATATATGGGTGGGCAATAAGAATGATTACAAGTTATCTAAGAATCTAACTATATCTCTTTATAGGCTTGGTATTTATAATATAGAACATGTAGCCTATCCAGAAGCCCATTCAATTTGGATCTAGGAGTGGAAGCAGGAAAACCTTCCAGGTCTAAAAGAGAATGATAAGGAATAGTGGGAAGTTGACACAACCAAGCTTAAGATGTGTCAAATTTGTATTAAAGAAATTGAAGATGAACTTGTTTAGACTATGAATCATATATTTGGGCATTATACTCCAAGACTAAGATGTAAGGCCATGTACACTCCTAATATGATTGGAGATCTTTAGTGGTAGTGGAAATCCCTATGGAAAATTACATCACCTCTAAAATCTTAGATATTTATGTGGCTTACTATTTCAAACAATGGTGTCACCTCGGATGTATTGTAAAATAAACAAACATGGTCCACGTAGGTGTTTTTTGGCTCGCTTGTGCGCATCCTTCTTAACGTTGGGGGTTGATAGCCTAGAGTTCATCTAGAGTTGACCAACAAAAACCCCAAGGCGTCGACATAACAATCCTCAATTGAAGACTGAAGAAGGTCTCACCCGAGACGCCATGAGAATCACATAGACCATTTGGTCTTGTGTTGGTGATGAAGGGTTAACTTACATAGGGAATCCATTCGGGTTGAAATTCATACATTTTGTTAGCACCTAAATTCAAATGATCAATTTTCTTGTCTTTTCCAAAAAAAAATTGATTCAGTTTGTCTTAGTCAAGTCAAGTATGTGTTAATACTATAAATTCTTTGGAAAGTCTTTAAAATTGTTTCCCATGAGTCATAGCTATGTCAAAGAATCGGTCTCTCTTAGAAAAATCTTAGTTTTTTCTATAAGTAGAGTATTAGGTTTAAGTGACATGGTCTTTGCTCGAGTCCTTGGATTTGGTAGCAAATATATTAATATTGTTAAAATAGTCGCTACCAAAGGTTTTTATATTAGGGTTTGGAGGGAAATTTCATAAATTTTATATTATTTCAAATGTGTCGAATAACCATGAAAACTTGGTTAATGATTTGTTTAAGTGGTGGTTATAGGGTTATGTAGTCATGTGCTTTATCAAGTCATCCTAACTTTTAAACTTGTCATGTCCAAGGTTCGAAATGGTACCGCCAAATAGTTATAATCATCACACTCTCCTGGGGTGACCTTACACATGCTAGTTCTAACACCAAAACCACAAATCTGTTCTTGTTTCCTCTTTATCAAAATGTTATCCTCTGCATATTTTCCTCTGAATGATAAGTTACCCGGTTTCCAAAACATAGTTTCAATCTGCAGGAATGGGATAAGGAGGGAATGTGTTACGTTGTGAACCTAAAGGTGCAGAACTTCTGGAAGCTTACCCAGCATATGCAATCAAATTCAAGAAAGTTGGTTGGTATAATCTGTATGAAAAGCTACAGGAGTGCAATCAAGAAGTTGTCACAGCATTTGCAAAAGGGTTTGATGGATGCAAAGTTAAACTCAGGGACTTGGTTCTACATGTTACAGAAAATTCCATTGCAAAGGTTGTAAGATTATCACAGAAAGGGGGAAGATGAACTCAAAGAATCCTATGAGGAGATGCAATTTTCCAAGCTTAAACTCGCCAAGACATGCTACAGGAATTTGGTAGCAAAATCGGTGAGTTCCCTGTAGGAGGTGCTACCAAAAGTTCTGTAAACGAAATTTTAAAAATTTGCTCGTTGATTTTCTTGTTGTCTCCATCCAAGAGAGAAAAGCAGGATATGGGTTTTTCTTCTAGAAGCCTTGAGATGGTTTACACTCCTAAGATAATGCCCAGACCTCTTCAAAGTGGCCCAAATCTTCCATAAAAAAAAATTATGTCATCCACGTTCTTTCCCAGGCAACAAAATTTGGGCTTGATTTCTGGAAAATGGTGATGAATAAGCCAAATCTGACRYATGGGTTTTTCTCAGAATGGTCCCAATTAGGTGCCTCGTGTATATTTTCTCAAAATATGTATTGGTTTAGGAGTTACGGGTGGATTTAAAAAAAAAAAAAAAAAAAACTGGATTTCACCATTCTGTTTCTTAAAAAATGCCTAGTCGGCGTGGAGGTGGAAGAGTATGTTTTGAGCCAAAAAAAAATTATTTGATCGAATCCAGTTCCAGATTTATCTACATCATCTCAAAATTCAAGGCATCAATCCAGCATTCCATGAGGATTATAAATARCTCTAGAATATTAATATTGGAAAAGGATTAGCATAAAATCAAAGCAAACATATTAAGATAGAACACTTTGCAGTCAATTCCAGATTTGAGGGAACAAAATCAAACAGTTCCAGATTTCTTCTCGTCAATTGAAGATTTACTTTTATTTTTAATTTAGTGATAAATTGTATAATTTTTTAAGTTGTAGGTGGTAATTGGATATAAATTCTAGGATTTTGATGAAGAAGAGGATCTTCTTTTTTAGGAGAGAGGGTTTGAATTTCGGGTTTGGAAATGAGTTGAAAAAATATTTTGCATGTACTTTTTCTAGGAGAGAGGGTTTGAATTTTGGGTTTGAAAATGAGTTGTAAAAATATTTTGCAGACTATGTACATGTGTTTCATTATTGAATAATTCCTACAAATTCAGTATCAGATTGTGCTTCATGTATCTTTATATATTTTTCCTTCTTATTTGAATGAAATGGTTATTGGTATAGCATATATTAATGCTCTGTGGGTTATATATTCATGAGCAGCAAAGCCTATTCTCCATAAAGTTTCATTCAATTATTTGAGTTCATGATTGGAAAGAGTTTCTGGTTAATGAACATTCAGCCATGTAATGTATTAATTGCAGTTGATGTGATTGATGCATTTATATATGTGTTTTCCTTACCTTCTTCTTTCATTTAGTTAAACCTAAGTGTTTGAATATTGAGTTTGTTTGCCTTCAATCCATGAGATATATTAGTCGAGTCTGAAGGATTAATCTTAATGTTATTTTCCAATCCTGGTTAACCTGATCTATCATCCTAACACGTAAACAAATATCATTAAGATGTGCTAGGCATAGTTCTAATTGCAGTCTTAGAACATCTCTAGCACTAACATCCTTTGGCGTCGTTGTCGGGGAATGGAGGAACGAAGCTATCATTCCCCGGGGTACAACAATTGACTAAAACTATTTCTTGATGGTGAACAAGATTTAGACATCGAATTTGGTTTCATATTATTCACCTGGCGACTCCACGATCAAAGAATCCACTAGCGGATGAACCCTGTGGACAAAAAAATGAAGAAGCAGTATAGAAATACCATGTATCAAGCCATGAGTTTTTTCTAAGAAATTATTTTGTTGTTCATCGGTTCTTTCCTGTCTTTTCCTTTACGTGTGAAAATAATTATCCTATGATTTATATACGCGGATGATCATAAGCCTATAATTGTATATCCCTCATTGGAAAAAGAAAATATACCCTCTTCTTCTATTTTTTATCTTGATCCAATTCCTTCTGATGTACATATCACGATTTATCCTGAACATAACCAGTCATGTCAGCCTGTAGATAATAACGTTGATTTATTGTCTCTTGTAATCACCATCGTACCTTGCAATCAACTCACTGAAGTTCAGTCAAAGATTCGGGAAGGTTATAAACCTCTAAAATTGCCATTTGTCCTTCATGATTATCCTTCCAATTTTTTACAGTATCTTCCTAGATTTAATGGAGAAGACCATGTGACGGTAGAAAAACACATGGAAGCTTTTGAAAGGTTTTCTGATCTTTTTGAAATCATATATGGTGATGTGTTTATGAGAACATTCTTTCAATCTCTTCAAGGAGATGCTAGAATATGGCTTAAAAATTTGGAGGTTGATTCAATTATCTCATGGATGGATCTTCATAATGTTTTCCTGAGGTATTGGGGCGAAAGAAAATCTTATGAGCGATACCTTTTTGAATTCTATGCCATGAAGAGGAGGAAGGATGAAACTGTCACCAAGTTTAATAGGAGGTTTCATCATTTTTGTCTCGATGTGCCTAAAGATATTCAACCTCCTGAAGTTGTTGCCATGTTGTATTATACAACATCTCATCATCCTAACTTAGCTTTTTATCTCACACAAAGGGGATCTTTGACTTTGCAGCAGATATTTATTGATGCCAAAGAGATTGAGAATAATCTTTGGGTTTGTTGCAATCTTACAAATCAGATTTGGCATGAAGATTTGGATGCAAAGGAACAGGAGAGAGATTATAAACAACATACATCATATATGAGTTTTCATTTGTTTCAATATGTTGATTCATCATTTTCAGATTTCAATCTTTCTCCTTATCTACAACTAGTGAATTTGATTTTCATATTGTCAGAGATGTAGAAAATGCATATGCTCTTGATTCACAACAGCAAGATGATTTTCTATATACAGTAGAAAATTTTTCTAGTTATGTGCAAAAGGTTGTTTATGCTATGAATTTTCTTGGAGATTTTCTTGAAGATGATTTTGCAGAGAGTTATTATTAATCTGTTGAAGAGGAAGTTGTTGTTCCAGAAAATATTGTTGTTGATATGAATGATTAGAAAACTTAATCTGTTTACAATGACATTCAAGATTCTATGGCTTCAAATTTATATCAAAATGTTTCATTGCAGGAAGACATCAACAATTTGAAAAATATTTCTTGAGTTGTCCTTTTGAACCTGAAAATTTTTAAGCAGATGATCAGGATCAATGTCAACATTTTCAAACACCTACATCAGTCTCAAGAAGTTTTGCTACCCCTGACTGTCATGAAATCAACAGTGTTCAAGATCATTTTTCTTGTTTTCTTTATGAGGCAGAGTTCATACAAAGGTAGTTGTATCTTTCGAAGCAACAGGTACTTGTTCTTGATTTTGAAGATCCAGTAGCAGTATTGATTGAGTCTCATTTTTCATAGTTTCCAAAGGTCGTAGATTTTTGCATACGACTAGTATATGTCTATGAGTATGTTTTTCTGAAGAAATTTGTGAGGAAGTTGTTATGTTCTTTTTATGATTTAATGATGAGTTGCATAAAGGAGGTTCTTTATGTGATCAAATTACTTGCATGGTTACATTGGGAATTTTCTTACACTTGAGCAAATCAGTCAATTGGATAGAGTAGGAAATGTATATAAATAAGATCACTTTTCTGAGCTTGTGGTTTTAGTTTGATTTGGTATACAGTAGATCAAATGAATAAGACTCCATAACCCAATGGAAAAACACTAATACAAAGTTTTCTTGAGTTTTCAATTTGATTCAATTTGCTAGACAATTTGGTTTTCAGTAGTCTTAAGTACAGTACAATAGTTGGCTTGCAGTATGTTTTCAGTATGAGATTGATTACAAAGCGGAAAAGGTACATATACATATTTCAGATCAGATTTTCAACAATATGAATTTGGATAAGGCACAGATATGCAAGCTCTTGGAGCCTCATGGGGAGGACTTCATCCCTAGTTGGATCTAGTTGTTAACACCTAAATTGAAATGATCAATTTTCTTGTCTTTTCCAAAAAAAAATTGAGTCAGTTTGTCTTGGTCGGGTCCAGTCTGTGTCAATATTATAAAGTCTTTGACAAGTCTTTAAAATTGTTTCCCACGAGTCATAGTTATGTAAAAGAATTAGTCTCTCTTAGAATTTTTTTTTTTTCTTTCTAGAAGCAGAGTATTAGGTTTAAGTGATCAAGGTCTTCGCTCGAGTCCTTGGATTTGGTAGAAAATGAATTAATATTGTTAAAAGAGTCACTAACAAAGGTTTTTATACTAGGGTTTGGAGGGAAATTTCATAAAATTATAAGTTGTATTATTTTAAATGTGTCAAATAACCATGAAAACTTGGTTAATGATTTGTTTAAGTGGCAGTTATAGGGTTATGCAGTCATGTGCTTTATCGAGTCATGTGCTTTAATCTTGTCATGTCCAAGGTTCGAAATGGTACCACCAAATCGTTGTAATCATCACACTCTCCTAAGGTGATCTTACACATGCTAGTTCTAACACCAAAAACACAAATCTGTTCCCATTTCCTCTTTATTGAAATGTTATCCTCTACATATTTTTCCTCTAAATAATAAGTTACCCAGTTTGCAAAACATAGTTTCAATTTGCAGGAATGGGATAAGGAGGGAATGTGTTACATTGTGAACCTGAAGGTGCAAAACTTCTCAAAGCTTACCCAACATACGTTGTCAAATTCAATCAAGTTGGTTGGTATCATCTATGTGAAAATCTACAAGAGTGAAATCAAGAATTTTCCACAACATTTGCCAAAGGGTTTGATGGATGCAAAGTTAAACTCGGGGACTTGGTTCTACAGGTTACAGAAGATTCCATTGAAGAGGTTGCAAGATTATCACAGAAAGAGGGAGGATGAACTCAAACAATCCTACGAGGAGATGCACGTTGCCAAGACTAAACTCACCAAGACATGTTATAGGAATCTGGAAGTGAAATCGATGAATTCCCTAAATGAGGCGCTACCAAAAGTTCTATAAACAAAATTTTAAAAAATTGCTCGTTGATTTGCTTGTTGCCACCATCCAAGAGAGAAAGCGAGGATATGGGTTTTTCTTCTAGAAGCCTTGAGATGGTTTTACACCATGCCCAAACCTCTTCAAAGCGGCCCAAATCTTCAATCAAAAATTTACGACATCCACGTCATTTTCCAGGCAGCAAAATTCGGACTTGATTTCCAGGAAAATGGCGATGAATGAGCCAAATCCGAGACATGGATTTTTCTTAGAATGGGCCCAATTAGGTGTCTCAAGGATAATTTCTCAAAATATGGAATTGTTTAGGAGCTACATGCAGATTTTAAAACAATTTTTTCCAGATTTCGCCATTTCGTTTCCTAAAAAATGCCCAGTCAGTGTGGAGGTGGAAGAGTATGTTTTGAGCCAAAAAAATATTATTTGATCTAATCCAATTCCATATCTATCTACATCATCTCAAAATTCAAGGCATTAATCCAGCATTCGATGAGGATTATAAACAACTATAGAATCTTAATATTGGAAAAGGATTAGCATAAAATCAAAGCCAGAATATTAAGACAAAACACTTTGCAGTCAATTCCATATTTGAGGGAACAAAATCAAGCAGTTCCATATTTCTTGTCATCAATTGAATATTTACTTTTATTTTTAGTTTAGTGATAAATTGTATTTAAAAAAATAAGTTGTAGGTGGTAATTGGATCTAAATTCTAGGATTTTGATGAATAAGAGGATCTTCCTTTTGGAGGAGAGAGGGTTCAAATTCTAGGTTTGGAAATCAGTTGTAAAAATATTTTGCAGACTTTGTACATGTGTTTCATTATTGAATAATTCCTACATATTTAGTATCAAATCATGCTTCATGTATCTTTATATATTGTTCCTTCTTGTTTGAATGAAATGGTTATTAGTATAGCATACATTAATGATTTATGAGTTATATATTCATGAGCAACAAAGTTTTGTTTATTTGCCTATTTTCCATAAAGTTTCATTCGATTATTTGAGTTCATGATTGGAAAGAGTTTCTAGTTAATGAACATTCAGTCATGTAATGTATTAATTGCATTTGATGTGATTGATGCATTTATATTTGTGTCTTCCTTACCTTCTTCTTTCATTTAGTCGATCCTAAGTGTATGACTATTGAGGTTGTTTTCCTTCAATCCATGAGATATAGTAGCCGAGTCGAAAGGATTAACCTTGATGTTATTTTCTGATCCTAGTTAACCTGGTCTATCATCCTAACACACAAACAATTATCATTAAGATGTGTTAGGCATAGTTCTAATTGCAGTCTTAGAACATCTCTAGCACTAACACATTCCACTGCAATATACTTAAATATTAACAACATGTACCATTAACTTATACATTCATTGGACACATAATCAAAATAGTAAATGACAAGAACAATTGCAACTTTTATTATATCCATCCATGCAGTCACATACATGGACCAAGAGACTCATAATTCATCATAAACAACACCCTGCACTCTCATACATTCTCTCAGTAGTTAATTACAAGGCGTCATGTGCTTTCCCTCAAACTCTGGATGTACTACTCTGCTGACACTATTATAGATTTCATACAAAACTTGTTCTAGCTACATACAAAACAAGACTCACAACTAGACTCTTACAAAACATAGCCAGAATCATCTCTCGACCGAGAGAACTCTGAACGAACCTACTGAATGAACAAAAATCGACAACAACATGCTCTTTATGTCATCGCAACTCCCTTTTTGTTTCCTTTTCTGCTCTGACGCTATGTCACTTTCAACTCTATTCCACTTGCTCTGTTGACTGCTAGTCCCACACGCTTTTGCCACCTACATGCAACCCATGTAGCCTCTTTGGAGTCATTGCAGTGTTAATTAACTTTCTAGCTCATCCCTTAACTACTCCATGATCTCTCATGCAGCCTAAGTTAATCATTCA
>ML782158.1:415280-433246 GCA_009831015.1 Picea engelmannii | reverse complement strand
GAAATTGGGTAGTTCGGGATCCAATCACATTCTTTCTCTCATACTTGATTCATGTCAAGTATTACCAATAGACATTCGAATCAAATTTCATTGAATGAATTTGATAATAAGCCATGGACGAAACGAACAATTGTATGCGAATCATTAGAATTTATTGTATTGATTGTTCGGTCCTTTGGTCATCCACTCATGGTGGATGGAAGAATGATGAAGAAGTTGATGGAAAAATGTAAGAATTTGAGTGCTAAGAGAGACCAAGAATTCTATGAAAGAGATGGTGAAGGGGACCAGGAATGGTTGTGTTAACCTCCACTAGACCAGTACTTTGCTGGATTTAATTTCTCGGGATCAGAACAACCCTCTAACCCAGGAATGAATTATAGTCAGGTTGGTAGGTGGGAAGACCTCCTCAAGAGTTAATGATGGGATGGGGTAGACTGCCCATCTGTAAGGATTCTAGACCTGACCACAGACTGGGAATTCGGGCTACACATAATCTTTATGAGGAAGGAAAGCAAGAAAGGCGTGGTGGGTAGAGAAAAGACCTGCGAAGAGAGCAGAGAAGAGAGATTAAGCTTAGGTTCGAGGAAGAATTGAAAAATGAACATGTTCTGATCGTGGGAGGAGAGTAACCTTCATCCATATATTTTATTGAGCCGGGAGAAGGAGAGTAACCTTTGTCCCTATCTATTATTGAGCCGGAAGAAGGAGAGTAACCTTCGTCCCTAACTTTCGTTGAGCCGAAAGAAAATATTTAATCTCAAAGCATCGTGGCCTAGATCGGGGGTGGCCAGTGGTAAATCTGTTAGGAGTGACTGAGCCTATGGTTGGGTGGAAATGGGAACCCCTTTTAACAGTCGCATCACATATTATGGTTCTGATAAGTGTTTTCATTCTTTGTGCTTTGAAATGGAATAATGAATGAATGTGTGTATGTATACATTTAAGATTGGCCTCTGTATTGACTGATCGAGTGATGTGTATGTATTTATCTCCTTCGGGACTTATGCTTCTGCTTGATTTTCCATATGCTCCAGTTTAACCACAAAAGGTGTTTTCCTTGGGGAGTTACCTCACAGTTCCAGAGTCGGAGCAAGCCTCTCGGCACTGTTACCGTCTCGGTAATTCCAAGAGATTATCCCACCCTGTTTCAAAACTTAAAGTTTTGTGAGCTAGGAGGGCGATTCCTTCCAACGAGTGGCCTAAGAGACCTTAGGCTCGCACCCACGACCTTAACCAAATCTTAGCTAAGAGTAGATATTATAGCTCGAGTTTCATCAGAGGGTCCATATGACCAGGGTCTAGGAACCCTGTGCTAAGTCCAAAAGTAGCTAACTCTTGATGACTTCGTAGCTTCGAGAGTTCGAAGCCCTGGGATGTCAAACTTCATAACTGTCAAAAATACCTGAATGCCAGAGTCGCAAAAGGATGTGAGTCATTGATCTAGGGAGTCTGTTGGGCCCCCTTCTCGACCGTCTGATCGTCTAGTGGAAGGTTTTGTGTATGGTACTTCAGCGAAGTTCCACTTCAAGATAATGGAGATGTTATAGCATCAAACTCCTCGAACGCCAAAGTTTCGAAATAGACCCTGGCCATCGATCACTAGGAGGCACATGACATCAGATCGTGTCGTCTGGACGGTAAGCACTCCGAAAGAAAGTTAGTGCAAAAGGGTGAGAACTCCCGAAGTCGTGGGAGTTGGACCAGATCTGGGTCGTCCATTGGTGAGGACAGGTGTCACCAGACCCTGCACTCCAGAGCAAGAGCACTTCGTAGGATTAAAGGTGCGAAGGCGCAAAGACTCTCCCAGAGTCACGAAGTCATCTTAGTCGTCCAATGGGAAGGGATGTGTAGCAGGAGATCTGCCAGTTCAGAGGAAAATCACTTCGGAGAAAAGTGAGGGCGGAGATTGTAGAACTCTCGAAGCCCGAATTAGCGAAGTCCCCAGTGACCGTCGATCTGGGAAGGACACACGTCACCAGATCGTGGATTTCAGGGAAAAGCTAAGTAGGAAGTGGAGCGTTGACCAGAAGTCATCCGAATCTCCAAGGGTACTAAGCTAAATCCTAGAAATTGTGTGGACACGTGGTGTCATATCTATCACTTAGGTGATAGAGCACTTCGGAGAAATTGGAGAGTGAAGTCTCGAAGGTCAAAGGTCCCGAAGGCCGAAGCACCGAAATCCATCCAAGTCGTCCGTTGGAGAAGGATGCGTGGCAGAAGATCTGTGATTTCATAGGAATGACACTTCGATATAAAGAGGAGAAAAGGGGCACTGACAGCAAGTCACCCGAATTGGAAACAAAGGACAATCTCAATTGTTGATTGAGGCGAGCACATGATGCTTGATTTGTAGCTTCGAGGGAAAAAGGTGTTGGAGCGCTTGGAACTTCCAAAGTTGAAGTCTCGAAGTAGATCATAGCCATTAGCTGTTAGAGGAAGCGTGAATCGTAGATCCGGATCCAGGTGATTTCATCGGTTCGGAGTTAGGGTAAAAAGGGATCACTTGCATCCAAAACCATCGAAGCTCGAAGTTGTGAAGGGGATGGCCTGAGGTTATAGCTCATGGTTGTATTGAGGAAGAGCTTAGCCAAAGGGGTCAGTGAAGTGACCGATGCTTCGGAGGGTTTGGGGTGTAGTATGGTAGAGAGACCAAAAGGCCCGAAGATCGGAGCCACGTGGAAAGCTTACGGGACTTCGGAAGTTCGAAACTTCGAGTGGTCTCATGTGTAGATAGCAAAGAGGCGTGAAGCGCTGAAGCATCGAAGCGTTGAATTCCTCCACAACTGATATATGAGAAAGAGATTAAGTCTAGTCATGGGATCGGACGGTGAATGGTCTTCCACCATGGGGGAAGGAACTTAGAAACATCAAGTGTGAGGTGGATCCAGGTGGGCGCCACGTGGCCCTCAACCAATGAACGCTCGAAGAACTTTGGGAAGCCATAACTTGCAACTCGAAGCTCGGATTTGAGCATGGTAGTAGTCATTAGAACGCAATGGGTGAGTAGAAGAGGATAAATACCTCAGACAAATGATCTAAGATGTTAAGGAGAGCGAAATTTTGATGTCCCATCCCTAGGAAATATACTCAGGGGTCGGGTGTGTTACACAATGACCTTCCCTTGTGTAGATGCGATTTCATGGATTTTGAAGAACGTCGATATAAATAGTCAATATGTCTGCAATGCATGAAAGGAACATATTGCTTCATTTTGACCAGAATTTCTAGCTAAATGCTATCACATTGAAGAAGGAAATAAAAGATTAGATATCAATCTCCTTAGTGAATTTCAATATACGTCAAAAGACTTATTTCCCAAATGGTATAGGGCAGACAATCAATTTAAATACAAGCCTAAGAGTCAGTACCCCACGACTAACTTCAGAAGGCCTTATCCGTGTTTGGTGGCCATGTTATGCAGGTTATACAGGGAGCTAGAGGTAATGTAATTCTCCCTGTCATACATGCCCTTGATTTATTTATGCACAGATGTAGGTGTTTCATTCAATTGGGCAGATATATTGTCTAAAAATATCACTGCTACCATCTCTATAGTAATGCAAGCACGACTAGGAACATTTTCCAGTTTCTATATGTCATCATACCTCCTGGACATAATGTGCACTGCCCACAGGTATCCAAACATGGAGTGGAGTTGGTTTCCAGTCGACGCCTCAATCCAAATCTATTGCAAAGTACTCTGGGAGCACAAATATCGTATGGAATACCAAAGAATTTGCGAGCACTTCCTTGCTCCTTTATATGAATTTATCTTCTGCGCCACTCCCCTTGTATGATAGACAAAGCCATATCAGTCATAAGAAGAATTGGGGACTGGTATCTAATGGAGCATGGCACTTATACAAGGGTATATGGTGTGATGAAGCCACCTCACCTACTTCCACTATTTGTACCTAACAAGCTCATCCTTCAGGAAGTAGCGTACTAGACTATTATACATGGGGTTGGAGGAATGTTGTATAGGTTTAAGAAAGCGATATGGCCCCCACTACCTTTATACTTCAGTAATTGTTTCTTTGAGAATACCAAACAAGCCCAAGCAGAGGTAGACATCTTACTTTCTTATCACTTTGGAGAGGAGAGATTCAGAAGACACGATCCTAGAAATATCGTAAGGGAACACTTCAATAGCGCCAGGCTTCCTTGTGAGTATACTATTGATTTCTGGGAAGAATAGGAGGTGCATCAAAATTCCATAACATACGACGAAGTCAATTCCAACAGGCGTGGCCAACCAAAGAGAAGGATCATAGACGAAGAAGCAACAAGAGAGGTGCCCAGAAAAGAAGCAAAACAAGACAAAGCTGGGAGATATTCTCCCATCTCTATCTCGACTCATTCAGGATCTGTCGAGGAGGAAGAAACGTCGACAGATAAAAGGAGGAGAGATAAAGAAAAGGTGTTAAAAAAGAAGAATGACACCAAGAAGAAACAAAAGGTTGAGGCTGACAAAGAAAAATCCAAAGCTGAATTTGAAGCGAAAACTACTACAAGAAGAGAAAAAGAGTTGGCATAAGAAACAAGAGTGGCAACAGACCTAGCAAAGAAAGTAGCAAAGGAAGCGACCGACAAAGTTGCAGAGGAAGAGAGGCAAAAGAAAAATGCAGAAAGTAGAGGGGATGACACACACCCCATGGACGTAGATATCCTAGGAACATCTACCACAAACACAGAAGTAGATACAACAGACAATGGTTTAAGCCTTGGACTTTAGGAGCCATTCCAACCAGCTAAAGTGCTAGATCTTAGAAGCTTCATGTAAGACAGTAAAACTGGTAGGATTGTGCGAGAATGAGTTGAGAAGATGCCAATGACGGATAGAGCTCCTATATCGGTTGTCACTCAGGTACTAGTGATGAGAGATGTTAGAAAGGATCATGTGGCAACAGCTAGGGCCAGTTCTGCATTCATGGATGCCAATATAGATAACATACAAAGGTTATGCAAACAAAATGAAGAGAAGGAGATTGACGAGAGAAGCCTCCAAAGCTCCAAAGTCAGTGCCGAGAAAGTAAAAAATGACTTGGAATGTGCCATTATTGAGATGTACACTCATCTAGACCTCTTCCAGGATGTCGTTGTAATAGTCATTGACCAAAACAACTAGATACAAATGACACCTGCCCTTTATTTCGTCCTTTTCCTAACTACTCTAAATTTCATCCCTCTCTACACACTTGTCATTAGGGAAGGGAAGATGAATCGTTTTGTAACTGCCTCTTCAAGAAGAAGACATAAGGACACATGAGAGTTATTAACTTTTGTATAAAATAGGATAGAAGCTCATTTAATATGGACACTTTTTGGTTTTTCAAGCATTGTATAGACCTAACAACTTTTTCGAGAACATATACTTTGTTAACTAATATTGAGAATCCCTCAGGGCTAGCATGTTATAGAAGGAATTATGTGTAGAAATGGATCGGAGCTTTGAACTACTTCAAGTGAAGATAACTATTGTTTCTATGGACTGTAAGAATGTTTGTTTGTTGTAGACTGATTCTCATACAATCTTTGTCATTCTGCAATTATTGATGTGTCTTCGAATATTCTAATGCCTTGAGATTTGTGGGTTATTATTGTATGCGTTGTTTAGATTAATATGATTATATACATTTGTATGCACTTGTCTCCAATATCACTCTTTTGTTGCACCTAACTATATAAAAGTTGTATAAGATTTTGGTTGCATTTATAACTCACTGGTTACTCTAGTGTGCTCCTAGCCAGGATAGGATAACATAGATTAGTAATAGATTAGTTGTTTTTACAGACATAGTCTTCATATATATCTTTGCATTGCATTCTCACCATCCATCTGCCCCCACCGGTACATCGGACCATAACTGATAAAAAAATCAAGAGACAGAAACAAATGTCAGCTGGGCCAAATTCCAGATGGGAATCCTAATTGAAACGATGTATATTCTAATTGGGATCGTATACCAGGGAGTACCCCTTGTTGTTTTCGGGCGAATTCGTACCCGTCAACACTACCATACATGTCATCATGTGTAGCATCTTTGGCTTTTAGAGCTTTTTCGGGTTCCTCTCCATGCATGGGAAGTCCGGTAACTTGATGGATATCTTCTGCATCAACCAAGTATTTTTCATCCAACTAGAGGTAACCACCATGTAGGCAAGTAAGCAAAAAGCGACTGCAACTGGTAACTAAATCCCCATGGACAAAGTGAGGACAATTGACTAGGGATAGTATGCCAACCTGTCGAGTGGGTTGGCCCATTCTTGTGTGAGCACCAATTGTTTCACACTCTGAATAGCCTATGTGTATGGAAAAGAACAGGGTTCAGAATTATATAGGGTCTTAGACGTCGTAGTCGACGAAGTGATCATCCTGAACTTTTCTTGTCCGAGATCCTATAAAACTAGCATTGTTGGGTAGCAACGAATCATGTATTTATCTGTCTCAAACTGCCTTTGTTTTGTTATGGGCCCGTGACCTGCTCAATGAAGCCATTTCAAACTGTATTTTTTGAGTTCCCCTGGTAGCATTGATATCTTGATGGATGAACCCAAATTTCAAGTTGGACTTGTCAACTATGCCCCTACTCATCTATGAGTTTCTTCTCTTGTTGTTGTGTAGCTTTGAAGACTCGATTATAGACAAGAAATAGTAATGTATGAGTTCAAAGGGAGCAATATCAGTTTTAAAGAGGGATCAGGGGGCATCTGATGACTTACCACTGCTTCTTTAATCAACATAGTTACCAACTTAAGGAGAACTCTACAAAGTTCTCATTTTTTTTTTGGTCCAATTTTTTACCTCGTTTTTAAAAATGGTGCTACTGGTAGCACCCCCCCTCTGTTTTTAGGTGGTTTTTCGATATTTTAAATTTTTCGATCCACATTGTTTCCACATTATTTTTTTTAATGGTTATTTTTCAACTATTTTCAATTTTTTCTAATTTTTTTTTTTTTAATTTAATGGTGTTTTTAGTCATTTTTTCATGCTTATTTCAATCTTAAAAATATTTTTTACCATTTACTTTTTTGAAGTTACGATTTTTCATATAATTTTGTCTCCTTAATTAATTTATTGTTCCATACTTTTAAATATAGTGAAAAACATCATTTTTAATACATTGTTTACCTTTACTTCAATACATCGAAAAAAAATTGTACTTAAATAACACTATTTTTTAATATTTAGCAAAACAAATACACATTTTATAGCCATATATAATAAAAAAACTTATACATTTTGGTACATATTTCATATTCCTTAAAATAACATGTCAAATAAAGCATTTTTATTGACATAATTGAACAAAAAAAGTTCAAAATTTATAAAAAAATTATCATTTTCTTTCATATTTTTATACATTTGAAGTAAAAAATGACAACATTTAATAAAATTTTCCAATGTATAGTGATTCACATACAAATAAAAAATAAAAAAAAGATTTATCATAAAACAACAATAGATACATCTTTATTCTTATTTTAAAATCTGAAAGTCAAAATATTACAGTTATAGCTCGTAAAAAATTTGCAAAATTGAGCATCGTCTTCCAAGGCATCTTAAAACTAATCAACAATATCATATATCCCAAATTCATCATTCTCAACAGACACATTATCATCTTCTTCGACGTCATTTTGTGCTTTCATTGTGTCATTTTGTTCTTCCATTGGCTCTTTAATATCTGCAAGTTCTCCAAAGTGATCATTTTCAATCATTTCTCCTAATGGTACTCGAGGTTCCTTTGAAGAAATTTCCACCTTTGATTCACTAAAATCTCCTTTCCTCAAGCCAACTTCTTGCATTTCATTTGGAAGAGATGGAATAACATTAATTATTTGTTGAATAAAACTGCACTGCATTGGGTCACTTTCAATGGCTATGCAATTCATTCCTTTTTGTAGACAACACGCTAATGTTGTACATAATCACCAAATACAAAATAAATAATGAAATTAGATATAGTAAAAATACATAAATTAAAAATAATATAAGATTGAAGTATGATTTCATGAACCCGAGAACAAATCCAAAACTCAATCTCCTTCATTTGAAAATGTATCTATAAGATAATTAATTAATGTTTGTGGTTTTTTATAAATGTTAACCATCTCTCTTTTGAAATCGTTTTCCTCGTATGTTAGCTTTCTAACCACAACATTGTATACCAATATACTACTAGGAGTCTCTCCGTCCTTTGCATTGACAAGAATAGAATTATAAGAATCATCTTTTCTCCAGGTTGCAAGAGTATGCTCTCAAAATCATGTTTAAATGATTGTCTATTGGAGCTCTAAATATTAGGCTTATGCACGTAACATAAATAAGTGCAAATTCAATTAACTTGTGAATTAAAAAAAATGTTTTCTAATCTTAATTGTTAAACATACACTTTCAATATCTTACCAAATAAACTGCATCATTGTCTTTTCTTTCCCCTTGAAGCTTGATTGTACTAATCCTTGTTGTGTGTCTGAATGAAGTACTAGAAATCTTCAAAATGGCGATCTTGTAACTTCCGTAAATCTCATAACCACTTTATTGAAAGCTTGGTAAGTATAAGGCTCGGTATCATATCCAATGTTTTGGATATTATAACCATGAGGGATATCCACAATAACTAGGGAGTATTTTTTTTTAAGAACAATATTTGCAAGTTGTTCACAATCACCTAATATCACTTTATATTGAATAGTGTCGATCTCATTCCAAATGTAGTGATTAAGGGTGTCATCAAGTTGAACATTTTGAACACGTCTCCTTCTGTCTTTCAAACTTGGTTTTTTGAATAAAACTTTTGAAAGTTTCAAGTACTCCATCTACATTCTTCTTTGGAATCTTTAATGAAAGAAACAAACATATAGTTATAGATCTATAACTACTAAAATAGAAATAAATTAATTTACAAACGAATAATATGAATGTAATAAATCAACATATATTTTTGAATGTAACAAAAAATTGTTTCAATATTGTTGAAGAGATTGAATCTGGATAGTTGAGTTTAACACCATCCCAACTTGTTTTATTCAACATCTTGACCATTTCCTCTTGTATTCTCATATACAGTTTGTGACTAATTTTTTATACTAACATTTTCCCATAGGGTGAAGATATCATCTATCAAATCTCATACATGTTCAGTTCTAAATCTCAATTGAAAACAACTATCCACAGTTCTAAATATATCACTTCCTTTACGATTTTTTTCTTTTATATTTTTATCATCAAGTGGGAATCATATCCATACAACATTGCTTCTAAAACTTGACATCAACATTTGATCTCTGCCTGCGACATATTTCAAAAAATTCATTATGGATAAATCTCACCTTTTGAATGAAAGTCATAGACATTATGTACTCATTGTCCGTGTTATGATCCCATGCCAGTAACTTTTCTTCTGAATCTATTAAATCGGCATAAATTATACATTTGATTGTCTCAAAAAGAGGATTATTGGGATGTCCTTGCATCAATTCTCTTCTAGTCTCTACATAATGATTTCCTCCAATCACATAATATTTGTAGTCAAAACATTTTGATCTATCAAATTCTTCCCTCGTAGGAACTTCCATTGGGTCAACAAGAACTAGGTAGTCGACCACATGTGCATATGGATTTACTTAATCAATGCTTTCAAATTGTGAATATGCAAGTGATGCGGTTTTCTAATTTGATATTTTTCTTGTCCTTCTTTGGGTTTATAAAGTTGTTTCACATTCAACTGAAATGTGTGACCATCATCAACTAAGTTTGTCATCCTCATTCTATTTCGAATGACATTTTGTGTTGTTTTCGTAATACCATCCTCTAGATCAGCACCCGATGTTATTATTTCTCTACCACCTTTAGGACTTTCACTATAATACTCTGAGCTAATGATGGCTTCTTGAACATTATCAACATTTGTTTTCTTCCTCTTATGATTTAAATGTGTTTCATCTAAATCAATTATTTCTTCATAATCAATAGGAATAGACTCATCATCAGTGATCGCTCTTTTGCGTTTATCTTGTTTATTCTTTTTGTGAGGAGTGATAACCTCATTGGAACCAATCTCAATAAAATCTTCATTTGGAATTTCCTCATTTTCAAATGTAACCCTTTTAGGATTTTCTAGACTGAGGATTTTTCTTTCTTCTTTCATGTTCTTCTCTGTCTACTCTTGCAGGTTCAACTTCTATTACTTTTTGTTTCTTTTTCCTTCATTCTTGTATCTTTTCAATATGAAAAGTGTTGATGACATCCATGATATTATTCTCTGTAGAGTAAATTCTCACTAACATATGTGAAAGTCGTTCAGCAAAATCCTGTAAAAATAAAATATAACATTTTCATGTTAAATAAAATTAAAACATTACCATGACACTAAAAATAATAAACGACACGAAAATAAAAATAAAAAACTTACATTGTCTTTCTCAATGTCATCAACGATGAATGCACATAATTCTGAAAAACATTCATTCTTGTTATAATTGTTCAATTTGAAACCATATCTAAACTTGATATAAGTTATGCCTTGTTTGACAAGTGCATAAACAATATATGTGGCTGGCACCAAACATGTATCTCTTAACAAACCAAGTGCCATATAATTTCCTTGCACATGTTATAATTCGACACAATGCAAATATATATGATCTCCATTGTTTCCTTGCTTGTCTTTAACAAACCAAGAATATTCCAGTTTATTTTCACCTTCCACGGATTTCCACTCTCTAACATTCTTCATTCCCCTTGATAGCTCAGGTGTTATGCTATCATTTTGTTGCCTAACATTCATGGAGGTTCTAGTTGCAATTTTGGATACCACTATTGCAGGTCGTGATCCAGATATATTCATAGATAATCTATTTCCTTCCATTTTCATATAAAAATAATAATAATAATAAAATAGGCCTTTTACATTATAATAAACTAAAAAATATATATTTAATATAGGAACTAATTTAAGAAACAATTTAAAATTTTTGACCCATACTTAAAAAAATTTGACCCATGTAGTTATTCGACTAATGTTGGGATTGTGCCTTGGTCGTGGGGGGTTGGGGCAATGCTCGACATCGCCCTAGCCCAACCAGCCTCGTGACCAAGCCGTGGGCATGCCCACGGGGCTAGCCCCCCGCGGCCAAGTCACGGTCCTCGAGACCATGCCCACGGCTTGGCCACGGGGTTGGTCGGGCTAGGGTGATGTCGGACATTGCTCCAACCCCTCCGTAGCTAAGGCACGGTCCCATCTGGGACTGTGGCCACGGGGTTGGCTAGGCTAGGAAGATGTCCGGGGATGCACAAGACCATGCCTTAGCCGCGAGGGGCTGGGGCGATGAGGTGCATCGCCCCAGCCCCCACGGCCAAGCCTAGGCCCCGGGACCGTGCCTTAGCCACGGGAGGGCTGGGGCGATGTCGGGCAATTCCCCAGCCCCCATGGCCAAGCCCCAGACATTTCCCAGTAACCACCATGGGCAAAAACTAAAAAAATATTAAGTAAAAAACAATTAAAAAAAAACAATTTTTTTTACAAAACTATACCTAAATTTGATTTTTTTTTCTTTTTTTTTTTTCAAAAAATCTTAAGGATTTTGTTAAAAAAAATTGAAAAAATTCTTAAATTTTTAAAAAAGTTGGAAATTTAAAAAAAAAAAAAATAGAAAACATCTAAAAAAAATTAAAGTTTTTTTTTATTTTCGCATGAAAAATTATATTTCTCCCTTGTAGCTTGCTCCAAATCCTTTAATGAATATTGCCCAAGATATCACACAATGTAAAAAGATAAAACAAGATTGTGTATATATAACACATGATATAAATTAATGTTAGTATAACAAATGTGGGATAAATAAAAACTAGGTATATTGTCTACATATATACCTAAAATTATATGGATCATCACTATGTTTAATGAATGTGGGATAAATAAATAGAATGAGAAATATTGTATTTAACATGTAAATAACGAAATAAAAAAGTAAAAGTTGTTTTTAATTTTTAAGGGAAAAAATTGGGGGAAAATTTTGGAGGGAAAAATTTGAGGGGAAAATTTTGGGGGTGAAATTTTGGTAAAATTTTTTTGGGGGGTGGAGGGAAATTATTTTGGGGGAGGGGGATTTAGAGGGAAAAGTTCATTATGCAAGTTATAAGAATGTCATTGGGAGGGTGAGCATTTGTATCATTCTATGTTCTTAGAGAGAAGGGATGGCTTCATTGAATAAATAAGATTTTATTTTTGAGACATCAACAAATTGTTTGCATACCTCTTCTGTTGGGACTATGAAATGTGATAGGAATGGTTGTAATGCAAATGAGGCATTGTATTTTTCAGCTAGTCAAAAGTTTGATCATAGTGAAAGCAATTGTATTCAACACGTTCCTTATGAAAGTCTTAAATCAGAGGACTTTGAAAGCACCGATGATGAAGAGGAGAAATATGATGGTGATAAATCTATTTAACATTTTAATAGTAATGAAAATAATCAAAATGTAGGTCAAAGTGGAGACTATGATCAACGTTTAAATGATTGGGATGAAAATTTTCCTTAAGTGAAGATTTTCAAGGAACCGATGAAGATTTCCAAGGCACCAATGAATATGATGGAGAATTTCCCTCAAGTGGAAATTTTAAAAGCAGTGAAGAGGATTATGACAATGGTGGACACTCTTTCCCGAGTCGGGAATTTAAAGACAACAATGTTGGTGATGATGAATTTCTTCCAAGTGAGGATTTTGAAGGTACTGATGAAGATTTTCCTCCAAGTGAGGATTTCCAAGGCACGAATGAGGATGATGAAGAATCCCCCCCAAGTGGGGATTTTAAAATTAATGATGATGATTATGGAAATGTTGGACAATCTTTCTCGAATGAGGAATTTAAAGGAAGCAATGTTGGTGATGATGATTTTTCTCCAAGTGAGGATTTTCAAGGTACCGATGAGGATAATGAAGATTTTCCTCCAAGTGAGGATTTTCAAGCCAATAATGAGGATGCTGAAGAATATCTCTCAGGTGGGGATTTTCAAAGTAGTGAAGATGATTACACCATTGGTGGACACTCTTTCCCGAGTGATAAATTAAAAGGAAACAATGTTGATGATGTTGATTTTCTTCCAAGTGAAGATTTTCAAGATACTGATGAAGATTTTGAAGGCACTAAGCATGATGGTGAAAATTTTCACTCAAGTGGGGATTTTGAAAGCAATGAAGATGATTATGTCAATGGTGGACACAATGTTGATGGTGATTTTCCTCCAAATAGTTATGTTGATGATGATGCTCTCAATCATTCAGCTGCAACAAATCGAGGTGATCGCCATTCTCTAGTTCAGTCTCCTGACAACGTTTTGTCTGATATTCCTTTTGGTGATAAGAAAAATCCTTCTAGTGAGGATGATGAAATAGTGGAGACATTGCAAAGAAACATTGTGTCTAGGACCATGACTAGACCTTTTTATATCAATCCAAATCATTCTAGTTATATAAGGTATAGAAAATAATTTCTCACTAAATCAATTTCCATAAGTGAACTGATTTCAAGTGAATGTTGTCAAAATCACTGTTTGAAAAGCATGGACTACATGTATGCCTTGAATAAAAGGAAGACATATTTGTCAATGAATAAGAGCATGCAAAATTCATATTTGATGGGGTGCATGATATCCACCAATATGGGATATGACTATCGCATTGGAAATATTTTACTTTGCAGAAAGGCTTTCAAAAAAATTCACTCAATTGGTAATCTTTATCTATCAAGAATCCAGACAAGGTTGGAAAAAGATCCTTCATTTTATTCAGAGGTACATCATGGACGAGAGAGTGGGCCATTGACAAACACTACATTGTCATGGATGCGTGATTTTTTTTCCAAACATGGACAGTGTATGCCAGATAGAGACACAATACATATTCCAGATGATTTCTCGAGGAAAATCTACAACTTGTACAAAGGATATGTTGAAGGTGTTGAAGGAAATGATAATTTTATTATATATGCATATTTTACAAGAATATGGAAGAAGCAATTCAACAATGTTTGTATTCCTAATAAGTCAATGATGGAGATTTGCAGTATATGTGTTATTCTTAAATCAAGAAGAGATAAATTTGAAGGGGCAAAAAGATGTATGTATTTACTATTTTTTTTTTTAAATTGAATAGTTATCAACCATGAAAACATATGATCAATATTTTCATTTTATGTCATGTGCAGATTCCATACTCAAAGCACTTCAAGAACATTGGAATCAACAATCAAGTGAAAGGAAAAAGTTGTACAAACATTAGAAGAAGTGTTATGATGCTCCAAATAAATATTTACGTATGATAATTGATGGCATTGACCAGAAGAAAACACTTCTACCACATTTTGTCTGTACACCCAAAAATTTACAGGAAGAGAATTTCATTCAGTTTCACTTGGTTGGTTGTATGGTTTTCAATGGAAAAATGTGTTCAAGGGTTTACTTCATAGCTCCAAATAGTAATAATGATGCAAATATGACCATCACCACAATTCATCATGTGCTCACTCATTGGTCTGGAAATCTTCTTCAAGTTCTCTATCTACAGTTGGACAACATTAGTCGTGAAAATAAAAATCAAATCGTGTTTGGATATCTAAGCATGCTTATTGAAATGAGAATCTTTCAAAAGGTGAAAGTTGGTTTCCTTCTTGTTAGACACACTCATGATTATATTGATCAAATGTTCAGTGGTTTTTCAATAACATTGAAGAGAAAAAATGTTGGAAGCCCTCCATCATTGATTGAATGTATTAAGAAAACATACATTCCAGAGCCTGTTTTTCATATATTAAAAGAAATTGTTTACATACTAAGATTTATTCAGGGATCACATCGTGAAGAAAAATGTATCGAGCTGCTTAATGACATTAGTTTCCAATATCAATTTTGTTTCAAAAAAATTGATAGGAAAACACTTATATGGGGAAAGCAATATTCAACTACTACAAAATGGGGGCCTTCATCAGGTATATAATTTTTTAAGTTCATTGCAGATCGTCCAATATTTGCATCAAAGTTATTATGTTTACAATCGGTTGTTGAAATCCATAATGCACGGAGGCGTAATAGAGATGTAGATTATTCTGAATGCCTGGAAGAAATAAAAAATTCCATTAAAGATACATATGAGTACTTTGATGTTGTTGATTATGTTTGGTGGGAGTCTTTTTTCAATAGTCAAAGTGACATAATTTCAAGCTCAACAAATGAAGATACAATGTTGAAGACTCCATTTCATTGGCCACAAAATATGTCAAATGAATCTGAAGAAATAAACATTGTTGAAGTTCAACAAGAATCTCAAGGTGTTATTGAGTTTACACAAGCATAGGAAAGATAAATGTATATTGGTTCATGAAGGTCACATGCACAACATGAAGCCATGAAATACCTTTACAGGGGTTCAATACAAGATATTAAGGAGGGTAGCACGATTGTAATTTTAACGACTGAAGATCCACATGGTTATCCATTCTGGATTGGAAAGGTTATAAAGATTGAGAAATAAAATGGTGATGTTATTTCAATTGAAGTGCATTGGTATGCAACATGTACACACCCATTCAATGATGTGTACAAGCCAGAGATGGTGGTTCAGAAACGTGTCAATAGAAAGAGAGAAAGAAATGGTCAAAATACAACTCGACGTCGCACTGACCTCTTAAAATTAGATGATGTTGAGATACTTGTTTATGACTTCAATTTGAAAAAGAGAGGAACTCTTCGCTCCAAGACAACATAGATTATCAAGAGGTTGTTGCCAGAAGAAATAAATGCAAGATGGGAGTTTGATGAACCTAGTAGTAGATCTAAAAGACATTTGACATCTAAAATGTTGGGCATGCATGTAGACTCAAATGGTGCATTCATCGATAATAGAGAAGAGTATGAATCATCTACATCTTCACCCAATCATTCATTTGAAGACAATGTAGAATCTGATGGTATTTCAGAAACCATGAGTCAATTTGAATAAGTGTATGAACATTTTATGCATTTTTTATCCATATGATGTTTGTATGGTAACTAGAAATGAGCATTGAACTTACATATGATCTGACATGAAGTTATGAATATTTTTTTTATGTTTAATGAATTATATGTTTTGATTATGGATAATATAATATAATTTTTTAGCTCATATGTTTTGAATATGGACAATATAACAATACTTTTAATAAATAATTTATGTTTCATTCAATATAACTTGTATTTACTTTTTTTTACTAAAAGTAAAAAAAATATATATTAAAAAGTGGCGTTGAATTTTTAAAGTATATTGTGATATTTTCATGGCATTATGTATTACCTTGTGTTTTGAGTGATAATAAGATTTAAAAAGTAAACATTTAAGGGTTGATTTTATGATTTTGTTTACAGTAATGATGAGTTCTTTTATCACTTTATAAAAATGTGTCATTTTCATACCCCAATTTTAGAATGGGTGCTATCGGTAGCAGTACTTTTCAATTTGATGGTTGATTTTGAGGTTTTGGTTTTAATGGTACCAGGTGCTAAAAATACGATTTCAAATTATCTAAAATTTTAACGTTTTGAAAAAAAAATTCAAAAACATTTTTTTTAGGTGTTGATTTTAAGGTTTTTCTTAGTTGTTGTCTAAGTTTTGAAGGCTATGTTTGAAAAATGTTGTAATTTTGACCCCGTTTAGAAAAATGGTGCTACCTGTAGCACCATTTTTTGATTTGGGAGTTGATTTTGATGTTTTTTATGCAAAAATATGGGTTTTTTGAGCTAGAGTTCTTGTTTTGAGATCACAAATCTCATAAAATCGGTAACTTTGTTAATATTGTGCAGTTCGTTTGTTTGCTCAATAGGAGCTAGAGGGAATGTGCATATGGAATTGCTTTCCAACAAAGCACATTGAGTTTTTAAATCCAACCTTCACTCATTATGTTGTTGCTTAGCCACCTAATGTGTCTTGTAGGAACACATGTATTGGCAGATGTCCACCCTCGGCCTGAATCTTTTCCTTATGGACTCTTCCACAACTGTCCATTCATGGAGTTGCTCCTGATGCGTTGTTCACCACTACACGGGTATACCTGTTAACAGTATATCGAGGGCGCGTACCCAATGGAGTAGATGAATATGTTGCATCCAAACAATGAGAGTATCCACCAAATCTGTCATGTCAAATTGATATGGTCTATTGATATTATGATATTTGCGAGACGTATTTACCTCCACGTGTAAACTTGACGAGAATAGAATATTTCGGGAAGCAAGAAGAAACTATTGGATCATGTTGTCATTGATGCCAATGGTTTGATTGGTTGATGTCAAGTGATTGATTGATGCCAAATGATTGATTGATTGTTGATTGATGTAATGTAATATGTATTGTCCTTGATGAGAATGCATAGATGACGATGGATCAATGAGTTGTCATTGATATGATGAAGATGGATCAATGAGTTATCATTGATACATGATGAATATGGATCGATGTGGTTTCATTGGTATATGATGCATTGTTGGAAAAATGTATAGATGACTCATTATTGTCTTATCATGATTGATAAGGTGCACAAATTGATGAACTCCAAAGTGGCCCCCTTATGATGAAATCCCTCATGGGAAAACGCTTTGTGGATTGAGTTATCCTAGAAGAATGGTTGGAGAACCCATGCTCTCATTATTGTCTTATCATGATTGATAAGGTGCACAAATGCATGAACTCCAAAGTGGTCCCCTTATGGTGAAAGCCCTCACGGGAAGACTCTTTGTGGATTGAGTTATCCTAGAAGAATGGTTGGAGGACCCATTCTTGTATGTGGAATAATGAGATGAAGATCAAGGAAATTGTTGGTGAAACTATCCTAGATGGATAGTGTTTGTCATGTCATTTCAGGTGGTATGTGGAATGTCACATAACTCCTCATGGTTTGAGAGTTATGGCCTTACGAAGATGAAGG
>ML782158.1:317134-402357 GCA_009831015.1 Picea engelmannii | reverse complement strand
GAACTAAATTAGCAACTTCATTTTAGGGAAAGTATTTAAACCTAAAAGGGAATCTAGGAACACCTAGGAGTAAATTTAGGAGCAACTCTAGGTGGGTGAGGGAAATGAGACAATTAATAAATTTAAAGAAAATAATTATTGGACAAAAGAGGGGGATGAATGACACTTGTACGACAGAGATTTTTTAGAAGTTTTTATTAAAACTTAATTTAAATGAGATTTAGGGAAAGATGGAAGTTCTAAAAACTCTATAAAAGAAAGGGAAGAGAAGGAAGAAGGGGATCGACTGTTAGCGTAACGTTACCCTGTCGGATTTGTGACTTGACTGATTACTTGTGGGGAGTTGGGTTTTCCCAACTTGGATAAGAGTGGTAGCTCGGCCTTGCGAGACGAGCTGGGAGCTAGACGTACCATATGGATAGTGTGTGGCCCCTTAGCGGCTCGGGGGGCTAAGGGGGAAGCAGAGTACCCCTAGCGATTGGCTGGGAGGTACCGGTGAGGTCTCGACGGTCGGCGAGCGGGAGCGGCACGGAGCGCACGGACAACACTCGGAGCAAGCGAACAGGCAACGATACGCATTTGGGTTGAATGATAAAATGTGTATGATGTATGATTTAGATCTGTAGGTGTATTATTTCGTGTTTGTATATGGGTTGTTGCACCAGAAACCCATCCCTTTACCCAGCTCGATCTTCATGACTGAAATTATATGTCTAAAATTTAAGACTGAAACTTTTATGACTGACTTGATTTCTGAAATTTGTGTCTAAATTTGTAAGTATGAATTTATAATTCTGAAGGAATAGGTTGTGTGAATACTATAGTAGGATTCTTTTCCCACCATAACAGTCTGGGCATAGATGACTTCCTTTGCCTCTCGAATGCTTGACCACTTGTTATTCAACGATATGTATCTTCCTTAATGTAATCGAAACCGAGGTTAGCCATCACACCGGGAAAAAGAGTTCCCCTAAATGGCAACGTCCCTTTTTATATGCAGCTCACCGACCGCGTAACCACTTGGAAGAGCGATTACTCTATTTTTGAATACAAATAGGTTGGTTTTCAAGTGCCTTTTGGGTCTGTACTTCTAGCCACTTCCTGATGTATTAAACCTTAAGTTTGAGATTGAGGACAATCCTCATTGTCCGCATTCAAGTTGTTCCCCATCCATGATAGTCGCACCGTTTAGCACAATAGCCTTGAAAATATCATAACCGGGCATTCATCAAAAGACACAAGTCTTAACAGCTTCTTACAAGTGATTCCATTTCCAGCGACTGCACACAAAGCACTATCTTCCTTCCCACTTCTGTATGCCTTGCAGATCACTGGTCGAGGGCAGCGATCATCTTCGCATTTATTTTTTTTGCGTTAGCATATCCCAGCTTAATAGTGATGTTCGCTCCAGTTCAATCTTGAGACGAACGATCTGGACACCAGGTTTTGCAGTAACAACTGTTGATTTTTTTTTTCTACGTATGCCTCATGCCCTTGTACCTATGTTAATCATAGCCTGACGAGAATGACCACTGGAGAAGGCAGATTCAACTTGGCAACATCCTGCTGATCCAGGTCCTGCTCCATTTTCAACCTTTGGCACTTGATGGATGATAAACCCTCGCAAAACGAATTTCAAAGCAGAGAGTATCGGGACTGCAAATCTGCCTGCACAGATGAGACGAATTGCTTGATTGATTCCAGGTTGACCGAAAGGTACGTGGGCACCTTCACTTCCTGCTCTTCCTCCATTGTCTGCTTTGATTTTTTTTTAGGAATGGGATTGGATTGACGAGGTGGGTACAACAACGGGTGCTGAAGAAGGACGCGAAACCTAATGCCAAACACACCCCGGCTTTGCTGACTCCACCCATGGGCTTAGCCTCCCCTTTACTTCTAGAATTTCACTGTAGAAGGACCTCGAGTTGCATCCTGGAATGCCCGCGTTCCACTGTCTTAACTTTCGTTTTACTGATGCCTGGTAGTTGCGTTTTTGGAAAACCGTTGCCTTTATTTAAACGGCGAAGTCCTTGCTGCGACCTGGCAGGGACTGTTTCTAGTTGGGTACTGGGATTGACTTGATTGTTGTAGCTACCCACGACCCTGTCTATCCTGATTTTGCCAGCGCTGTGTTAATTTGGTAACCCCTTCTGCTAACTGATTATCTATGCTAGTTGTATCGTGGGTTAGGTAGACACTACATATAGCTTTTTACGCTGACATTCAGAATTATAGGTTTCCAGGATGTAACTGGCAGAATGTTATTGTTGACTGTTGTTAGCCTTGATTCAATTAATGATAATCTAATGACTGTTGGAAACGACGGTTGGGTAGCAGTAATTCTTTAATGCCAGTTGGGATTGTCGTAATTCAATTTTGACAGTTAGGCCTTTGCAGGAAATTTTTAGAGCCCTAAATCTTCAGACCTCTTTATACATCGTGCGTCTTGCTAACTTTGGACAGGATCTGCACACCTGGGCGCCTTCCCTTGCAGTTTCATTTGATTATGTTTCATAATTTAATTTTAAACCATTACTTACATGAGGATTTATGTTTACCTAGATGTTAGGTAACGCGTATTAAGGTTTGTTTTAATTCATTAAGTTAATGGAGTGAAGTGCTCTGACGTAAGGTTTATTTTAAATTTACCAAGCGGTTTAACATGGAATGTTTTACCTTATGTCAATTTCTTCAAACATATAAAATTAATCAACTTATAATCCCTTGGACCTTGAACTACCCTTAAGTCTCATCTCTTTAAGTTTTTTTTTTATTATTATTATACTAACTCTTGGGGAGGTAAAGAAATCTTGGAGTCATACTTGATAGGTTAACACGTGCTCCTTAAGAGATTTGTATGAAGGATATTGGATAAATTACTTTTTGAGACCATCATTTTTACACTTTTATTTTAGAATATAATTAACAAATGCTTTTGACCCATTCTTATTTAAATAGTACTTGATGGAATCATATTACCTGTATTAGCTTTAAGTTAAATAAAAAAAATAAAAATCATTACTCACAAGACATTTAGTACTTGTAGCGTGAATCGTAAATCTGTCAAGATAAAATAAATTGTTCTAATTATTGATAAATTAGACAGAATTTATGATACTCTAGATTGATTAAACCTGTCCATCCTCACTTGTAACTTGATTATTCTTGATGAGATCCATGACCGAAGACTCTATTGTTTAAACTAGATGCTTGGATTGTTTGTGATTGGTTGTAATCGGATTTCTTGCGCCTTGTTGATAGATTGATTAATTAAATTGTGTTCTAATGCGCTCACAAACCTTGATGATGTTGGAGTGATTTAGAATTAGATTAGTAACGCGCGGTTAATTAAAGTTAATGTACGATGAATTTTAGTAAAGTTTACTCTCACCCTGGGTTAAAATTGAATTTGCTTGATAGAACGAATCTTAGTTGATCATTGATGTTGGTAGATTTAGCATTTTTAATTTCGGTCTGCTTGGTGTCGGTCGGGATGTAGACATCTCCATGTTCCTTAGAACAATCGCCAGCCTTGAGACCTTAAATGGTTAAAATCGATGGGAACCTGGGCTTGAGCGTTGCTTATGTGCCTTGGAGGTCCTAACCGTTGCAGGGTAGGACGGGCGGGTAGTCAGTCTTATTATTTATCGGTTGATTGTTGTTCATTACTGACAGATGTTTATGTGCGTCTTAGATCTGTATGTTATCATCACATTGCATGTGTCATGTTCGTCGTCGTATGGCGACGCAGAGTCGAATGTATTTATTTCCCTTGTACACGCGCACACACCTTTAAACAAAAAAAAAATGTGCACTTGTTCTAAGAGGTTTGTCAGCGTAACGAGGAGGATCGTTACACATCCTCAATCTCAAATTATGTCCTCTTGACTGACTACTAAGTGTTGGGGATACTAGTACCAATACTCTTCCTTGTGAAGTATTGGTGACTTCGTCCTCTTCTTCACTTGTGTCTTCTCTCCTTTCTCCTACTCTTTCTTCTATTCCTATCGTCGCATTGTTTGTTGTTCTTTCTTCTTGGTTACAAATGCGCAAGGGGGATGGTCCAAAAGAAGGGTACCTCCATCTTCTTCCATAATTTATTATGAGGGAAACCAAAGAGTTTCCTACCTGCAACCATGCAAGACCATCCACTATCGCTAACTCCTCTTCCCCTCTTCTTGAGGGGCCTTCATTGTCCTCTCCTACCTATGCCCCTCTACTTTGCACTTCATATTCCTCTAAAATTGTGACATATCACAATAGCCAAATGGGTCGGACTTCGTCTTCTTGGCCCTTACTACCACTACTTCTAGTATCTTCACTAGATACCATACTCCCAACGTCATGCCTCTTCGTCGACATGTCTTCATTTGTGCTCCTCTCTGGCACAACACTCTCTCTCGCACTTTCTCCTGGCGTGATCTCTTTCCTCTTCATCCTAGGCCCGACCCCTCATCTTGTACCCCTTGCTATCTTCTTTCTGCTCCTCTGTTCCACTTTCCTCTTTAGCTCAACTCTTCTTGCGTATGTTTCAACTATTTCTCTCCTTTGCTCTTTTGGGTCCATTCTCTCCCTCACCTCATCTTAACATCTTATGGATCCTCCTCAATAGATCCATCTCCTCTCTCTCTTTACCCCCTTCTTTTTATCCCCTCCCTAGCGCTAGTGGCGTCTACTCAGCCATCCTATCGGGCTCCATGCACATCAACCTTTCTCCATGAACAACATCTTGATCCACAATGAGATTTCTTCTACAAACTTTTCCGAGGACCTTCAACAAACTTTCTTTTAACCTCACTAAAAGAATCATTATATTCTACATCAAAATAGAAATCAATTGCTAAATCCCACTTATTATCCAGTGCCTTTAACATATCAACGATGATTTGATCCCAGACTAGTGGTTGTTGCGGTCTTAAAGCAATTTTAGTAGCAATCTACATCTTCAACCATTCATACAATAAACATGGAAATTCAACAAAGAAAATTCCATGCATATCAATTTTGATATATCTACCCTTCCATCGTTCAATGTTGGTGATTAAACATTGAGTATCTCGTCGAGCAAAATCATCTTCTTTCGTAGTCGACCAATCTTGTATTTCCTCCCGAGATGGATACCACCTCGTTCTTAGCCTTCATGATATAATACAAAACCTTCAAGTCTCGACAATGGAACCATTTGTTGGCTCGCTTGCATGGATACTTCTTAATGTTGGGGGGTTTATGACCTCAGTTTCATCCAAAGTTGACCAACAAAAAGCCCAAGGCATCCAGATATCAATCCTTAGTTAGAGATTGAAGAAGGTCTCACTCGAGACGCAATGAGAATCACATAGACCATCTCGTATTGTGTCGGTGATGAAGGGTTAACTTACATAGGCAATCCACTCGGGTTGACATTCATACATTCCATTTCAATATACTTAAAGATTAAAAACATGTACCATTAACATATACATTCATTAGACACATAATCAACACAGTAAATGATAGGAACAATTACAACTTTTATTATATACATCCAACTAGTCACATACATGGACAAAGAGACTCATAATTCATCATAAACAACACCCCACGCTCTCATACATTATCTCAGTAGTTCATTACAAGGTGCCATGCACTTTCTCTCAGACTCTGCATGTACTACTCAACTGACACTATTACAGATTTCATACAAAGATTGTTCCATTTACATACAAAACCAAACTCACAACCAGACTCTTACAAAACATAGCTAGACTCATCTCTTGATCGAGAGTACTCAAAATGAACCTACTAAATGAACAATAATCGACAAAAACAACAATAACAACATTAGCCTCTTTGTGTCGTCGTGGCTCCCTTTTTGTTTCCTTCTCTGCTCTGGCACTCTGTCACTTTCAACTTTGTTCCACTTGCTTTGTCGACTACCAGTCTCACATGCTTCTACCACCCTCATGCAGTCCACATAGCCTCTTTGGAGTTGTGGCAGTCTTAACTAACTTTCCAGCGCGTCCCTTAACTTCTCCATGATCTCTCATGTTGCTTGGGTTAATCATTCGAGAAGATTTCTCGAAGATCCTTTTCTTAATTCCAACGTGCATGAGGTATCTTCTTGATTTCTGGCACGCATAGTGGAACTTGGACTGGCGCATGCACCTTATGTCATTTGTTGTGCCACTGCTGGTGTGCATGCACAATTGTGTTTGTGCGCTCACACAATCTTTATCCCAAAACCTTGGGTGCCCACAATGTTCCCTATACAAAAATGAGTTGGAGAACATTATTAGTATAAAATCGATGTTCTTGTTTAAACGATCCCTAGAAAGAAATGGAATCGCTGATAGGGATAAAGGATGGCTAGCAAGGGGGTTTATGGTTGATTGTTTCAAGCAATGACTTCAAAATTCTTAATTAAAGGATTTCAAAGCCCTTCCTATTATTGTGTCATTGGGAAAATGGTTGGATCACAATGCGAGCATTTCTGAAGATAGATTTCTTCCTCCCTTCTTGTGTGCTGCTCAAGCCAAGGTTATCTCCCTTAGTTTCAAATCTAATCGCAAATCCACTCCTTAGAGGCATTATTCTCACCCAAATATTGATGGATCTCGGGCTTGGGGGTATTTTAATGGTGCTAGACAAGGCACCCACTCTCTTTGTCGGGTAGGTGGCATTTTTTTATTCAAATTAGACCCATTTTTTTATTTTTAATGTCGAAGTAGGAGGGATTCTAACAATTATGTTGACATCCTTGACTTAAAGACACTCCTTAAACTTGTAGCTAAAACATGTGTTTCCAACTTTAAACTCTTTGGGGATCCTCAAGGGGTAATCAATATGTTGACTGGTCAAAATGGAATGACAAAATTGTTTCTAAGGCGTATTTTTTAGAAAGTGAGGACCTATCTATTTGTTTTTAACAATATCCCCTTTACTTGTGCTTTCAAAGACCTCAAATTTGTTGTTGACAAGCTCTCAAAGGAAGGTCTCACTATGGTTGCTAGTTCACGCTCTTTGAAGGAATCAAAGGACAACTTCATCTTGCAGGAGATCACCACATCTATCTCGGAATAAGAGGCAATATTTTCTTTCCTCATGGTTGATCTATAAGTATGTTTCTACAATTTTGATGGATCCCTCTTTCAGGATATCACCACATCTATCTTTGATTAAGAAGCAACATTTTTTATTTCCTCATGGTTGATGTGCAACTCTGTTTTTACTGTTTTGATTATGCTCATCTTATTTCTCTCGGGGAAGGAGGATCTCACTTCAAGTTTGGGGAGTTTAAAGACTGGTTTTTATAGTGATCTACTTGGGGATCATTTTCCTAATGTTTTTTGGACAAATTTTGATGTACATTTTCATAGATTTGTAGCTAGAACCGTCAACTGAAATGCTATTGGAAAAAATGTAATTAGTATTCGAGCTCTTTATTTCATGAATATATGTGCACAATATATGGATATTGAAGCTTTCTAGGGTCCTTCTGGATCTATTTTGCAGTGATATAAGCATATACAAAATGTAGTTCTCTTCTTTTTTAATAGAAGTACCCTTCTTTGAATCTTTCGAGGAAAAAGAAATGGTGGTTTGTTACTTTATAAATTTTAATGAATCAAAATTGCTAACTCATAAGCTATATTTTAATGGACAGAAATCCCCTGGTGTTTGGATAAACTAATGGGCATACAAACATATCAACAATAAACATAAATAGAGTAAAATGATGCAAATCACTAAAAAATGAGTGTTTTGATTACATAAATCTTTTATCCCCATATTTTCACTGTTATTATTTGATAGCTTCAATGACTAGGTAACTAATGTACATAAATATTTGCAACAAATTTGATCAACTATGATATTACAACAAACACGGATGGTTATGACTATTACAACGAACACAATCAACTATGAGTAGTAATTTTTTATAATTGTTAATACTATTAATGAATTATTATTATCATTAATTATAATAATTAGTATTAAATATAAAATTACTAAAATTAATTATAGTAATTTTTTATTGGGAAATACATCTTATATAGTCTCTTTGGCTAAGTTGTTATGCTATGAGGGGTGTTTGTGTGCCTTTAAAATCACCCAAGACTTGCATATGGCCTCATTTGCACCCACCAAGGGGGCTATGAATCTAGGTCTCTATGCTAACACAAGCCCAATCACCTCACTACTTGTAGCTAGACAACATTGATCCTGATTATTTTCGGCACAAAATAAGAGCGGAGATATAATAAAGAAATGTACAGAGATATTTCAGATATCCAATAATGTAACGAAAATGTATCAGAGATGTAACCATAAACACAAAGATACAGTAATACACAATTTTCTATTAATGAGTGAAAATGTACAGAGACTGTAAAATACAAAGTGAAAGACTCGCTAGAATGGTGGCAACTTATCTCTGAGAAGAGATGTGTCCGCTACTCGCATTCGCAAGAAGATGATTTTACAATGAGGCTCTAAAGGCCTTTTTATCATAAGAAAATCCAAAACCCTAACCCCAGAAGATGAAAAGTCAACAGTTTTGTTGACCCCGTTTTGGGTAGTTTGGTGTATCAACTTCTCGACGGCGTAACTTTGGCATACGATCTTCGTTTGGGGCACACGATAGTTTGTTGGAAAGGTACCGTCGAGGAGATTCATTTTGGGGGCTCAATCAAAACCTTTGACTATCATTGCGAACCTTGATCCCAAAAAACCTTCATTCAAGCCCTCAAAATGGCCCCGAAAGTTAAAAACTGTTAAAAATAGTAAATTACCAAAATTGTCAGAAAATTGTTTTGAACCAGTTGAAAAAAGTGGGTGGCCACCGATATCCACCTGGATCAATCCTCTCTCCTTAATAAGCAATGGTATCCATTGTGTTAAGTGCTCGGGGGAGAGGGAAAAGCGTTTGTTGAACATGCATCTTGATGAGTTGTTTGCCTTGTTGGAGAAGTTGTGTTGCTTAGCTTGTTGAAGGTTGTCACGAACTTGTGGTTGGAAGGGTTGGACCTTTTTAACCAGTCTGGCTACATGAGATTCTTGTGTGCAGAAGGAATCTTTACGTTTTGCTGCAATCTTGTCAACCTGCTTCTGTTGGAAAGAAGGTGTTTAGTCCGAGGTTGGAGTGGTTGCAGTATCCTTCGATTCCCATTTTGAAAAGATTGTGAAGAAGCTAAATTATATAGTATGAGATACTACCTTGCGGTACTGTTTAGGTGGAATAGTAATCGGAACTACCTCTGGTATTCTGTAGAGATGACCCTCCAGAGAAACAATGACACTGTAGGGTTGAGACTGATAAACAACATGGCGTTTCCACATATATGGTTTACCCAAGAGAACATAACAGACATCCAATGGGGCAACATCACATAATACCTCATCCTTGAAGGGTTGAATGCTTTATGACAGTCGACATTGTTGGCTGACACAAAGATCGCGTCCCTGGCGAAGCCACCCGATGTTGTATGGCTGCGGGTGTGGTGTTGTCGACAATCCCAACTGTTTGACGACCTCTGCTGAGATGAGGTTCTTCTAGCTTCTGTTATCAACAATAAATTGCAGTGGGGTCCCCTTCACCCACATTTGTGAATGAAAAAGGTGCTCCCTCTCTTCTGGATCTGTTGGTTCTTCTGGTTGAATTGTTGTGGTCGCGACAATAGCAATGGGGTCTGCGTCGATGATTTGTCTTTTACCAGTATTTTCATAATCAAATTATGAATCAGGGTTCGGCTCCTTGTCTTTGATCTCAACCACTAATGACTGTTTTGAGCGATATTCATCGGTGTTGTGCCAGGGGATATTGTGGAAATCGCACCATTTTCCGGTGTCCTTTTTTGTCTTCCCATGACCCTTCTTTCCCTATGGCTTGGACTAGTTTTCAGGAGACTGTTTGTTAGGGCCATATTTATCATACTTTGGTTGTTGCAGATTTGCAGATCCGAACTCCCGTTTGTTTTGGTGCTTAAATTTCTGCTCGATTTTAACAACATATCGATAAGCAACACCAAGTGATGAGATGTTCAGAAAATCCATTTCAGTTTGGAAGTATCTATGTAGAACCCCACGGTATTCCAGAACCAAATGTCATTCAGAGTCTTTGATACCCAGCTTGGTGCGCAAGGTATGGAAGGTATTGGTGGACTCCGGAACTGCTTGGCCCCTCTCTTGCCGCAATGTGGTCCATCTCATATATTGGTCCTCATAGTTGCCAACAAGGTAATATTGTTCATTTACCGTGTCTATAAAGAAATCCCAAGTGGGATCGACCGCATATATTCCAAACTCTTATGTGGAACTTTTCTCCCAGTAAGTTTCCCACCAATGTTTGAAATGGGGGAGAGTTTTAAGGAGTGCGAAGGTGATCTTTTCTCTATCGGAAAAATAGTGAACAGAGAAATAACCTTATAGTAGATTTAACCATTTGTCTAGGGCATCCGCTTTTGTCTGACCTTCAAATACGGGAATGTCAAAATTAACTTGTACCTTGAAAGGCGAGGTGCATCCAAAGTGGTTGCTTGATGAAGATGTACCTGCTGCTATCGACAAGCGTTGAAAGATGTGGGCAAAATTCTCTATCATTTCGTCTCTCTATTGCATGAGAGCTTGCTCAAGCAACATATTGATAGAATCGTTTTCTTTGTCGTTTTTCTTTTCTTCTACCATGGAGGGTTTCTTGGGCGTACGAGAGCGATTGTCCTCAAGAGAGACAAGCTCGAGACCCAACTTGCTATACTTGGACCTCGTCGGGGACACGCACTGAAAAACGATCAAGAGTAGCATGCTCTGATACCACTGATCTGGATTATTTTCGGCACGAAATGAGAGCGAAGATATAATAAAGAAATGTACATAGATATTTCAGATATCTAATATTATAACAAAAATGTATCAGAGATGCGACCATAAACACAAAGATACAATAATACATAATTTTCTATTAATGATCGAAAATGTTCAAAGACTGTAAAATATAGAGTGAAAGACTCGCTAGAATGGTGGTTGCTTATCTCTGAGAAGAGATATGTCCGCTACTCACATTCGCAAGAAGATGATTTTACAATGAGGCTCCAAAGGCCTTTTTATCATAAAGAAAATCCAAAACCCTAACCCCGGAAGATGAAAAACAAACAGTTTTGTGGACCCTGTTTTGGGTAGTTTGGTGTATCAACTTTTTGGGGGCGTAACTTTGGCATACGATCTCCGTTTGGGGCACACGATATCTCGTTGGAAAGGTATCATCGAGGAGATTCATTTTGGGGTCTCAATCGGAACCTTGGACTATCATTAAGAAGTTCGATCTCGAAAAACCTTCATTCAGGCCCTCAAAATGGCCTTGGAAGTTAAAACCTGTTAAAAATAGTAAATTACCAAAATTGTCAGAAAACTGTTTTGAGCCAGTTGGAAAAGGTGGGTGGCCATCGATATCCACCTGGATCAGACACTCACGTGGGATATTTTTTTTTATGTGTGTGTGTGTGTGTGTGTGTGTGTGTATTGTAAGTAAGTAGTCTATTCAATTGCATTATAAACAATATATACATAGGAAATTTCATAGGCCTAAAAGCTCGACCTTGCATGTTCGTGGCAAAATTCAGCAAGACATAGAAATTGTTGACTTGACTAGGGGGAAACCAACTTGGACTAAGATATTGAGAAATGAGAAAACATAGAATGTCCAAAAAATAGCTAAGGACTTACTCTTGAGGGACTTCAACCAAACTTAACTATAAAACTATGATAACGAGAGTGGGAGTTATTAAAACACAAAGAGAAAGCAAACACAGACTTCATGTCGGAGGAACCTAGGTGCGGGCCAGAGGAGGCCCTTCATCCATTGATGAGGGAAAATGAGCCCGAGTAGCCATCGAGGTTCCATCTTAAGTTAGTTGAATGGCCCCACCTTGCTTCTTCATAGAGAGTAAGTAGTAGATGATTTGGTTTTTTCGATACATCTAACCGCTTCCTAAATTCCTTCCAATCAGGCTCTTTAGCCAGCATGGCCCGGGCCACTAAATATTTGGTATGCCAGTAGAGTTCTACTATGCAGAAAAACTTAGTGTCCCTAGAGAAACTAGAAGCCAAGTCTAAAAAAAACAAAGCCACCTGCTTGTCAACGTCCTTGTCCTCACGATAAGTTCGAATGACCTTGACATATTCTTTAATCAATTATAGGAAGGCTTTGGAGGAGGGATCAATGGAGGCCGAAAAAATAGTTGTTGCAGTTGTAGCCTCAAAGGATGCCTTAGAAGAGTGAAAGGAAACCTTGCCTTTCTTAGATTTGTGTGGAGCCATGGGGAACTAGAAGCCAATGTAAACCCAAACAAACTGTCATCGAAAAAAACAAATGCTCAAAGGATGCGAGGAGTAGCGTCAAGCCCATGGCCTTGAGATTCAATTTTCAAGAAGCGCATGACAATCACCATGAGAGGGGAATTCATTGCTAGATATGGAAATTGAAGTTCCTATGTACCTTCGCCATCATTTGGAGCAAAATCCATTGTTGTTTCCTCCTCAGCCCGCGGGGGAATGTCATATGCATGGTCTTGTATAATGAGTTCAATACATGAGAGGAAATGCTTCGTAGAGTATGAGGTTAAGCACATGGCATCAAGACCCTGCACATGCTCCAACTCCCCATCTATCACATCAAACACCTGATCAAGGGGGGGGTTATTAATTATATTAATTAACATTACTTCTTAAATTATTTTTAATAGGAATAAATTATTTTAAATTAAATATAATACATTTTATTAATTAAAAAATAATATTAATGATTACTAAATTAATTTAAAGCTATTATAATTTAATATTATTCAATTATTTAATAATGATAAATAACTATTAATTAAACAATAATTTTTATAAATTAAAAATATCATTATGAGGCTTGAACTTTCTCGAGATAAAATGTCTACAAGATTTTGAAATGTCTAACGTTTTGAGTGGACACTTCACCCATCATCAGGGACACATAAAGTTGAAATGATAACAGAAAAGAGTGTTGGGGTTTCCGCGAGGTGAATCGGGCTACCTTTTTCGCTCTTATTCCCAAAGTGAGCAATCCATAATATTTTAATGATTTTTGGCCTATTGCCCTTTGTAACTTTGTTTAAAAAGTGATTTCTGAAATCATTGCCTCCCGGATAAAAGACAAATTGGCTTCAAGTATTTCCTTCGAACAATTTGGATTTCTTAAAGATAGATTGATATTTGATGATGTGGGGATTGCTCATGAATGCTTACACACTGCCAAGACTAAGAAGCTAAGCACAATTATTCTGAAGTTGGACTTAAAGAAGGCATATGACAAAGTGAGTTGGCAATTTCTTCGGTTATTGCTTTCCCAGATTGGTTTAAAATGGGAGGTTACCCATTGGATCATGGCATGTGTAACATCTGTTAACATGGCAGTACTCATAAACAGAGCTCCAACTGAGTTCTTCAAGAGCCATCGAGGTTTACGACAAGACTGACATCTTTCCCCATTGTTGTTCCTTTTGGTTGTCGAGTGTTTAAGCATATTATTGAAAAAGGTTGTGGAAGCAAGGTCGTTTCAAGGACTTAAAGTTGCTACTGAGACTGCCATCTCACATCTTTTCTTTGTTGATGATGTACTCATTTTAGGCGTTGGCAATTATGAGGATTGGATGGTTTTTAAAACTCTATTATCTAATTTTTGTCAAGCCTCTGGTATGAATGTGAATTGTGAGAAGTTGTGCTTCCTTGCACAAAATATTGATCATAGTCTGGAGCAAAGATTGAAGGTAGCCTTCAATACACAATTTGTTTGCATTGATCAAGGTATGAAATACTTAGGTTTTTATTTAAAACCAAACAACTACAGGGTGGCTGACTGGAATTGGATGATACAAAAGGTTGAGAAGAGGATTGGAAATTGGACTCTCCGTTGGCTCTCCTTGGGAGCCAGGCTTATTCTAGCAAAATTTGTACTGCAAATTCTACCCGTTTACTAGCTTAGTCTTGTAAAGATACCATCATCCATTCTCCACAGAATCCAACAGCTTATTTCTAATTTCATTTGGAAAGGAGCAAAGAAAAGTATAGGGTCCCACTTAACAAAATGGCAAAATATTTCTAGACCAAAAGCAATGGGTGGATGGGGCATTAGAAATCTTTTTTGGTTTGCCCAGTCCTTGGCTGCCAAGTCTTGCTGGAGAGGATTATTTGGAAAAGGACTGTGGAATTTGATTATAAACAAGAAATATTTAAAAGGTATAGATTTAACTTATTGGTTGTGTAGAGAGGAGCGCAAGTACCTGATAGCCTCTATCATCTGGAAGAATTTCATGAATTCCTTCCCTGTCATTAAAAGGTAGCTGGCCTGGTCGATTGGATGTGGTAATCGGGTTATACTTGGGTATGATCCCTTTATCGGATTTAATTCTTCTTACAAACTCTCAGGTCCTTTAATCCAACATTTAAACAGTTTAAACATTTTCTCCTTAGTGCAAGCGACTTTCCCAAATGATTTTGGAACTAATCATAGTTGGTACGAGGCCAATCAACTTGCACTGATAGGCGAGTTGTTGACATAATGGAATGACTATATTACAATGTTAAGGAGTAGTGGTATCTCACTAAATAACACAAGGGACAAGATTGTATGGTCATGGAACAAAGCTACGGGTGTTGTAACTGCAAATTTAGCCTATCAATCCATTACCTTCTTAAATATTTTGGATGAAAATAGATGGTGGTGTAAGGTTATTTGGAAAGTAAACATCCCAGGTAAAATTATATGTTTTATGTGACTATGCTTGAAGGATTGTATACTTACTGGTGTAAATTTTAGGAAGAGAGGAGGTATTGGACCATCGGTTTGCAGTCTTTGTCTCATAGACAAAGAGACGACCACTCATCTCTTTGTAAAATGTGATACAACACAAAACATTTGGAAAGATGTTCTGAATTATCTAAAGATACCGAAAGCTTGGAGTTGTTCCTCTTTAGATGAAAATTTGATGCTCTAGTTTATTCAATACCCAAAGATGAGGCATATTCCATTTTTGGTGATTTGGAGCATTTGTAAATACATAAATAAAATCTTATTTGAGAATTGGCATAGACAGGAGTTCAGGACAATCACTAAAATCCTCCTTTCAATCAAAGAACACACTGGTATTTCCGAAGATGACAATTTCAAATATATTCTCAACCCGGTTTTCTTTGATGATACTCCAATAGGGTTCTTTGATGGCGTAGTTGTTGACGATTTCTGTGGCATTGGTATTTTCCTCAAAATCACTACAGGCCACTTTTTCAGAGTTCATTTTGCTAGTGGTAATGGAAACAATATGAAAGCAAAATTATTGGGTTTATGGGGTCTTTTACTTTTTGCTTCTAGATTGTCCATTAAAAAGTTGATGGTAGTTGGAGACTCAAAGGTGGCTATTGACTGGATTAATGCCAAATTAAATTCGAACCTGCTATATCTTAATTCTTGGAAGGACAAGATCAGAAGATTAAAAGACAAATTTGATTCAATCAAATGTATGCATGTTAACAGGAAATTCAACTCAGAAGCAGACACTTTATCAAAGAATTATTTGAAGCAACCTATTGGATGGCTCTTTTATGAAGAAACTGTAGAAGGAGATGTAGTCACAACATATAGCTACTACATATTTTAAAGACAAAGCCCTATAGCTGGAAACAATTTTGTTATGATTTTGTAATTATCTTAATATGTATTTTGCAGTCACTTCACAGTATGAAGGAATCAAGAATAGGAATAGAATTGACTATGGTCCTTTTGAATTATGATGAGATCATTAGACTTATGATCCATATGTATTTGAAAGTTTCACTTGATTCATAATAGAATAACAGTGGAACTGTTTTTTTCTGCGTGAAAAAAAGAAGACTAATAAAATATTTTTAAGCTCTTATAATTTATTATTGAACAAGACATGTGAAATCATATTGAAGAACCCCGATAAGGAAGACTTCAACCTATATCAATAATGAGGTGATATTGATTATGATGATGACAATGATGATGCTACCATCCATTGAGGCCAACATTGGTCTATTGGAGCTAAATAAATACAAAATAATTATTATGTTTCACCATGTTGTGTCTAAGCTCAAATAGCTTCCAATAAGATTATTTAGCTCACTTTGGGTTTCATGGGTTAAAACATTATAAATATCCATGGTATTACAAATGTTTTGAAAATGGGATCTAATCTATGTGTAGATTGTGCACTCTTAAGAGGAAATGTTTTTCATCTTGTACCTTGTTAGAATTGCAAACTTTGCAAATTCTTTCCTTTAAGGTGTTTTAGGTCTTATCCACCTCCTAGTTTCACTATAAACCTCATGTGAGATTTTTTCTTATTTTTCCAATATTTATTTTCTTCTCAAAGCTAACAATAGTATAGAGATAGTTTTGATATTCTAACTTAGGGTCAATGGCCTCTTTGTAGTAAACTATTTTTATATTATTCTCAATTTCATTGTAGCATTATAGATTTTCTTTACAATTAGTTTTGACAATACCGTTAACGGTGTTGATATTCTTAAATGCATCCTTTTCTACTACCTCGGCCCAATACCAGAGCCGGGAAGTATAAGTGATGCCCCCAACACTAAAGTTATCCAAGAAGCTCGTCCATAATCTAGGGTCCCATGTACTAATGTTCACATTGAATCCCAACTAAAGATATGTGAATGGTTGAGTGCAGTGATCAAAAGTCTCACCAAAGTTATGCAGATCCAAATAGAGAGGACCCCCCATGTAAAAAATATCCTCTGTATATCCAAAAAAGGGTGGTTATAGAAGGAATACTACCATTGTAGAATAATCATACTAGAAACTGGAAAACACCGCCTTCTCATGTCTTCCCTCAATGATGTGATTTTCATATGAAGGGGTGTGCACAACAAATAGAAGATAAAAGTAGTAATCTTCCTACAAAATACAATTGTCCATACACCATTATGTGCAAGCCTCCTCTAAATCATACCGACCATATAGATTGCAGGTATACTCCCCTTCAATGGTCACTATGAACCACAATTCCTCAAATAGTTCCAGCATTCGATCACATGGATTTATTTGTTTTTGGAAAGCTTCCATCATTACCATTCAGTGGTTCCTCTAGGGTGTGGGGGTTGTGATTTACAATAGTTGAAGCATGTTGAATATTGATTGGAAGTATAACATATAATAAACCAAATTGAAATTATGAAAGTCCTCTATCAAATGGAATTGGCCTAGTTTTAGTTTGAGTACTTTGTCAAAAGATATATGCTCTGCAATACTCGTGGTCGTCACCAAAAATCCCTAAAAAATAAGATCATTTTTCAAACTACAATATATCCTTTCCCTGACTTCTAATTCAAGCAATTTGTTTGTTTTTTTGAAATTGTTTGTTTTGGTGAGAAGAGGATATCTCTGCAATTAGTTTCTATAGATTATTCATAAAAGTGCCTAAAAAACAAATATGAGTGTCATAGTAGTAACACAAAAAAAAATCTAAAACAACGAATTTTTGAAGTGCCATATCTTCTTCATCTGAACTCCTATTTGAGCAAATTTTTTATATCTTTTATTTTGTCCAAAGAATCCATATCTACAATTAGTTTTTAGAAATTCTACTTAAGAAGCTTCATAAATTGACTCGAGTGTTTTAACTCCAAATCTGCAAAAGAATAAAAGAGAGAATTTGGCCCTTTTACTCTAGAAAGTGCTTTGATATCACTTGCAATGATCATTAGCACATAAAATGTTTACAAACTAGATATTAAAAAAAAAATCCTTATACATCATTAATAAAAAACCTCTTAAGGTAGGGCAATACCATACAATGATCCTTTTATGGAAGGATCAACACCTATTCAATGGCCTCTTCGAGGGAGCAACCTCCCAATGAGCTAGATTCCAATACATCCTCACATAAGGAGGACTCCATCCTTATTTATAGATATCCAGTAAGCCCTAACCATAACCAAATGCTAACTACCTATTTGCTCTTCTTTAATGAGGCCACATCAATTTATTCATTGCTAACTATTTAGTGGGCCATTTTTAATAATGGATTGTAGGATTAATCGAATCATTGGTGCCTCATTTATAATGCATTGGTTTGAGCACCCTCTTATTAGCAATCAATTGGAACTCTCTATAAGAATGGCGTCAGAGTGATGTGCAGATACAATAACAATTTTATGAAAAGTTATTTTTTACTAGTGACACAACTATAATACTATCATGGTGTTGCAACTTCAACATACAATTTCTAAGATCAAATCAACTTCAGGTGCAATATTAATAGGGGATAATGCAAATACAATGCAAAGAAACATATATATATATTTTTAAAAGTGTGGCATATCAAGATGCAAAAGTGACACAACTATGATGCTCTAAAAAATGCCCAAACACAATGTGTACCAAGAAAAATCAACGAGACAAGATTGTGAGGGCATTAAAGGTGCAAATTTACAATGCTATGGCCCTTGTATTGTAGTAGTGTCCATGTTTGAAGAAATCATGCTTCTTCAAAAATTGGGCAACTTCTATCTGTTCAAAACTTCCAACACCAATATAATATGTTGTTACCATTAAAAATTAGAATGACGTCCTAGTAAATAAGAACAAACTTATGATCCACGGCCGACAATAATCCACATTACCCCTTTCATATGCTTTCCTAAAATGTCGTTTAAAATAAATAAAATACACTCAACATTGATGCGTCTTGGAATTCTTTCTACTACATAAATACCTCTTTATTTAAAAAACTTACTATCCCACATTGGTTGAGAGAATTGGCCTACAATATCATATAAAATCTAACATATCATTATTCTTATGTTAATGGGGGTAACCACAAGGGAGTGGTGCCTCCTACTAACATATAGTTGATTGGTTATAGGGTGAGCATTCTTTCTTGCTTAGTCTTCCCCTCTCCTCCTTCATGCCACAAAACTTAAAAATCCTTGATTAGTAGTACCCCCCCTCACATGCTTTCCTAAAATGCCCATTAAAATAAGTCGGATGTGCCCAACATCCATATCTTGGAATTGCTTCTATGATATAATACCTCTCTAAGTAAGCATGCAATACCTCCATCATCAACTTTATGAATGTAGTTGATGCCTTAGTTGGACCAAAAGGCATGACCAACCATTCATACAATAAGTTCTTTGCTTTCAATGTAATCTTTCACTCTTTTTATTCTCTAATTATTATCTTGTGATAGCCACTCTTCAAATCAATCTTACTGAAATAATTTGCGCCACTCAAACAATCCAATAACTCATACATTCTTGGCAATGAGAAACTACACTTCACCATTATCTAATCCATTGCCCTTGAGTTAGAGCACATTCTCCACCATCATCCTTATTTTGTGTGAATAACATTAGTTACTGCACAATGTGGACTCATACTTTCCATGATCAGTACCCTCGACAAAAAATCCTAAACCTATCAATCCAACTCTATGCTCTCCAATAAATTCATCCTATACATGGTTTGATTTGATGACAATTCCTTTGGAACCAAATCTATATCAGGTGCAATCTCCCTCTTGGTTGGATGTTCATTTGGTAAATCTTCCCTCACAATGTTTGGAAACACATCCAACAATTGCTTACCTCCTTGGGTGTCTCTTTCTCTCATGTTGTTATCACTCCTTCATCCTCTTGTTATTTTGTCAGCTTTCAAGATACAACTACATAACACCTTTGTTCCTCTTTAATATAGTAAAAAATTCCTTTGTGATTACAAGCAACAACTCTATCGGGTCTTCATCCTTCATGGTGACAACTAGAATTTATCTCCATCCTTCATGATGGTATAAGTGTTCTTCCTCCTATCATGTACTTCATAATGATCAAACTATGATGGTCTCCCAATAACAAGTGTCATGTACCCATAGGGATCTTGAATTGTAAGCTCTAGTGGATTCACATACCTTGAGACCCTCTAGTTCTTATCCTTATTATTACTTGCACAGTTGTATGGTCAACAAAATTCCTTTATATACTCCTATGCACTCTAGTTCCTCTGTCTCTCAAGTTCTGTCATTGTTTGAATAACACTTCCTCACAGTCCATTGTTAAAACATTATCTCCCAACTAGTTGGATACCATCTAATTACAAGTTCTTATCCATTCTTATTTTTACAAACTTGCTTGTTTTGTAAAAAAATCCTACCAAATAACAACACGACCTTTCAATTTGCTAATTGTGAACTTCACGTTGTTTGGGTATTCTATCTTCTCATACTCAAAGTACCTTTCCAACTCACTTATCTAGTCCACTAATGCCTTTTGTTCTAGACTTCCATTGTAGTGCAAAAATTTAACATTGCTTCCTTTTTTACTTTTCAAAAACTTCATTAATTGTGCTATAACATCTCCGTCTTGCTTTGCTTTTTATTCCCCTTCATGTTCTGATTTTGAATTGTCAGCTTATGGCTATCTAATTCGTTGTTTTGTTTTGAATTCTTCAATTCTTCTTCTTAATTCATATGTTTCTCAATTTATAACCATTTCCACTCCTCTTCTCGTGATTTCTACAATTTTCACTCTCTCGATTCTAAAAACTCTAAGGAATTCTACCTTATATTTTCTTCCAATCACCACGAATTCTCAATTCTTCTACGATACTAGAATATCCCATTTAAGGTTCTTATATTGCTGCCATATCAAAATTTATGTAGTAGTGAAGGGAAATGGACCCCAATCAATCCTTACACCCTTGGTTTCACACCACACGTGTTATGTTTGTTTTTTTGTAAGCAGATGGGTCTAATTATATTAATCTATCATATGCAAATTTATACAAAAGATATTTGCTATTGGCCTGCCACTCGAAAAACCAAACCATTATCAAAGAAATAAGTCACATGTCTAGAGAGTTTGCAGAAGGTTCTTTATAATACCTTGTCTAGCTAAAAAAGCAATGAAAGGAAAGAACTGGAGCTTGTAGGAGGCTTTATTATATCTACTACTTGGTGTCATCATTCAAAACCCAAAAAATTGTACATACTAATTACTAAGCTGGGGGATTTGCAGTTGAGACTTAGGGCGGCTTGAGTGCTGACTGCAAAGTGCTTTTTGGGGCTGAGGTTGTCATCGTTGTGCTTGAGGACGGAAGACAAGATTCTCTGAGGAGAAGGTGAAGGTCATCCAATTGTAGTTGGATGGTGTTCTGGGCCTCCTCTCATGTTTACAACATCTGTCCCAATAGTGTTTTGAGGCGCTAATAAAGTTCTATTGTCTTCCAGTACTTGGTTTCTCGTCCTCTCGTGTTTCCCATGTCTGGTACCTAGCTGTTGATGGCCTCGTCTAGCTCGGTCAATCATCAATGTTCTCTCCAACCAAATTTCAACTTTCACATCTTCCAGGTGAGCACTAAACTGAGGCATGGTGGCAGCTCAAAAGCCGACCACGACAGCCAGAGCATCATGTTGCACTTAGGTGATGGGTGTTTCTTCTCCAGCCTGACATTCAGATGGCTTTGTTGGAGCACCACTCCCTCGCCTATATCAATGTTGGTATCTATGTCTAGGCGCCATTGAACCCAAAATTTTCGTCCATGTGCCTAGGCTGAAATGCTACGTGAAGGAGCGAGGTGTCCTCCACCTGGGAGCCTTCCTGGCTTGGGATTCCCTTGCAGTCTCTATATCAAGTGCTCTATCTCTATTATGGTCATGTGTTTTTCCTTGATTGTCTTGGAGCTCCACCTTCCTTATCTTATGCCAAAACTGTCTCATGTTTCCAAGGTTAGCCTTGCTGGAAACGCTGAGGATTGAGGTGTTAATACTGTGGTTTAATCGCATTGAATCCAAGTTTAAATTCCATGGGCCGGTCCCCGACGTTTTCATGCACAAGGATTCTTGGTGTCCACGTCCTCATCTGATCACCCTCCACATAATCCTCGTGCTTTGACCCTAATGGTACTCACTTCCCCAACACCTCATTCGAGGGCACCACATGTGTTATGTTGCAACGAGATGAGATAAAAAAATATAAATAAATTCATGTGGAAGAAAAAATAAAAGGTACAACATAATGCTCAAAAATGTCTACTCATTCTCATTATTTATATATATCAAATTACAATACAAATGCAATGGAAATCTCTCAAGATTACAATGCCTTCAACTTTCAGTCTTTTCAACTTCTCTTCCGTCTATAGATCTCACACCCTTCATGCATCACACCTTTACATATAGTTTGCAATCTTTGACTTCTTCGCATGTCTTTGAGTTCCACTATTTCCACATACACTTGTGTTCCTTCATATTCTTCCTCTTTTGACATCCAATCATTGAAGTGCCAATCTTCCTCTTAGAGAATGTTTATTCTCAAGGACCAACCTTCTCATGGAAATCCACTTCCTCTGAGAGACCAACTCTCATATAAAGAACAATCTGGTCACCCTCTATTGCACTGCTTTATTTTCCATCCTCGTGAACTTTGGGTTTCCAATGAACCTAACTACTCATTGACAATGCTTGACCTTACCCTTTTCTTGAGTCAACCTCACTATCACATCATCACCTCTTTGGGTTCTTACGCTTAGCCTTCTATCTTGCTTTCCGCACACATCCATGTTTTCCTATCTAGTCATTCTTTCGACATTTTCTCTTTCTTTCACATGCTAGCATTTTGTTTACACCTCCAAACTTGCCTCTCATTCCACTTGCTCCATTAATAAACTATCCCATGTGGTACTTACAATGACCATACATCTAGATGCACTTGCATCAACGTGTAAAATAAAACATGGATTATCATAATTAAGGAAATGCACAACTTAATAACAAGTATTCTTATATAAGCAACAACTTGGGGCTAAGAAAAATATGTGCGGAGAATTGTTATATGCAATACTTATCTGCGCTTTAAGACAATTTTGATATCTTTTTTTTTGTTACATGTAATGAAGTACCTCTTCTTCCATCCCATAAGTAAGAGTGAGATAATTCCTCAAGACTCATGAAGAGCCTCCATCCACAATTGGCTCACGAAGAGCAAACATGTCATAAGAGAGATTTGAACTTAGGCATCGACGACAACAATTCTTCCTCTCAACCACCTGAACTAGACCCAATTGATGACAATTTTGATATCCTTGCATCAATAATGTGATTATAATGACCCAAATTACCCATGATGAGGGGATATTGTGTCTCATGGGTCATAGTGGTGAGGGGTAGAAATGTGTTAAGATGCTTATGTGTCCAGGATCATAGTGTCTTAGAGAATGGTTGTGTCTAGGGTCACACAGATAAAATGATGTAGTGCTTTTGAAGTCAAAGAGGTTAAGAGTAGCAAAGGGTAAGGGCTATAACATGTAATCATAATAATTATATCCATGGTCAAAGTGTCTTAAAGAGTTAGTGTATTAGAATCACGATGTGTTTTAAACTATAATAATCAGGGATTACAATATAGAAGGAGATTAGTATCTCATAATCAAATGTGTTGAAGTATGTTAAAAAATGATTTATTTTTTTTCACGCAGAAAAATCAATTTCGTTGTTATTCATTATTGAATCAAGATAAAATTTCTATTACATTGGGGTCTATATAGAAATATAAATTGTATCTCTTAGCATCCTTGATGTTGATCTTTGACTACCTTATATATACTTTCAGTTCTTCATTCCATACAAAAATTAGTAGGATTCAACTTCATACATGTTCAAATTATAAATATCCAAATTGTACTTCACTGTCCAAAAGGAAAATACAAAAAAGGTTGGAGTACTTCAGAAGATATAGAGTCGATCTGCATTGATCAGAGATCCCATGTAGGATTCCTCAAAATGCAACCAGCCTATAGGAGAAGTTAGAGCTTTTTTGGAAAGAGAGTCTGCCTCATAATTGAATTGCCTGTGGACATGCATGGATTTGATCTCAGTGAAGTGGCCTCTAAGAACTAGGATCTTCGTTTTCCATGAGTTGAGAGATAGAATTTCCAACTTTTTTTTATCAACGAACCAGTCGAGGACTACTTTAGAAACTCCTGCAACCATTAAATGATCAATTCATAGTCTTTTAGCAAAAAAGAGGAGGCCCCAAAGTCCCAATATCTCTACTTTGATATTATTACCTTCACCTCCTGCAAAATAGGCTCTATAAACATGATATGTATTTAACTTGAGAAACACTCCAATTCCACACATACCCCCAGCAACAACACCATCAAAGAATCTGATAGTAGTGTTATCAAAATAAACTGAGCAAAGGATATAATCCATCCTGTCTCCATCGCTGCTCCCTACATGTTCTTTTATTGCCATTATTATGTTTGTGACAATCTGAGCATCATTTCGAGACAGGTCTTCAAATAAAATTTTGTTCATGTATTTCCAGATTCCCCAAAGAACTAGAAAGGGAATATATCTCAGATTGGGGTATGATGTAAGCCATTTCAACAGATTATCCTGTAAGGATGGACAGTCCCAAGTACCTGAAATCTTCAACATACTGAAAATAACTTGCCAAGTTCTTTGTGTATATTCACACTGGATGAATAAATGTAAGGAAGTCTCTTCATTTTTAAGACAAAAGATACACACCGAAGGGCCTACCCCTCCCTTTCACCTATAGTTTTCACCTACGAGGATACAATCTTTCAGACAGAGCCACATAAACATGATCATTTTTTTAGGAATCTTAAATAGCCTTATACCACCAAGTAGGATCATCTGAAAGGTTATGATAAACAAGAGCATCATATGCTAGATCGAGTGTCACTGAACCTGAGGCTTTGTTCCATGACCCGACTATTCTATCATTTTCATTTGACAAAGTTATTCCACTACAACGAAGCATGGTATGGAAATCCGACCATTCCAACACAAAGTCACCTGTAAGTCCAAGGTCTTCATCCTCGAGCCATGCATCAAGAGAGGAGTTTGATTGTGCAGAAACCTGAGCAATGGAGAAGATGTGTAATCCATTGAGATGACATATTAAAGCATTTGGTAGTCTGTACATCGAATTGCAACCAACGAATGGGTCCAGGCCTATCGTGGCCCTCTTACCACACCCTACTGACCATACCAACCACTTTTTAATTAGAGGGATAGAGCCCAGGAAGTTTTTCCATATGTTGGATGCCATAGGGAAGATATATGATTCCGAGCACAACCAAGAAATTACATCTTTGCCTTTTAAATATTTTTTCCTCATGACCGAACTCCACAACCTAGAACCGAACAAACCCCTCCAACAAGATTTTGCTGACAGAGCTTGTGCAAACTAGAATAGGTTCCGGATATCCCAACCCCTTAGAGCTCTGGGTCTTGCAATCTTACTCCAACTAGCCAAGTGTAGACTAGTAGATTTCTTTGCTCCCCTCCATATGAACCCCCGAGATAAGTTGTTGGATATTGTTTATAATTGAAGAATGGAACTTTGCTAAACTAAGCCAATAAACAGGAGGATTTTGTAGTACAGATTTTGCTAAGATTAATCTACCTCCCAAGGATAACCGTCAATAAGTCCAGTGTCTAATCTTTTTCTCCGCCTTTTGGATCAACCACATCCAATCACTAACCCTGTAGTCATTTGGTTTAGTAAAGAAACCCAAATATTTCATACCTTCCTCCAGATTGTGGAACTGGATATTAAAAGCCTACTTTAACCTTTGTTCCAGGTGGGAATCAATATTTTGAGCAAGAAAACATGATTTATGACAATGAACATCAATACCCGAGGCCAACCAAAAGCTAGATAAAAGAGATTTGAAAGAAATCCAGTCTTCATACTTCCCCATACCCAGAATAAGTACATCATCTACAAAAAACAAATGGGATATGATAACTCTTGTGGCCACCTTTATGCCTTGGAATTTACCCTCCGAACAAGCTTTCTTCAAAAGTCTACTGAGACTTTCCACTATCAAAATGAATAGAAGTGGAGAAAGAGGGCATACCTGCCTCAACCCTCGATGAATTTAAAAAAACTCTGTTGGAGAATCGCTTTAAAATGATTGTAGGCTACTGCACTAATCTCTTTATAAGATGATTTAATGCTACCATCTTCATCTGAAATATCCTAGATAGTATTTTGGCTCCTTCTGTGCATAGAAAATTTGTGGAAGAATTTGGTGTTTGTATCCCCTTTCTCAAGCCATATTGCCCGGCTTCTTAGTCTCCAGGTGGCCTCTTCTATTTCCAAGATCCTTTACTTTCTTTGTTTTAAAGAACCGGGGAGGGACAAACCTATAGGTTTGAAAATCTGTGTAGGACACCTCTCGAAGACTTCTGTCATCTTTTGTTCAATGTCCTTTAGTTCAGAGTGTAATTTGTTCTTTTTGTCCACTTGCCACTGAATAACCGCTTCCTTTAATTTCCTCGGCTTCACACCAAGTAGCTTTATAGGAAAAAGATCCTTCCAACTATCCATAGAGTGCCAAATGGCTCGAATGAAAAGTATAAAATCTAGATCAGTCAGCCAAGAACTGTTGAACTTAAAAGGAGGGGTTGGTTTGTGGGCAATTTCTTCAATTTGCAGACAGATCGGATTGTGATCCGATAGAGTTGAATTAACAACCCATGATCTAGTCTTTTTCAAACCACCCAGAAAAATTTCATTCACAAAGAACTTGTCAAGTCTTTTAGAGTTTCCAGCCAAACCTGATCGACCGTTTCTCCAAGTGGGCACCAATTGGCTTCACTGAAGGTCCACCAACCCTGCAGAAGTGAATATGTTGGTGAAATATTCAGACAATGGGTCAACTCTAGCCAGAGAGCCCCACACCTCCCAAGACGACATAGTTAAATTTAGGTCACCTCCCATAATTAAACTTTCCTCTTTCAGAAAACCACATTTTGTCAGGGGTTGCAAGAAAGACTCTCTATCCTTATAAGGAGCATATCAGTTGAGAAATTTCACATTGCGTGATATGTCTTTGATCCTACCTTCCAGCAGAATCCCTGCAGTGGTGCCATAAGCACACAAGTCAATGCTAGAAGGGTTCCATCCCGATAGTAAACCACCCGATCGACCATTTGGATCAAGTGCTACACAATTCCACAACGAACAACATTGTAGAAAGATTTTTTTCACCTTTTCACAATCAACCAAGGTTTCTTGGAAAAAGATCACATCTGGTTTCACCAAGGCTAGAATCTGCTTTAGGGAAGAAAATTTGGAAGAGCCCCCAATCCCTCGAAGGTTAAGGGAGAAAATGATCATTAGAAACCATCCAAGGAGGACTGACATGCTCTAAAGGCCGATGGAGAATACAAGGCATCACACAGTGATTGAGTAACAGAAGGCAAAGGGGCTAAAGGCGCCAACCCTCCTTTTATAGCCCCATAAACCTTCTTGTTATTACGTGGGCGAGGTTTCTTCCTCATAGTTACATTAGACTTGTCACTGGAAATGGGGCAAGTCTGGAAGTTATTTAAGATAAGAAGGGGGGAAGAAGATAACACATCATTAAGGAAGATTGTTTTTTCAGGTGGTAAAACAATATCATCGGAGGGGATAGTATTCTCGCTTAGTAGCTCATGACCCAGAGTAATATTAGTAGAGAGTGGCGTATTATGAATTTTACACGTCCCACCAACATCATAACACTGCCCACCCAGTGGGTCTAAAATGGAAGGGGGAGTGTCAACAGTAGGATCAATGGAGGTAGTATCTAGGGGAGGAGAGTCTATGTGAAGTTTCTCGGTGGAGACTATCTGGACAGGGGGAGAGCCACCCAAAACCTCTAACCCCAACATAGAGGACCCTACTAGCTTTTCGAATTTCTACATTAGAAGGTACCAAAAATCACCAAATATCTCCATAACCCAATTTTCATTTCCTCTTAGATAGATAATCTCATCCATGGAGAGCTTATTGAAAAAGGAAGGGAAGAAGATTTGCATCTTACCAAGAAAAGATTCCTTATCAAAATGTTTTGTCTGAAGGTGTTCTCAGAGAGAARTCGAAGCTCCATGCTGCACATCCAGGGAGCAAGGTGTTGCRTCTGGGCTTTGAATTTTGAAAGAGCAATTTGATTTTAAATGACCAATTTTCCAACAACGGTGACAACGAAATGACTCCCTCTAGTAATCCATAGCTTGGCGGAAGGTGGAATCGCCTATCGAGATTTCTATTTCATCAGGYACTCGCAGGTCCAGGTCAACCTCAACTAAAGACCCAAGCTAAATGCTTGTTGTTCAAGTGGAGCATATGGTCATAAAAAAAAACAAAATGGCCCACCGAGTTTGCAATAGCTAGGAAGATTTTCGAAGACCAGAACTCTATGGGGAAATCAAGGAACAACATCCAAAGATATCTCTTATTGAAAGATTTAGAGAAGGGGTTGAATYTCGGAGTCCAACGCTTGAGCATAAGTATGCCTCGCCTAATGATCCACAAAGAATCCACGATTTTCAATAAATCACCCTCAACCAAAAAGTGAAATACAATCCAGTGATTGGAAAGGAGACTAAACTGAGGGCAGTAGCCCACTCAGGGCTTCCAATATTTCTGGATCCAGTCAGCCAAATGTGACTTACGAATCTTGGCGTAGTAAAACTTACCTATCGGGGCCTTTGTAGCTAAGTTGGATACCTTGTCCATAGCCACATCACTACCAAGCATACAATTAGGTTTAGTCTCCCGCACCCGCCAACATTTGTTTTTCCGATGACTACGAGCTAAACCCCTGACATATCTATTTAGACCTGTGCCTCTGTCACGCGAACATGGATTTCGCTCAAAGACATCCACATAACTATCACCAGGAGGAGAGCAGAGGTTAGAATTTCCCCCTTCCAACGAACTAGAGGCGCCATGATGCTTTTCCCCATGGGATTGCGCGCTCTTCACGTGGTCCACCCCGGATTTGCCGCCACCTCTACTAGCCAGCGAAACCTTATTGTCAGATGGACATGACATATGTAGGGGAGAAGGCTATGGATCTGACTCCTGAGACGATTGTCTCAGACAATCATACATAAGATGATATGTGTCGTCAGAGAGGAATAAGCCTTCCTTGGCCCACAACTCATCCTTGTCAGCCCACGCCAAGTCCACCGAATCTACCATATCTGCAAAAGTGTGGACGATCTACCCCCTAGGATCTGTATCCTACTGGGGTTCTCACCTGAAGTGTCCACCTCTGCAACATCTCAGACACCCTAACCTGCACAAACCCTAAAACCCTAATTTTGACCGCAAAATCATGCACTTTCATTAAATTATACATCAATAAGTGTAACTACGTTAAATATATTATTATATATATTTTTAAAACAAAATATAAAATACTCAGATAAATATTCTTATTATTTCTCTAAAATAACATATTATGTAATAGCTTTTTTGATAAATTATTTTAAAAGTTTTATTTCATATTTAAATAAATATTTTATTTTTACCTTTTTATGATTGAAATGATGTTGACATGTATGGATTATATGATTGAAAAGGGTTTGACTTAGTCAATTTGGATCATTGAAATATATTGACTATATTGACTTGGTCAAATTTAATATTAATAATAATTATAATTTGTTAATTTGTTTTAATAAAATATTTGAATATTAATAATAATAACTATAATTTGTTTTGATGAAATTTAATTAATGATAATGAACCATATCAATAACTACATAAATAAATAATAAACAAAAAACGAATAACATCCATGCACATATGAAAAATTCAATAACACCGGCATAAAACTTTAATAGAGAACTCAATTACACCCACAGCCACATACATATAATACTTATATGTTCAAAATATAACTATAATTTGAGAAAAACCTATAAATAAAAACATTCACAATGTTATATTCCTTATCCACGCCTCCAATTAATTATTAATCATAGCAATTAACTCTTAAATTAATATTAAATGACCAAATCCAGCTAGAATTTTAGATTATAGTATCCTCCAAACCCTCTTTTCCCTGTAGCTAAATTTGCAGAATTTGTGCGCAGAACTCAAACTCTGAGCAAAATAACCCATTTTGAGTGAATTCATTCCACCGCTCCGCCTGTGAATTCCCCTTCAATTACCATTCGTCCTGTTCGAATACGTCCCTGAAACCCTTAATTTTACACTTCTCCTGCCATTTCATAATTTCACGTGGTTTTGGCCAGTTTACGAGTGGTTTTATATTGGTTCTGCTGAGGCCGTAGCTGGGGGCGGACGAATTTCGCGCGGTTTTCTGATCGCGATTTTTTCCCCTCCTTTTGGAGGTCACGCGGTCAATTGCTACTGAAGTTATGAAGGTATGCATGGTTTGCCGAATGTTGAATTTAAGGGTTAATTGTGAGGAAAAAACGAAAAACAGACGTATTTACTGGTTAATGCAATTAAAAATTAATTGTCGTTTTACTGATTCTATACCAGTAACTGGATTCAGCATAAGTGTTTTCTTATAATCTACAAAAAAATCAATTTTAATTGGGGTATTGCTTGTTTCTGAGCCCTACTAATTGAAACCCTAGTTTAGAGCGTTTAACCGTTGGTTTCTTATCTTTAAGAAGTACTGAAATCATGAGTATATTATATTGTCGATTTAATCTTAGTAACTGGAAATTTTTACAGTATTATCAACAACGACCGAATATAGATTTTCTTTTAGAATGTACTACTTGCCATGTTTCATTTATTATAAACTTTGCTTTGTTAAGTATTCCTTGTGGTTTTTATCCCATTGATATTTTTGCTTCTAAATCCCTAGTTCTCAGTACAATCTCAATATTTCCCTTCAATCCCATTGTCCAATTAATTACCAATAATAAGTTGCACTTAATCTAAATGGCCTATTGAAAGTAAATTTTTTAGATTACAGTATCCTTCAAACCCTTTTCTTCCTGCTGCCGAATTTGCATCCAGAAGTTCGTAGCAGAGAGCTGGTGCCCATGTACTTGCCCCCGTCAATGATCACTTTTCCTGCTCTCGAAAGCATTATTGCAGGCTTCTGTGCTGAAATTCCTGGTTTTCGTCTCGTTGCCATTTCATAAGTTTGCACGGTCCTAAATGCAAGTGGTATATGGCAGTATCATGCTGGCTCTGTGGAGACCACAGCTCTGATTTTACGTTCATGTATTTTTCTCCTAGGAGGTGCTGTGGTTGATACCCATTGTTGCTTTTGCCCTTGTATTTAATGTGGTGATTGTTGAGTGTTTGACAAAGGAGTGTGTGACTTGAATACACAGAATTATGAATTTCCTAGGGATCTCCAAAAGGGAAAAAAGGCTGGTTTTATTTAATTTTGTATTGTCTATTGAATTTTGGTTTACTGGTTTTTACCAGTTGCTGGTTGCTGGTTGAGCAGCATTTTTTTATGCTCCATTTGAAACAGTAATATGAATCCGGGCAAGACATTTTTTTCACCCTATAGATGCATTCGAAACCCTATTTTAGAGCTTTTAATGGCTGGTTTCTAAAACCCACGGTTATATTGCTTTGCCTTATTCTCTGTCTGGTTATTGTTTCAATTAATAGCATATTTCCTGTACCCTTAATTGCTTTGATGGGCAGCTACTGTTAAAAATTTTCACAGTTCGTGCCTAACATCTTTTTGCGATTTTTCATAGTTATATCAGATGAACAAATTTCTGGTTGAGAATATACAGGCTACTTGTTTCAATTTGTAATGTTTACAATAGTTAATTGGGTTTAGCTTGGGTGGTTGTGAGAATGAGTGTTATCCTCCCTACCTAGGTTCGGTTTCTGTAAGTGACATGTTGAGCTCTTAAATGAGTATACTGTTGACAAAGTCTCCAGCTTCTGCAGAATCTGGTTTATCCTGGGTACCATCCTCAGAATGAGGGAAAGTGCTGGGAGGGTTTCCCTGGGAAATGTATTCACGGAAAAATTTGTGATGTTTACAACAGACAAGTGAAGTTTTTGGTTGATAATGATCTGCATGATTGTTGGACCCGGTTCAATTTTGTGTTTACCTCAATGTTTGTGCCTGCAAAATTTACTCAGATGACAACTGTATTTATTATATAGCTGTTTCCTTTATGGCAATTTGCCTGTATTTCTAAACTTCACTTGGATTATAAATGCAGTAATACCAGAGTTGTTTGCTTTTTTGCCTGTTCATCTGAGCTTTACTCTGACAATAACGATACTACATTTAGAGCTAATTTGTAAATTGAGTCCCACCTTGAAGGAGTTCATAATTGATTAAAATGTGGTGCCCCCTTGCCTTCTTATCTGGCAGTCCACAACAACTTGTTTGATATGTAGGTTCTGGTGCTAACAATGCTCTATTTAGACATTGTTCTAATTTGTCTGCAAAGTATGAGACTTGCTATTTATAACAGACAAGTGGAATTCTTTCTGGAGAACATATGGGGATGTTCGCCTTGGTTCAAAACTGCATATTTTGCTTTGGTTTTTCCTTAATCCTCTATGCAGTACTAGAGGCATTGTTGAAGTGAACACGTCTATTAGTTTTTATCTTAGGAATTGTGAATTGTTCAGACATTTATACATGATACCCACAAAAAAACCTTTATGAAACCTTAAACAGGCCTAGTTCCACTAGGTTTATCACTTATGCCTTCCAGCCTATTTCAATGAATGGAGGCATCAAATGCCTTGCACATAAACCGACCATAGATACAGAGAGCAGTAGGTTGCTGAGACAGCCTCTCCTGTTCGGTTGGGAAATGACCCACTTCCATGAGATCACTGTGACATACCTGCTCTAGTCAGTTCCAGTGCAGGACTGTCTCCCAGTCTGATAAAAAAGTCAGTCACCCTTTACTAGATGATTATTGGGCATGGTCCAGTTATGTTTGACCATTTCCCCAGATAACAATTCTCAAATATTGGCACCTTCATGGTGATTGGAGCTGATGGTAATAGCTCCTCTTCTACTTCTGATGCAGAGTAGTGGCTGTTATCTTACATACCTGTTATCTTATATTACCTGTGTTTTCATCCTTTTAGGGTTCATCTTTTGTGTTTACCCCTTTGTACATCTTTTCATGCCCAGCAGTTGCCTTTGGCACTCTCATATTGCTATTCTAAATGACAACAGACAAGTGATGTTTTTAGTTGACAATGATCTGCCTGATTGTTGTGTACTGTTCAAGTTTGTGTTTATCTTCAATTCATGCACCTGTAAACTTTACTCGGATGACAACTGGATTGATTGTATAGCTGTTTGTCTTAGTGCCTGTATTTCTGAACTTTACTCCGATGGTCTACCGTATAAGTGGTAATACTAGAGCTGTTTGTCTTGCCTGTGCTTTTCAGCTTTAATTGGACAATAACAATACCACATTAATAGCTAGTTTGTAAACTGAATCCATCTTGAAGGAATTCATAATTGTTCAAATTATGGCCTCACCTTGCCTGCTTATATTGCAGTTCATGGTAACTTGTTTGATTACATGGTGCTGGTGCTAACAGTGCTTTACTTGAACATTGCGCTAATTTGTCCGCACAGTATGAGACTTGTTGTTTATAATAGACAAGTGGAATGCTGGATTGAGAGCACATGCGGATATTAGCCTTGGTTCAAGAAAGCAATTCTGCTTTGATTTTTCATTTACAATCTATGTAGAACTAGAGGCATGGTTGATTGGGGTCATTGAAGGCAGCATGTGCATTATTTTTTGTCTTAGGAATTGTGAATTGTTCAGACATTTATAAATAATAACCATAAAAAGCCTTTATGAAACCTTGACGAGGCCTAGTTCCAGTAGGTTGATCACTTCTTTCTTCTGGCATATTTGGGTGAATGAAGGCATCAACTACCTTGCAGATACTCCAGTCATGAATACAGAGGTCAGTTAGGTCGGTGAGACAGTGTCCCCTCTACTGTTCTGTTGAGAAATGGCTCACTTCCAGGAGATCATTGTGAGATACCCGCTCAAGTGGGCTTTGCAATGGGACGTGTTATTGAGCAGACAGTTGTTCATTAATAGATTTTCTCTTCAGCCTTGGAAGTTAGGAGAGCTCCTTCAGGTAGCACCTGGGTTTCCCCTACGATTACCTAGCACGGTTCACTCAGGTTCCACCATTTCCCAGTAGACATTCTCAAATAGTGGCACCTTACAGTGATTGATGCTGATGGCAATAGCTCCTCTTCTACTTCTAGTTCTGATGCCGACCAGTGGCTCTTATCCTACATAGTGATATACCTATCCTTTGTCTTCTTAGGGGTTCATGTTTTGCATTTACCCCTTTGTAATCTATCGTTATTTTTATTTATTTTTGTGCCTAGGAGTTGTCTTAGGCACTATCATATCTTGATTGTGACTTCTTGTACTTTCTAGTCCCGTTGATCCATTTTGGTCATTTGCCGAGACTTATTTTGAATGGAAACAACATATTTTGTATTAAGAAAACTATATTGCATACAGGTTGTGCTCCTTGGTAATCGTTATCGTTTTGTTTTTGATCAAACAAAATATTTCCGAACGAGACATTCTTTGGTAGCCCCCTTGCCTTAAATCGATAATTAAGTTAAAAGTTGTTTCTAAGGAAGGCTATATCTTTATCATAATTTAGTGCAGATTCTTACAACTTTACATATTGTGGTTGCTTTGGTTGATAAATACTCGTAAAAAAATGCTATTATAGCATGATTACACCAGTTACAATATTGGTTCTATTTTTTCTTTAGTGCCCTGACCTTTTTTTTCCCTGGAATTTTTAGATTTCAATTGCATCCTGCTTATTTTCATCTTTACTTTGTATGTTTTTGTTTAGCTTCAGCATTTTGAAGAAGAGATTTGTGAAGGAATTATAATTGAAGATTTGATACAACTTTTATGAAATGCAGATATTTTTTTGGCAGAGCTATGGAACTAGATAATGATGAAATTCAAGCCTGGGGATGTTATTTTGCTTATAAAGATTAACTGCAAATTTGCTTACATGCACGTTCATGATGAAAACATGGCACTAAAGACAACAACGGTTTCACAATAGGAACATTAGGGTTGAGGGATTGCGTTACATGCTTTTTTACAAGCATCAAATGTGCTTCTTGCTTTCCCTTTTGCATTGCAAAATCAGATATATGATGCAGATATACATTGCAAAGTGGATTTTTCGAGAACTTGGGTTAATAATTTAGTAGTGGTATAGCAAAACAAGAAGGCAAGATGCATGCTCCAGCACATGTTTCAGGACAGGTCTCTGGCGAAGCTGGAGGACAGCTACCTGGTTTGGCACAGCAGAATGGAGGTAGTTTACCATCTCAAGCTTCAAACATTGGAGCCCTACGTAAGCCATGGCATGCAGATAGTGATTTACGTGCAGCACGGCTCTATATTTCAAGGAACATGTAAGTTATCAAATACCTTTAAGCAGAATTGTGGTAAGTTATTGACCTGTATTGAGTGTTGCTTGTTGCTGGCAATGAATCAGACCTTGTGTTGTCATGCCAGCTTTATGATAAAATATTTATGTACAAATGTACCTGCATTTGCTTCCTTAAGTTGTCTTATCCCCAGTTAGTGGAGTATGATGGCAGATACCTTACTGAGTCATCTTTGCCTCTTTTGTTGAGCCTTGGGAAATGTGTTTGCTCTTTATTATTGTGTCAGGCTAAACCATATGCCATTCTAAAGTTTTGGATAATGTTAGAAACACTCTTTTATGTTATGTGGATCAAAGAATGACAATCCAATGCAAGTCAATATCTTTTGTTTTTTAAAGTATTAATCTCATTCTTTAAGCATGATAACTCATGGAATTAAGAAAATGCTACTGTATTGCTTCCCATGTCGATGAACTACTTTGCTGTATGGCTGAATTTTCTGATTGGTTTCAGTTTACAACGTCTTCAACATCGCCCACTCCCACCAGATTGGCAACAACAACTACCTGAGCTGACAAGGCGCTTGGAGGATCGTTTATTGAGAGATGCTGTTTCCAAGGTATATACTGTCCGGATGACAATTTGAAAACAGATGTTTCTGGCTTTGTTGTGCGCAATTCTATAATGAATTTTGATGTAAAGGCGTTTTATGTGGTTGGCTAGCTGAAAACTATTCACTTGTTTATCCATGAAAATATGTAACTTAAATCAGACAATTACATTGAGATTGCCAACAGGCTGAATTCGATACCATTCTCAACATGAATGTAGTTGTCTATGGCAGTTCAATCTAACAAATAATGTAGTTGTCTATGACGGTTTAATCTAACAAATAATGTAGTTGTCTATGGCAGTTCAATCTAACAAATAATTGTTTCATTAATAAAGTCTTTTGTGAATTGATATCATTATCCTCCATGAGACATGCAATTCATTTGCATCTCATTATAGGCAATATACTTCTACAATTACAGACAATATTTGTTTACTGTTTATGCCATTTAGTGTTTTGTCAAATCAATTTAAACTTTATTTAAGTTGATGTAAACAAAATGTTTTTTGTTTTTGGAAATGCCACTTACAGCTGTCCTTTGGCTAAGTGTCTGTGCTATAAGTGGCGTTCTAACGTCATCAAAATCACCCAGGACTTGCACCCAGCCTCATCCACACTCATTGGGGGGGGGGGGTTTGAACCTGGATCTCAATGTTAATACAAGTCCGATTACCTCAGTACTTGCTGCTAGACCACACAGCTGTGGGCTGTAGACAAGATACTTGATATTACATGTATTGATTTTAAACGATTATTCATGTATAATAGGAGAAACGTTGTAGTCGCTCTCCTTGTTACATTGTTGTCAAAATACAAATCATAAAGAACTTATATTGATGATGATGATGATTAACGTCCACTAAGACCGAATTGGTCTGTATCAATTGCATGTAAGATTGCTATTGAATCTGCACTTGAATTCTAAAATCAAATTTCCACGTGTGTGTGTAGAAGGGAGGACTATATTGGATTTGAATTTTAAATGGGCATGCTTATTTTGTGTCAGATGCCAATAAGATTTTTATTGAATCTGCACTTGAAATATAATATGAAATTGCCATGTGTGTGTGTGTACAAGGAAGGACTATAGTGGATTGGATTTTTGATTGGGCATGCTTTCTCATTGGTTGTCACCCTTCTTTCACTCTCACCTATCTTGCTTTCATTTCTGATTTGCACCAATCCATTATAGTAGTCCTTCCTTGTACATATTCATTATAGTAGGTTCACTTCTTAAACTTTCTTTCTAATTTTTTAGTTGGTTTATTATATGAAAATATATAAATCTATTTTATGTACATTTACTTGTTCTAAAGTTATTATGGGATACTCTTGAGTAGTTTGCCTAGTTTTGAGGATCCCCCTATTTTGAGGACGGTACCTAGTGTAAAATAGGTGTTGTAGACTTATTGTGGCTGTCCTCGTGGGAATCGAACCGGGGGCTTGCACAACATGTTGGATTACTGGCATTCCCTGTTAACGGTGGCGCCAACCGATTGAGATAACCCTTGGGGCTAAAAAATGTTTGAAACATCTCATGCCACCCTCAAGCAATTAAGAGATAGTGAGATTGTTGGTACCTTGCTAGCCCCATTTGACTCATGAAGGGCAACCGTGTCACAAGTTGGATTTGACCCTAAGTGGGAAGGTTAACAACTTATCTTAACCACCCAAGCTAGACCCAACTCACATGTTGTATAAAATTTTATATAAACATAGAACATAACATCTTATGTTTTGTTATATATTTATTTATTTGTTTTTCAAGGAAAACCTTGTAGCCTACATGGACGGATTGCTTCCCACATTCATGGATGGGTTGCTAATAAAATTGTTGGCATAGACTAGTGCACCTCACCCAGGGGGGATTTGAACCAGGTACTTGTTTGCACGAAACTAGCGAAATCCCTAGTGACATTGGTCATAATTGGTTGGACTAACCCATTGGGCGATGAAATGTGGCACTATATATCTAATTACTATCCATGATATATAAACAATGTTAGATTACTATTTACAATATATAAATAATGTTAGAATAGGCTTTTTGAACCCTAGACCTTTTGGCCATTGCAACATGAGACATATGAGTTGTCATGGCATGATCCCTTTGCTTAAAAAGCATGGAGATGACCCAAAGACACGTAGTTCATGCATATGATGAGATATGTATTAAATTGATTTAATTATTTGAGACAAGACATTTGTATGTAAGTTCACCCCTACATTTGTACCCTAGCCTGGATTGTATGGCCCAAAGGGCCTGGTTAAGATGGCCTTCAAAGCACAAAGACTCAACACCAAGGATATATACATTATAAATACTTTAGATATATACAAATTTACACAAGTTATATTGAGTCATTTGTTTAATGCAAGGCTACATGGATGGATTGCTTCCCACATTCATGGATGGATTGCTAATAAAATTGTTGGCATAGACTAGTGCACCTCACCCAGGGGGGATTTGAAACAGGTACTTGTTCGCACGAAACTAGCGAAATCCCTAGTGACATTGGTCACAATTGGTTGGGCTAACCCCTTGGGCGATGATATATGGCACTATATATCTAATTACTATCCACGATATATAAACAATGTTAGATTACTATTTACAATATATAAATAATGTTAGAATAGGCTTTTTGAACCCTAGACCTTTTGGCCATTGCAACACGAGACATATGAGTTGTCATGGCATGATCCCTTTGCTTAAAAAGCATGGAGATGACCCAAAGACACGCAATTCATGCATATGATGAGATATGTATTAAATTGATTTAATTATTTGAGACAAGACATTTGTATGTAAGTTCACCCCTACATTTGTACCCTAGCCTGGATTGTATGGCCCAAAGGGCCTGGTTAACATGGCCTTCAAAGCACAAAGACTCAACACCAAGGATATATACATTATAAATACTTTATATATATACAAATTTACACAAGTTATATTGAGTCATTTGTTTAATGCAAGGCCGTATAAGTAAATTTAAATAAACTAATATAGGTTAGTATACATACAAGTGCTTCTCACCTTGCATCAATGAGCCTTTTGAACCCTAGCCTTATAAGTATGCATGCTGATTTTTCTTTGTTTCAGTGCACATTTGAACATGAGAGGTACCTTTTAAAATCTCCCTTTGACATTGAAGGATCAAGGCTTTGTCCATTTGGATCTTCTTGAAGATATGATAAAATAAAATGATTTTATTAGTGTCCAATGAGTGACCACAATGAGTAGGTCAATGGGATTGAAAGTACATCCCTTATCAATACAAAGTGGGAGTGCAAAAGCAACTCCTAAAGTAATGCTATAAATCTAACAATCTTTCTAAAAGTTTTACAAGGTACACGAAAAAAAAGAATGCTATAAATACTAAAACCAAATGAGTCTATGCTCAATACAAAAGGGAGGATGTCAAGGTTTGTTGGTGCTAGAGGTCAAAGCTAAGCGAGGAGGATGAGAAGTAGGTTCCTCATCGGATTCATCAATCATTGTGAAGGGGTCGATGCATTGACAAATGATGTCATCTAGAGAGTAATTAGGGGCAAGAGACTACTTTGTTTATCTTGGGAGGAGCACGAGGGTAAGGGTGCCCATTTCTCCTAATATCATCCAAGGCCATGGGAAATAAATTTTTGATGGAGGTTGTCTACTTGTCTTGATTTGGTGAGTAATACTTTGTGAGAGGGGAGCCTGACGGGAGAGCTCGATGCTAGGGTCTCTTGGAGTTGATCTTTTAGTTGGGTTGGTGGTGTTCGTCTTGATGTGTAGAGTGACAACTCCTCAAGGCTCTCGAGGACGTTGGTGGACCCCTTGGGGGAGGGGGTTGAGATGAAAATGAAATATTCCAAGTCCAGTGGATCTGGATATTTGCTGCTGCTAGTGTTTGACTCTCGGATCTGATACTCTGGGGGTTTCTGGATGCGTTTTAGTTAATTGTTTAACATGCTTGGTGATTTTTGCATGTGTGTGTCATATAAATAAGGTTTGAGCAGTATATATGATGCATGTGAAATAAGGAACCAACACAATCTCAATAGCATGTATTATGTGGAAAAAGCAGGAAATACAATTGATAGGATGAAAACAGAGAACTAATCATCAACTAGATCTCATGGATCGTCACTGGAATACAATGCAACTAATATAAAATACCCGTGATTAGAATATGTGAATAGATCTGCACATGCATGGATAGATCGACAACCACTGCTGCAAATGAAGGATATACTCGCCCTGGTGGCTACACTCAACCGATCAACCTGAAAATTGTCTCAAACTATTCGCCCTGGTCTCTAGGCTCCTCCTGATCTCTGTCAGACTGAATATCGGCTCATTGAAGCTCCAGATGAACCTTGGATGACATCCCCTTGGGGGTTGCGCACCTCCTAGGCTCTGGCAATGCACCCTAGTGATTTCCCCAAGGGAATTCACTGATGTATGTCTTGAAATGTGCACCCTAGCCTCCTCTATACTAGGTCAGAAGGGTTTCCCCAAATCTGATCCAGAAGCTCCCTAGAAACCGAGATGTCCCTCCTCAAGTGTTGCGCACTTCCTGGCTGTTTGATGCGCCCTGGTAGATTCCACCGTTAGAATCTGATGACTGGTGGCTCAAAAGAAGTGCCCTTGCCTCCTCTCAACTAGGTCGGAAGGAATCGACGAGATAAGACTTGGTCTCGTCCAACTACACAAAACCTTTTCTAACCCTTGCGCCCTCATTAGCTGCACTGCACAATTTGCAAACTGGATCTGTATACTCTTGATCTAGCACGGTGAAATACCTGGATGGTATCTCCGATAGGCCAGGGTGTGTCTTCCAACATCGAAACCGATCTGGGTGGTGGTTTCCTCCAGAAATCCACAAAACATCAAAGAGGTCGACTTCCTCCTCTGGAACCTGTTCTCAACTCAAAATCATAACAGAATCAGGATTAGGTCGAATTCCTCCTTTTATATCTTCCCCGATCTAATTCTTCGTTGACATCACTTAAGCTAGGTGCTTTTCCTCCTAAGTTGAGTGATTAATTAATTAAGTCCCCCCCTCAACACCTTTTTCTTCTATTTCTTCGTTGACTTTGGCTTAAGTGACTTTTCCTATGCTTTTTGGCTTAATTCATTGTTTAGCCATTTATTCATCCTTATTTCTCCTCTTGTTCCCTGTTTGTGCCTGACTATAGTCTACAGGAACAGATAGACTACTAAGTCACTCTCTGCTGGCCTACTCTTGGGAAAGGGACATTATAGAAAATCTATGTCTCATAGATTTGGAAGTTGAAATGGTGTGGGTCTCTTTGCTTGTGGCTTGCTCCCTTTAGCTAACAAGACAATTGAGAAGGAAAGATGATCTTTCGCATTATCTTTGTCTAGGTCGGACCACAAAGAGACTGAGATCCCTCTTCTTTGTGTAATGGAAGAAGGTGAAGAGGGAATTCCTTGAGTCCTAGTAGAGGCAATAATACCCCTCGATCTCGTAGTAGACGTGGTAGTGAAAGATGAGATGCTTAATCTTGGTTTCTTGTAAGTGGCATAGCTAGAAAATATTGTCTGGTCATGGGATGTGGTGGTTCATCTCAACCCAGAGCTTGTGAGCCCAGTTGGAATTGACCTAAGGAATTATGAGAATATGCATCTAGTGTCTCTGTGTGTATGCAAGTTTGATAATATGAGGCTATCTCTAAGTTGTAGAAAATGCTTGACCTAGATGTAGTGTATGTAGATGTCCTCTCAAGCGATCCGATTCTAGTCCTGATTAGATGATAGGAGGTGACTTGGAGTGTCTAGTGAGTGCTTGAATAGGAGGAGCCAATCTCACGAGACTACCATCGACGAGAATAGTTTTGAGGCCTTTGAAAACTAGTAGCGAACCTTGAGGGCTCTGTTGAGGCGATGGCCTTGGAAGAACATAGTGTGAGAGAAGGATTCCAATCCTTGTTGGAGGCTAATTCTGCAAAGCGTTGGATTTTGTGGAGGAAATGGACTAGTTTAAATACAACCTTGAGGTGAAAGGGATGGGCCCAGACTTTACTAAGACTATGGGCTATGGAATTTTTGTTTGCATTGGATGATGCATCATTGAAGAAGGGTATAGACTCTTTCCATCCTAGTAAAACCAATCTAAAGCAAATTGGGCACCCAAAATTTGGAACCATAGAGGATAATAGGTCTATTATTTGTGTCCAAGAGGTGCATTGTAGACGAGATATCTTGTAAATGATTTTGAAGGCACTCTCTCTCTCTCTCTAGTAAGGCAAGGGATCCATACCCCTTGTTAAGACGACGTTGAAAAGCAAGCCTCAAACTAGAGTGCAGTCTTGAGAAATAAACCATTAAATAAGTATATGTCACAGTGATTTCGATTTCCTTTCTATAGAAATAGAAATGGTGGTTGGAGAGAATGCTTCGACGAGACGAAGATCATAACCTTAGTTTTACCTAGATTGATTGTCAATTGTCAAAGATCACAAACTGGATAATGCGTGAAGTTGCCTTTGTAGTTCTTCAAGTGAGGAGGCTAGGAGGCTCACGTCATCAACAAAAAGTAGAGAGCTCAATACATGATGTATAAGACTACCATCCCCCTCCTGAATATGCTCCCTTGGAAAAGAGTCCAACTCATCAATGCAAGTCTTGAAGAGGGTTGATAAGTGAGGGCACCCCTATTTAACACCTATGGTACTCTTGATAAAGCGTGAAAGGATGCGGGCCATGCAGAGGCGAACATGAATTGACACTTAAAAAGTCACATGATGGTGGCTAAAAGGTTCTTTGAAATGCTAATGTCACGAAGTCTTTGGAACAAGGCCTCTCTTGGGACCAAGTCAAACGTCTTCTAGAAGTCCACAAAACAACATGACTTAAAAAGAGGGATGATGAGCCTTCTCAATAATGGTCTGGAGGAGACCATTTGGGAGTAGTAGGTCATGAGATTCCCCTAGCTATAAAGGTGCCTCCCATACGTTGTAAGGGGCTCTATAACATTATCCGAAATCTTGTGAAGGCTAATGACGTTCAAGGCAATTTGTTGAGTGCAAAGGGAATCCCTTTGATTTGTCATGAAGTGGTACTTGCAAGGACTTGGTCCAAGGGTTTAAATCCCCTTAGAGGATTATCTCACAAGATTGTAGTAATGAGAAATATCATGGTGTAGGTTGAGGAATGGATCCCCAACATACTTTTGGTGATGTGTGAAGTGCGAGGAAGTTGTGTGTGGGGGGGGGGTGTGAGCATACTTTAATGAATATACCTCAAACAAAGGGGGCACTTCCATAGATGCAGATCCACATGACCTTGGCATGCTTGTTGGAGCCAGCACTGAAACATTGTCTCAAAGAAAATCACGGATAAGGCATGCAACCCCTTTGGAGCGCTGGATGCTATCGGAAGGGTGTGTCTCCTGTGTGTATGCCAAAGCCCAATGGTAACGTGAGAATAATGTCCATGTTTTCTCTCTAGTTACATGTGGCCCTGAGCCATAGTAGTAATCAGCATCTCAATTTTCACTCATATAAAACTTGAAAAGTCCTGTTTCCTTCCATAATACCTTCCAGACCAACCATGACTGCTTCCCATGTTCTTAATTCCTCGACATTTCGCTCTTTACCTCTCCCACACACTTTATTAAGTAGAACAGACATTTGAATTTGGAGATGAGATTTTGTATGCCACTCCCACTCATTAAGTGGTAAGTATGGCTTGTTTTCCTTTGAAAAGGAAAAATCTCTGAAGAGATGACCCAACAATAAACAAAGATGTGGTTATAATCCTTTGATCGCCCATTATTAATGTCAAAACTGATGTTATGTTCTTCATAAGACAAAGCATCATCCTCTTGGAATGACCAAATATCACCCTCAAGCATTCCCTTCGCCTCCTTGGCTAAAGAATCTGCCCTTTTATTCAAAATTCTATAAACATACTATGAATAGAAATGCTCAAATAATTGAGCCAACTCCCTTGTCTCAAGCAGCTCACTCCTAAGTAGATCATTGGGGTTGTACTTGCAAATAATTAATTAGCATGGGCTCATGTCAAATAATTAACACAATATATTGTGCTGGGAGGAACATTATATAGCCCAGTAGGGGGAGGGGGAGACATGTCATGTCTGTCCATAATGCTGATGTGGCTGGCTTATAGGCCAACATAAGTCATTCCATTTGGATATGTAGATCATACTGTTTCAACTTGTTCATTCAGTATCTTCCAAATATCAGATAGAATCATCCTTGTTTCTAATATATGTCCTAGCATGGGCTGATGTCAAATAATTAACACTATATTGTGCTGGGAGGAACATTCTACAGCCCAGTATGGGGGAGGGGGGGACATGTCATGTCTGTCTATAGTGCCGATGTGGCTGGCATACGTTGGCCAAAAGTATTATTTAAAAAATAAAAAATAACAACAAATATATAAGGCTGATATGTTATTATCAATAAAATATTAAAAAACAATGTATATAGAGATATAAACAGCCTAGATCCATCTGAACCCCAGATCTATCAAGCATTGACAGGGATCAAATCACTCAAGGTGCAAACCTTTTTTAGAGTGCAAAAACTTGAGGTAAGGTTTGCAGCTTGAGGGTTTTGATCCCTCCTGGCACTTGATAGATCCGGGGATAAGATGGATCTAGGCTGGTAGTTAACGTGTGTATGTCATTGTCATGTTGACATTTATGAGTTTTAGGCAGGTTGCCAACATCGAGATAACCAACATCTCAAAAATATCTCGATGTTGGCGATATTATCTTCAAAATCAGGGTCAGCGATATTTTCCGATATTTTCATTTTTACAACTTTGTTTTTCATTCTTATGACATTTTCCGATATTTTCCCCGATGTTGCCGATATTTTCGTTTTCAGACCCTCGGCGATATTTTGCCAATGCCGATGTTTGCAACACTGGTTTTAGGCACATAGGGTGTATGCTTTGTGGGCCTTTTGCCCATTGTGGGTCCATATAGCACTTGCCTTGTGGGTCCAAAAGGGTCATGTCTTTCAGGGCTGCATAGATCATGTCTCTAGGCCCACCAAGGGGAGCCCAAATGAAGTAAAGGCGGGGCTGGTTGTAGAGATGGTAAAATGCGCTGTTGCATGGACAGATTTATCCCCTCTGTATATTGTCCACCCATATTGCAGGCTGATACACCCCTTTCCAAATGTTCTGCTTTTTGAGTTCCCTTAATTGAAATCTATTATAAAATTGTCATATCTCATTGTTTCTCCCTAGAAGAACTGCCATATCATAGGATGTCATATCCCCTCCCTTTTGACCTCATTAGAGGGAGGGCGTACTAGTCTTAGGGGGCTCCCCGTAGGCTATAGCCCCAAAGAAGGGAGTCATGGGGTTGAGTAAAGCCACCAAATGGGCACCAAGGGGCAACAACTCATTCTTGGGGTTAACATTGGGGCCTAAAACAGAAGGAGCCGACTTACCTTAAGAGCAAGTCGCCCACAAAATAAGGAAGACCAATCTGAAGGAGGCAATATAAATAGAGGAGAGGCTCATTTGAAGAGGACACGATTTTGATTTGGATGATCTCTGTCTTTGACTTGGAGGCAGCTGCCTCAGGCCTCTTTGAGGGTTGTTTAACCCTGGTTTCTGGTTGGGTTTCGGTGGGCTAGTCTCGACTCTCACCCTAGCTCAACACTTGTTTCCCCTTACTTCAGGAGCATAACAACTCGGGTCGGGAGGCGGCTACCTCAGTCTAGTCAAGGGTTGTTTAACCCTTTATCTGTTGAGTTTCGGTGGGTTAAAACCTCACCCTAGCTCAACCACTACTCAATTGCCAGCTACAGCAAGTCCATTCTGAAGGGGATGTTTGAGGAAATCTGGCAGAGGCGCTGTGGAAAAGGCTATAGCTGCAAGGAAGGGTGCCGCCACCTGCTACAGGAAAGGCCGAACTCTGTGGGGCCTTCCGGAGGGAGGACCGAACCCTATAACAGCTTGGAATGTGCAGACAGAGGGTTATTGGACCTGATAAACAGGACAGCACGAGCATTTTTGAGTGCTGGGGCGCAGCCAGGAGTCTTCTAAGCACAGGTTTAATTGTTCAATCATTTCAATGCTATGTTAGAGGTTAGGGCTAGCTTAGATACACTTCTGTTATAGAAACTGGTATGATCAGTTTGGACAGCAGCCTCTAAGAGGGTTTACTGCTGGTGACTATTTTGTATTGGACCCTGTATTGAATATTGTTACTGTTGATTTGGGGACAGCATTTGCTGATTATTTTGATACTACTGCGGCTGTTGGATATACTCATTGTTGCTACTGCGTTGGATATTATTCATTGAATACAAGTTCATTCTTTATGGTATACTGTTCGTTAATGCTGTTATCTGCTAAAGAACTTGCAAATAAACCTTGTTGTTACTGCTGTTGGGAATTGGAGCTTGTATATTTCTGGTCTGGTTCAATAAGGGAAAGCACTACCTATTGCAAAACTACTGCACAATTACCCTGTTGCCAGCTGTCCTAGGAACCTAGAAACCCTAGGGATACTACTGTCTACATAGGAAGATATCATAGTTATATATTTTGGTTTATATTTTTTTGAATTTAGTTGAAATTGTAAAATTTTTAGGATGTTAAATAACCATGGATAAAAACATGCTAAAGGAAATTGAAATTATGTTGTGCAGTATATTATTAGAGTTTTATCTAAATATTGATTCAAATTCAGAAATTTCATTTGCTTTTGTACAATGTGCTTACATTTGATTGGAATGTCACATTTCTGTTGTTAAATTTCCATTTGACTGTAGAAAATGATTTTTTTTTTATAATTCTGAAGCATAACTGCATCTCTGCACATAGTCTAATGTATTTGGAATATCTTACTTGATTAAGGGTGGTTGGTTGTTTCCCACATGCCTTCATTCCTCATAAGCTGTGAAGTACATAGAATTTCTCAAGCTTTTCAATGCTGGGACCCTTTATTTCTTTTGTATATTGAGCAATTGGTGCTGTGCATGCGATTTTCTGATGCAGGAAGAGTACATGGATCTTAATACATTGGATATACGCGTAAAGGCTTTGATTATGCGCATTTTACCTGGCACTCGTAACCAAAACAATGGCTTCCTTGGTCCTCCTTCCATGGGAACAGTGGGAACAATGATTCCAACCCCTGGTATGTCAAATACTGGAAATGTTAATTCAATGGTGGCAGCTACTGTGGGTGATGTTTCAATTATGTCAGCTCCTACTCCTAACGCTATAGCTCCTAACCCAGCTGGCATTGGAATGATGTTGCAAGCAGGCAATGGGTCTGATCAATTCCATAGTAACATGTTTATGGCCACTGATGGTAACTCCAATAAAATGGTTCATTCTTCTGTTTTTAATAATAACATTTGTGCTAATTCGGGTGACAACTTGTCATCCCTGCCTGGGCCACTAGGTAATATGCTTCAATCTCAGCAGGGAGTTGGAGGCATGTCCATGGGTACAGGAAACCAGATAATGCCTACAATGGCTGTACCTGGTGCCAGGACTCCGATGATTCCAACTCCTGGATTAGGCTCATCACAATCAATGTCCATGAAGGCTGTATCTACTGGGGGAATGGGCTACTCTAATGTTGATTTCATGGCAGCAGCTCAACAGCAGCAATTTAATGGTGGACAAAATAACCACATTTATCGTAATGAGAGTGGACATTTAGGTAGTACAATGGCAAGCATCAACATGCATCGGAAAAATTCTTATGGTTTTGGAAACGGAAACATGTCTAGTGGAATGCAACTGGCAGGAAATAATCAGAATATGATGAATAGCTCTGCAGCATTATATAATTCGGGCTCATACTTAAATAATACTTCACAATACGGTAATCCACAAACTTCCTCCCGACAGCAAGTTACTCAGCAGCGGCAACAGCATTTTATACCATGTAAGTTGGATGTTCTTGCTTGGATATAGATTATGCCAATTGAAATCTTTTACATTTTCCAAGTTGGATTGTGAGAGAGCATATTGGAATCTTAAAACTAGTATTTCAACTCTTGTTTCATTTCTAGATGAATATAATTAAATCATTGTGTATTGTTGCATGCCAGCAGCAACACCCAATCAAATGGCTCCACTAGCTGGAGATGGATATGCAATGAATGCAGCTGATCTTGCGGGTCCTGGAAATTTCTATAATCCTGCATCATCTGGTGGACTTCCAACTACAACTTGTTTGAATGGCAACTCTTTAGGAATACCGTCGACAAAAATTATATCTGTTCCTGGTTTACAATCTCAGCAACAGAAGCTGCCAGCACAGCAGCAGGGTCAACAAAATCAGATGCATCAAATTGGTTATCACCATTGTTCATCTGTTTTGCCAAGGGTTCAGTCGCATGAATCACAGCTGCAGCAGCTGCCACACTTAAAGCACCAATCTCAGCACCCACAACAAGAGAGCGTTCATCAGCAACAGCCACATCAATATCAGCAGCGTCAGTCACACCAACAAATGCAACAGTGCCAGCAAGAGAAGAAATTATTGTTAAAAAGTAAAAGCACAGTGCAGAATCAGTCTGAATCATTAGTCATTGTACAGAATCAAGGGACCACTGAATCGCATCAGGAGTCATCAGAGAAAGAGTTGTCAGAACAACAAAAGTTTTCAGTACCCCCAAGTAAACAACCTCAATTATTGAATGATAACTCATTGAATTCTCACCAACTAAACCCACAACATTCTCAAAAATTGCAAGAGCTACATGCATTATCGCCTCGAGAGAGACAGAAAATCCAATCTAATACTGGTACTAATGATCTTGTTGCTCAAGTTACACAGGAAGTTAACTTGCTGGGAAAGCAGGAGTTGCAGTCTGAGGAGAAATTTCAGCTTCCAAAGCAAGTTCCAACTTTGGTACAATACCAACAGCCACACCAACAGGGTTCACAACAAGTACTGACTCAAGATATGACTCAGCAGCATCAGCCTTCTCGAGAAATTTCTGGAAATGGGTTGATTTCCGCTGCAACATCTCAAACAAGAGATAGAACATCAGCTGGAGATACTGCAGGGAATGTGCAGCCAACTTTTGATGCTGAAGCACGTAAACTGCAATATATCAAACAGCAACGTTGGCTACTCTTTTTGCGGCATGCTAGTAAATGTTTGGCTTCAGAAGGCCAATGCCAAACTCGCTTTTGTCAAACAGCCCAGCAGCTGTGGGCGCACATAACTAAATGCCATGAAAGAGATTGCCCTTATCCACGTTGCAATGGATCCCGGACTCTTCTAAGTCATCACCAACGTTGTCGCGAACCTGAATGTCCTGTTTGTGGTCCTGTTCGTCAACTACTTAGGCAACAGCGAGTTACAGGGCATAGTCAATCATCAAACTCTGGAGCACTAAATCTTTCCAGTGATGTTACAAAGTCTTCCAATTTGAATAGTTCAGGGGGGGCTAACTTAAATTTGCCATCAAGGTCTGGAACTGCCATGCATGACACGACAGAGATTGAACAGCCTCCACTAAAAAGAGCAAAGACTGAACCTGCATCTCCAAACTGTGCACAACAGCAGGTTGATACTAAACCGTCATTTGTGTCGAATTCAAGTGGGATGCAAGGGCTTACCTATTCGCAATCTCAAGTTTTCCTGCAAAGTGGACAAGGCTCTGGTGTGGTGAAGTCTGAGGTCTCAAAGTCCATCAAAGTAGATCCTATCCCAGTGAAGATTGAGCAGGTTGTGAGTTCACAGCAAGGCAGTTGCAAAAAATCTGGCGAATTATACAAAGACACTTGCCTGAATCCACTTACTGAGCATGGGAAAGCACAAGGACAACCAAATAAGGCTGAGCTTGCAACATCTCTGTCAAGCAAAGCTCCAGTACAAGTCAAGCAAGAACCTCTGCAAATTAAGGAAGAAACTATAACAAATGTCTCACCCCCTGACAATCCTTCTCCAGCAAAATTGTTGAAGCCAAAGATAAAAGGAGTTTCTTTGACTGAGCTTTTCACACCTGAGCAAATTAGGGAGCATATTACAGGGCTGCGTCAATGGGTTGGTCAGGTGTGTATAATACTTTCTTGTTATTTTAACATTTGAACCTTCCTAATTGATTTATATTATATTTTATTTTGCCACTAGTTTGAAGACATAGATAGATACAGACATATCAATCAGTAATTACATGAAAGAGAGTTTGTTTTTCCATTTATTATCTGAGACAATATTTTGCAGCATTTGTACTGGTTAAATGGAATATGGAATATTAAAGTCAGGTGTTTATTAAATTCTGAAAAAATAGATTTTTACACACCAGTTTCAGAACTGAAGCTTTAGCAGAGTTTCATTTTCTCCAATTTTTTCCTCATTTTGTGTGTGAGAACATTGCTTGCTTTTTTTACTGTTTTGATCCAAGCTAAGCTTCCTTCTGATAAAATGCAATTGGAGTTTTTTTTGACAGAGCAAAGCAAAAGCTGAAAGAAATCAGGCCATGGAGAATAACATGAATGAGAATTCATGCCAATTATGTGCAGTAGAGAAGCTTACATTTGACCCACCACCTATCTATTGCACACCATGCGGGGGTCGCATCAAGCGCAATGCACAATTTTACACCATAGGAGCTGGTGAAACCAGACATTGTTTTTGCATACCATGTTATAATGACATTCGAGGCGATACTGTCAGCGTGGATGGATTGTCATTTCAGAAGTCGAGGCTTGAGAAGAGGAGAAATGATGAAGAAACTGAAGAAGCGGTAAGCATTAATTTCAAGGTTTGTAAGGTTGGGTTCATTAGTATGTTTATTAGCTGAATGTTGCTATATTGTATTTTGCAGTGGGTGCAATGTGATAAATGTGAAGCTTGGCAACATCAAGTATGTGCACTCTTCAATGGTAGAAGGAATGAAGGTGGGCAGGCAGAGTATACATGTCCTAATTGTTACACATCAGAGATAGAGAGAAGTGAGCGAATACCATTGCCACAGAGTGCTGTTCTTGGTGCAAAGGATTTACCAAGGTCGTACTTGAGTGACCATATTGAGCAGAGGCTTTTTAAACGGCTGAAGCAGGAGAAGCAGGAAAGAGCAAGAGATTTAGGCAAGAGCTATGACGAGGTAATAATGTGGTTGATATTTATTTTGTATGTCAATTTTAAAATGAATTTCCAATCAAGCAGTCTAGGTTGAAACTGAGAAATTATAAACTAATACATTTTGCTAAAGCATAAAAGTATTTTCCCCCTTAATTCAATGACATAATGACCTGCCAGTCTTTCTGCATCCTTGAATATTATCATATTACAAGAAGAGTAATGGAGCAGTATGACCTCACGTTTTTCTTGTATCATTGGCATTCTAGCTTGAATAAGTCTTATAAAAATGAGTATCATTACACATGTTAGATTTACTGTAGTGGTAGATAATGTTTTCCCTCCTGTAATTCAAGTAAATTTTATGTGGGTCTCGAGGCTACTTCTTCTTCTTCCTCTTCTGCCTATTTTTCTACTTTTGTTGTGAGTGGAGTAAGCCACTCTTACATTGTATTGATGGATATAGTCATTTACTTTTTCTTTTACTGTTGCTAATATGTAGCTTCCTTCCCTAATCTTTTTATTTTTTTAGCTTTGAGCTTTTAGGAGTCACTTTTGCTGCTTGCACTCCCACTGCTTATCTTGACCGCCCTACATTTGAGTACTGTTGTTCTACTTTTTTGGGTCACATGTCGACATTCATAAAATTATCTTATTTACCTTATCTAGTTACTACCGCTACTCTGCAGATTTGAAATTCAGCACTATATTCATAGTATATTTCTTTACATAACAGATGTGATTTACAAAATAAAATACCAAAATTTTGGATTTCTGGTCTATTATATAAAATAATTTTTATCCCAATCATGGCAGAATTTTTCGACTTAAGGCATGACTGCACCTCTCTATTGTTTGCTGTTGAGTCAAGGGCTTCTGGCAGAGCAGGTTCCTAGTTTTCTGCAGGGTTTGATTCTATCCTGTCTAGCATTGCATACTTTATCACCGTCTTTATAAAGGCAAGGCCCATTGCTACAGTATTCACATCTCCATTTTTTTCCATTGTGCTCTATCCTCTTCAGAAATCATCTTCTCTTCAAAATTTTAGTGGTCAATGCTTAGTGCAGAATTGAGTTTTTTGCTTCTCCCTTTGATCTGTTCTTAGGGCTCTTGTCTCCTGCTGTCTCTTTACCTCTCATTTTCTTTGCTATCCTTCTGCCAATAAAATAGCCCTTCTTGTCTGCTTAGTTGCCCAGCAGTTTGCCTGAAATTCTGTTGCTTTCCCCCTACATTCTTTACCTCAATTTATGGACATTAATAATATTATCGTATCTTACCCTATGCTGTGTCAAAGAGATTATTGCCAGAATCTAGACCCATGGTTTGGTTTTTCTTTACTACCTTGTCTCTCCAATGAGATCCAGTTTACCGTGATGTCCTCAAAGTGCTATTACTTCTCACTTCCATCTGCAATTATTCAAAGAGGTAAATACCAAATTCAAGTTGCAGTTAATGCTTGGTGCATTTCACTGCCCCCATTAGTCTTCCCTGTCCTATCTGTATTCAGGATTTAATTTTTTTCGATGAAATGCACATCCCAGGGAAACCCACTGGGCACTTCCCTTCATTCAGAGGATGGTACCCAGGGTAAACTGGCCGGTTGCAGTGTTTGCATCCTAACCCGGCGGGGACATCAAGCGCCCACAATATTCACAAAGGCATCCAGCCTAGGGATTTGACCCCACAACCTCCTGCTTGTAATTCACAGCACTTAACTACTTGGGCTAACCCACTGGGCTATTCGGGATTTTAATTATATCATCATATTCTTTATTGCTTAGAGCCAACGAGTTGATCGGTCTGTTAATTGTAGTTTTGGTTTCAAATCAGTTGCTAGATTTACTAGATGGTCTACCACCTTATTTCCTATTTGCCCGATATGATTGAATTCTATTGAATTGTATTTTTATCCTCAAATTCTCAGCTTCATGGATTAGGGCCTTTAAGATGCAGTTATTCTATCCATAATCTTTATACCTTTTCAGTGCTTCAGTTACAAGCCTTCCTCCACCACAAAACATGAAAACCCTTCCACTAGCTATTTTATGTCAGGTCAACTGGCCCTTGCCACAGAAATTTTGTTAAAAGATTTGCCTAGTCCTGTCATATACACCATTATAACTGGACCATTTTAATCCATGATCAAGCCATCCCAACCAGTTAGACCAGGGTTTTCCTTCGGAGCTCCATCAAAGCTTATCTTTAGGGCCCCAGAATTTGATGGCCTAATTTGTCCACAGATCTTGTTGGGGTCCATTTTAACTTTTATCCTTACCCTTACCATTGAATGCTGTCTATTGTATTCTGTGTTGAGAATGTAGCAAGGAAGTTCTTCCACACATTGCAGCGTCCTAGCATGAAACATTAGTCAAGTTGATTAATTAAACTTTTCCTAAAAGTCTAACTTAGGGAAAAGGACTGTTGATGTGTTATATTCTTCAGTTGACTTATTGAGCACCTTTTCTAAGGTTAAAGTGAAAATAATTTAAGTGATGGATCTTTTAATCTAGACCTTCCATCTCAATGAGTGAGGGAGAGTTGATCTCAGCCCTCCATCCTTATTAGGGTTTTCACTTGCTCAACATGGTATAAGGAGAAATCGACTTGGCTAGAAGGGCGCATTGAGCATTTGAGAGATCGATTAGAGGAGCATCGATCTGGGGTTTGTGAGAGGAGCATTTTGCAGGGAGACAAAGGAGGACTTCCAGCAGAGAATCCATTCATTTCCAGGGTCAAGCAGAGGCCGAATCCTTCAGCCACACAGAGGAGCAGTCAAGGGTGGCACAGTGCCCACGCAGGAGCCGTACGATTTGCGCAGAGGCACTTGTGCAGGGTTCTGGTGAAGCGTTGGGGTTCCAGAAATTGAAGGAAGGGCCATACTTCATCTTGGAAACATTATGCTGAGGTTTGGCTCAGTATTTTATTGAGGCCGATTTTCTGTAAGAAGATCTCTATATTTTCCTGCTGAATAATAAAATCTCCAAATCTGCTGCACTGGTTTTCCCCCCGGGGTTTTTCCAGGGACTATTGTCCAAAAATCTTTGTTTACATGTGATGTAATTGCTGCTGTCTTCTACTGTTTTATTCCTGGTTTAATATTCTGCTGTGCATCGTAAATTGTTGTGGAAATAACCTAGCGAAATTAATTATAAGTGTAATTTAATTGATTAAATTGCTGGGTTTAAAGAAAAATTCACATTCTGATGTCATATAATTTAAATATTTCACTTTTGGAGTGTCTTTGAAAAGCGGTGTGAGGTGATTTCTTTGTTTGTGATTAATAATAAATTCACCAGTAACAGAGAAATTGCTGCTTATGAAATAGTCTTTCTTAATAGTTATAATTTTCCTGATCAAAATTTTCAAAGGCTACTAATAAATTATTAATTTATACTCCTTTAAGTAGGCTTGGCCAAACGATTTGTAACAAATGTCAATTATTGAAATTTATTGTTTATGTTGTCAGGTACCAGGAGCTGAGGCCCTTGTTGTGAGAGTAGTATCATCTGTTGACAAAAAATTAGAAGTAAAGCAGCGATTCTTCGATATTTTTCAACATGAAGATTATCCCACTGAATATCCATACAAGTCAAAGGTACAAACCATCTGCCTTTCAGTGATTTCAGTTTTCTTTCCTTTATGTTTTGGGACCAAAAATTGGTGGCTCTAAAGAAATTAATGGCAGAAGAGTTAATCGCTTTTTCCATTGCATGTGGTTTCAGGTTCTCCTGTTATTTCAAAAAATTGAAGGTGTAGAGGTTTGCCTCTTTGGTATGTACGTTCAGGAATTTGGTTCAGAATGTGCTCATCCAAATCAGCGCCGTGTTTATCTCTCGTACTTGGATTCTGTGAAGTATTTCAGGCCTGATGTGAAGACAGTGACAGGGGAAGCTCTTCGTACCTTTGTCTACCATGAAATTCTGGTAATGTCTGGGTTACCTAAAAGCAAGATACCCTGATAACTAGCTCATAACTAATTTGAGTTTGTTAAGTGCATCAAAGTTGACAATGCACAGAATATCTGACTATTGAGAAGAGTTACTCTAAAGGGATACATTGAGGACAAGTTATGGTCCACTAAATAGTTATCTGCAACAGCAAGTCAGCCTGTCAACTAGATCATGACTACTTGCTGATTTTGTTAAGCTCATAAAAGTTGACAGTGCACAGAATATCTCTGACTGTTGATAACTGTTACTCTAAACCTAAAGGGATGTTTTTAGTACTAGTTATCGTTGTCTGAATGAATATTTTTAGTATCGATTCTTACCTTCTCATTCTTTCTCTTCTTCAGCCTCTTGGATGAAGGTTGTAGACAAACACGATTCTATCATTTATATAGTTGTTGCATTTGCTGTTCGGGTTTTGGAAATAACAATGCTTGAATGATTTCCATTGTAACAGATTGGATATTTAGAATATTGCAAGAAACGGGGATTGACTAGTTGTTATATATGGGCCTGTCCTCCATTGAAAGGAGAAGATTATATCCTGTACTGTCATCCTGAAATACAGAAGACACCAAAATCTGATAAGCTTCGTGAATGGTGAGTAATCACTCTCTGTCTTTTGATAATATATGCTCAAACATGAAGCACTTGGGACTTTATTTTGTATTGTTTTGGTATACACACTTTCAGAGGACAAATTCTGTTAGAAGAAAAGTTTTGCTATTATTTTTATTATTGGTGCATAATTGGCTGGAAATTAGAATAATTAATCTTAGTCAAGAGGCTTAATACTGTATGCTTGTGTTTGTGTGTATCCACTTAAATTGATTAATCTAAGGTGAAAATCAACAAAATTCATAATGTGAAATTCCTAATAAGGTTGAAACCATTAATGTTTGAGATATCATTTTTGGGATTATCTGTGTAGATTGAGTCTTTAATCTGTGACCCATATCCATTATTCATGAGTGACGAAGTGGGCTTGAAACTAGCAAAATGAAGTGCATAGCCTCAATCACCACCTCCGGGGATTTCACCTGGTAGCCAGGACTTCCCGGGAAGTCACCCATCCCAAGACTCCTGGTTCAAGCACGCTTAACCATGGAGTTTTTCCACAGTCAAGCCCACTTAGCTTGCTACCTCATTTGCAAAACCATTTCTGTTGATAAGTTGAGATGTATATTTGATGATAGAAAATTGCGTTGAAATCTAATCCTTCTAAATGTATGAATTAGGTATCTTACAATGCTTCGTAAGGCGAGCAAGGAGAATGTTGTGGTTGATATGACGAATCTATATGACTACTTTTTTGTATCTAATGGTGAACGCAAGACTAAGGTAACTGCAGCTCGCTTGCCATACTTTGATGGAGATTACTGGCCTGGTGCTGCCGAGGACATCTTAATGCAACGTCAACAAGAGGAAGAAGATGGAAGAAAACACCACAAAAACAAAAAGGCTGGTACAAAGAGGTCTTCAAAAGCTACTTCACATGCTGAGCTTGCTAGCAACGCCTCGAAGGATTCTCTGCTAATGCAGAAAGTAAATTTCTGTGATTGGCTTTCTATTTTAGTATTTAATTAATGGCTTGGTTTACAGGAATACATTATTCCTTTTTCATGTGCTTGTAAGATGAATTATGATATCTTCTTCGCCGCTTATTATCTTTTTGTTGCACATTTTCAGCTCGGGGATACCATCCATGGAATGAAAGAAGACTTTATCATGGTTCATTTGCAGCATGCATGCACACATTGTTGTTTATTTATCGTGTCTGGTAATCGCTGGGTGTGCAGCCAGTGCAAGAATTTCCAGCTTTGTGACAAGTAAGCATTTAGTTTGACTATTATCACACTGTAAAGGTTGTAATTAGGTGGAGCTATTTGTGTTCTCAATTCAGTCCATAAGCAATGTTCGTTTTGATGTCCAGCCTTCATGATATGGGTTGAACTTAGGTAAAGTATGTAAGTAGGTTGTCTTTGTTAATTTTCAGGCATAAACAGATATAGAAGATAACAGTAGTATTCTTTTATGACTTAAGCAGATAAACTGAAACATAAGAATCATAGGAAGAACCCTTATTCACCAAGACACAAGTATTTACTCTGGGAAACCTTCAAGGGGAAGAAAACCCAGCAAATTTCTGTGATATATTGATCAGTCAATCAAGTACAATGAACTTACAAGACAATATCATTAAGCCTCTATTACAAATCTGCCCTCAAACCTGTAGCTATTGCTGTCCCAAAAAATGCTCTCAAGGCTGACTCAAATATGCCCTTTAGTTGCTGTCCAGAACAGCCTTTAAATGCTGTCCAGAACAGAAATATCAGCAGCTACAGAAGTGCCTCTGTTGCTGCTCAGAATTTAGAAATCAGCTGCTGCAGAAGTGCCTTTGTTGTTCCCTTGCTTTCTCAGAAAAATACTAAGCTACTCCTTCAGAAAATACTAAGCTGCTCAGAATATGTCTAGGCTGCTCCCTCAGAATGGCTTAGCTGCTGCCCCAGAACTGTGATAATCTCCTTCTATTTGCTGCCCCAGAACTGTGTTAACCTCCTCCAGAAATACACTTCCTAGCTGCTACTCAGAACTGATATATAAACCTGATATGAAAAACTGATGTCTAGAAGAGGTTGCCTCCCTCTCTTTAATAGCAAGGAGTCTTGAGGTTAGGGTCACCTTTTAGGTTAGGATAGATGCTAGGAAAGGAGGCCGACTTAGCTAGGTGACCGACTTACTTTTAGAGGAGGGCTGTTTAGGAAGGGACAGCTGGAAAGGGGGCAGCTTGAAGAGCTGCTAGAGGAAATCCTCTGCAGCTACTGTAAATTTTAACAATCCCTCTCAGCAAAGAAGGTATTCTTCAGGCATCCATATCAATACAGTTCATTTTAGTCATTGTACATAATCATTGACTTGTTGACATCCACATGATCAATATATCACAAAAAGTTTCATAACCTTATGCAAATAAGAATCATGGAATGTGATCATTCAGTTCTCCTTAACCATGGTCAACTGCTAGAGTCATTTCACTTAGGGGTGGCCAGTCCCTAAGGATTACTCATAGTTCATCATGAAGACCTAGAAGAACCTTTCACATTTCCTTGTCTTTACTTTTGCTTTGACACACAAAGCTCACAAGACTTGACTAGGCTCACAGAGGTTGTATGTTCCCCTCGACTTTTGCACTAGTCTGTCTATGCTCACAGAGGTTGTACGTTTCCCCTGACTTTTGCACTAGATTGTCTATGCTCACAGAGGTTGTACATTCCCCCCAACTTTTGCATTAGACTTTCATAGCATCTCGTTTGTCTTGACTTTTGGTTTGACTCACATAGGTTGTATGTTCCCCCCTGGCTTTTGTCAATACCTCACAAGACTGGTTGATTCTCCAAATCTCCCTGGCTAGCTTCAGGGTGGCCACTTAAGGCCTCTCATTGGAGAATGTCTTTTGATGCCGCTATTCCCTCTCAATGAGGGACACATTTTTAGCCATACCAAACTTGTCTCGGAAGTACACAAATTTTCCAGGCGACAGAGGCTTAGTCAAAATATCTGCTATCTGCTCATCAGTACGAATGTACTGCAACTTGATGGTACGTCTTTGGACCAAGTCTCTGATGAAATGATATTTCATCTCAATATGATTTGATCTGTCATGGAAGACTGGGTTCTCTGTGAGATTTAAGCAACTTTGGTTATCACAATGGATAACAGTTGTTTCTAATCTCTCTTGAAACAACCCAAACAAAAGCTTTCTCAGCCACACTGCTTCTCTGCTTGCATTACTGGCTTCTATATACTCTGCTTTAGCTGTACTTTGAGCTCTAGAGCTCTGTTTCTTGCTTGACCAAGATATCATAGTTGAACCCAAGCTAAAACAGTATCCGAAAGTACTCTTCCGATCCACTGAGCTCCCAACCCAGTCCGAATCAACATAACCATGAAGCAACACTCCTCCACTAGAAGTGTATTTAAGTCCATATGCAATGGATCCTCTCAAATATCTGAAAATCTGTTTAGCAACAATCCAATGTCTGTGTCTTGGCTCAGATATAAACTGACTCAAGCCGCTTACAAGAAAGCATATATCGGGCCTTGTATGGATCAAATACATTAAGGATCCAGAATCTACTCATGTAACTTCTTTAAGTTAGATACCATGGGTGTAGACATGAGCTTACAATTTAGCATACCAAATCTGCGCAATATATCAATTGTATACTTCCCTTGAGAAAGAAAAATTTCATCTGATTTTTGCCATACCTCCAAACCAAGGAAGTAACACATGAGTCCAATGTCTTTCATTTCAAATTCAGAAGTGAGCTCCCTCTTACACTGAGCTATCAGTTGTTCCTCTCTAGTAAGGAATAAATCATCAACATATAGAATCAAAATTAGAGGATGATTTTCTATTACCTTAAAATATAGGTTGGGATCAACTGCACTCTTGGAAAAATCCAAGCTTTGAAGATAGCTGTCGATTCTCGCATACCTGGCTCTTAGTGCCTGTTTCAGCCCATATAGTGCTTTCTTTAATTTGCACACATGTGATTCCTTTCTTTGAACCACTAAACCCTCTGGCTGTTCTATATATACTTCGTCCTCAACTTGACCATTTAGAAATGCAAGTCTTTACATCCATCTGGTGAAGTTTCCAATCCAAAATTGAAGTGAGGGATATGATAGTCTTGATGGAAGTATACCTTGCAACAGGTGCGAATGTTTCATAATAGCTGGTATTATCTCCAAGTTCTACTTGAGCAGAGAACTTCTTCTCCTTGAAGTTCGCAAGGACTTCTTTATTTCCAGTCATATAGCCTGGAAGCTCCACTATCTATTAACCAGGATTCAACACCATCTGTAAGAGAACCAAAGAGTGTTGAAATAAGATTGTATTCTCTCCTGGTCTCTTGATTATTGGAAGCCTCTTTTGTCTTTGTTCTTCGAGACTCATCTTCTTTAACAATAGAAGCACGATATTTGCCTTTGTTCCCTTTTCTGATCTTTGGGCAATCTCTAGCAAAGTGCCCCTTTCGCTGACAGTTGAAGCAATTTACTTTTGACATATCAAACTCTTTCCCTTTGAAGCTATTTTTACTTTTCTCTTTTTGAGAAACTTCTTCCGAGGAGTAAATCTTCTCCCTTTCCTTGTCCTTGCTGCTAGAGCAAGGTTCTGTTCCTTTGAAGTACTATTTCTACTCTGAATTCTCCCTTCTTCTTGCAGACAATCATGCCACTGCCTTTCAAAGTCTGGCTGGTTTTCACGAGCATTTATCTCGGCCATAAATGTCTCCCAAAAAGATGGAAGACCATCCACAACAGTCTGGACGAGATCATCATCATCTATCATTATACCAATGACTAGTAGCTGATCCCTTAACTGAGAGATCTTTGTGAAGAATGAATGATCCTTCTCCATCTTGAGGGTTCAGAGCTTATTCTTTAGAACCCTCTTCTGACTGGGTGGTGCCTTCTTCTCATACAAATTGAATAGAGTGTTAAAACACTCCTTTGCTGTCTTCAGAGGTGCTATAATAGGCATGATATTATCTTTGATTGAATCAAATATAATTCTCTTTGCCCTTGCCTGATTCTTCTTGAAGGTTGTCCTTCCTGCATTGGAGGTGGGCTCTTATATTGTGCTGGTCACAAAGTTGTCCAAGTCATATTCTTCCAGAATATTTAGGACTCTGGCTTTCCAAACATTAAAGTTTGAAGCCCCTTCAAGTCTGTCCTCAGGTCTTACAGAAATGGAAGACATCTCTGCAATACTGTGCTTGAATAATTCCTAAGGATCTATGTAGGCTCTTAGCAGACTGCAGGACTGAGCTCTTTCACGCCCTAGAGCTCTGATACCATGTTAATTTTCAAGCATAAACAGATATAGAAGATAATAGTAGTATTCTTTTATGACTTAAACAGATAAACTGAAACATAAGAATCATAGGAATAACTCTTATTAACTGAGACACAAGTATTTACCTTGGGAAACCCTCAAGGGGAAGAAAACCCAACAAACTTCTGTGATATATCATATATTGATCAGTCAATCAAGTACAATGAACTTACAAGACAATATCATTAAGCCTTTATTACAAATCTGCCCTCAAACCTTTAGCTATTGCTGTAGCTCTTGCTGTCCCAAAAAATGCTCTTAAGGCTGACTCAAATATGCCCTTTAGTTGCTGTCCAGAACAGCCTTTAATTGCTGTCCAAAACAGAAATACCAGCAGCTCCAGAAGTGCCTCTGTTGCTGCTCAGAATATAGAAATCAGCTGCTGCAGAAGTGCCTCTGTTGTTCCCTTGCTTTCTCAGAAAAATACTAAGCTGCTCAGAATATGTCTAGGCTGCTCCCTCAGAATGGCTTAGCTGCTGCCCCAGAACTGTGATAATCTCCTTCTATTTGCTGTCCCAAAACTATGTTAACCTCCTCCAGAAATACACTTCCTAGCTGCTACTCAGAACTGATATATAAACCTGACATGAAAAACTGATGTCTAGAAGAGGTTGCCTCCCTCTCTTTATATAGCAAGGAGTCTAGGATAGGAGTCTTGAGGTTAGGGTCACCTTTTAGGTTACTTTTAGAGGAGGGCTGTTTAGGAAGGGACAGCTGGCAAGGGGTCAGCTTGATGATAGCTGGAAAGGGGGCAGCTTGAAGAGCTGCTAGAGGAATATCCTCTGCATCTGCTCGAAATTTAACAGTCTGCAGAACTCTTATGGAAGAGTTGCATAGAGTTGCATAGGGTTGCATAGGGTTTACTTTGACATATCACATAGGAAAACTAGGAAATTCTATCCGAATTTATTCTTTTCCATTGGAGTCATGTAAAACACATTTAAAATAGAAGGCTTCACTGCTACATAAATGCACTCCATGCACAAGCAGTATTCCACATAATGGATAAATGTGTTCCTCAAGATAACCTACAATGTATCTCTGAAACATGGGGATGAATGCCATAATATTACATTAGCTGTTCTTTAGCTCTTTCTTGCTCCTGTCTACCTTGCCTAATTATTACTTGGATCACTGGAAGTGTTTTTTCATTATGGTCCCTTCGTTGTCTTTGTCTTTGTCTTGATGTTAGAACATGGTAGAGTAATTGCCATTAGAATGGTATTAACTATTGTATACATTGGGAGAGTGGTATGGAATAAGTGTTGTCGCTAGTATGGAATACATGTCGCCTGTTATGTAATCCTTATGGAGGATTTCCTTCTCCCTGTGGACAATCTTCTGAGGAGGATGGCCTGCTGCTTGACGTTGACCTAACTCACGAGGACAGCCTTACCTATGAAGACGACCTCCTTATTCAGGATGGCTTCCTCATGTAGGAATGCCTGCCTCATGCAGCATGGCTTCTTCATGAAGATGGCCTGAACAATGAAGAAATCCTCCTTATGAAGGATGACATCCTTGTAAAGGATACCATGCTTGATGGAGGCAGTTTAGGAAAATCCATGTGATGAGGGAAAATTATACATCACTGAAAATTTGAGTTGAAGGTGACATACATTAAAAACTTTTCATATGTTGATTATTATTCAAACGATGAAGAGGACATCTTACATTTGGGAGAATGTCATGGTGAAGAATGCTAAGATGTTGTGGATAGTGTGTACATGGAAGACATAAGGCAAGGTGGTGAAGTCATCCTATGTAATAATGAAACAATGCATATTGAGGTTGAAGGACTTCCTAGTCAACAACATGCAAAATTATATTGAGCATCAATTGATGAATGGTGAGTGTATTATACGACCAAGTAAGAGGATTGTTTCTATCATGGAATATAGAAAAATTGTGAATGAGTTTTAGCATCATCATCAACGTCAATTTCAAAGACATCACCAGTGGAAGACGATGATACCCAAGACTTGAGTGAGGATGTTCAAGGATAACAGAGAGGTAGATGTTAGCTCCAAGTTATTCGCTTCTTAGTATTTGAGTGAGTATGTTCAAGGATAACGAAGAGGTAGATGTTAGCTCCAAGTTATTCGCTTCTTAGTATTTTATCTTTAATGGCTTGAATACTATGACAATGTCTCATTGTTATGTGATGATGTCCTTTATAAGTGTATTACTTTAAGAAGTGGGTTGTGATCAAGTCATTATGAAGACATCATTTGTGTAACATCCCTGCTATAATCCCCGGTTTAATTAATGCTTAATGTAGATATAATGTATGGCTATGACCAAATGATGTATATGTGAATTGTATTTCTGAATTTTAATAAATAAAATGTGATGCCAGCTGCTGGGGGATGGACAAAGATGGGCGTTGATTAATCCACAAGAGAGGGAAGGGTCTAAGAGAATGTTTAAGAGGGGTCCAAGGGGGAATTGCCTATGTCTATTAATTCAAACCACTTCCTAAAATTACTATTGGTATAGGAACTTTCTAATGTCTGATTGAGTGTACCCAAAGCCAATCATTGAATACATGTAAGATGGTGGGTGTGAAAAGTCGCATCCCATAGTTATTAGGAGCATGGGGGCTGAGTACAATCAACTTGGGGAAGTGTGTAAGTCAAGCAAGCAAACAAAGAGAGGAAATTTGTATGGGCAGTTACAACAGTTTTAGACAGTCAATGTTTTTGCATGAACAACAAGCAAAGAATAGGAAAGAGGAGCTTTGGAGCTGGAGCAACCATGGAGGGTGAATTCTGGAGAGTATTTGGAGTAGAAGACTGAAGAGTTAGGTTGTCAGGCTTGAAGAGTGAACTCCTATGTGAGTTGCACAATAAAAACAAGTGATTGCTGTTGTTTTCCTAGCAGTGAGCTCCCTTGAGTTTCCCAGTAGAGAGATTCATGGTTACCTGTGCCAAAGAGACCCTAATAAATGAATGGGACGCCCGATGGACTAAGAGCCGTGAAGGGGTACATTCCTTGGATTGGGCAGGTTGAGAGGAAGACAACTGGTGGAAAATCGGGATAGATGTAGGAGAATAACAGTGGATTGTGGGATCTTCTGAGCTGTGAGTGGACAGTGAGAGACCACCCTCTTTTGTGGATTGCTAGCCCCAGCTCAAGGGTGACTTGCTGTTGAGATTTGGAACAACAAGTCTATGGTTGGGTGGAACGTCCGTCCCAAGCAGCCGGTTGCACAACCGTTTTTAAAAGATAAGTGTTTTATCTTGTTTCTGTGTTGCATTATGAGTTTAATTGCTGTGTATTAACTCTGTGTCTGAGAATGATTTATATTCTGCTGTGTTGAGTTATTTAAACTGCATTCATGTCGTTTTTAGCATGCCGTTGACGTATTTAATTAATGGTATTAGACAATAGTTAAATCTGTGTAATTTGTAGCTGGTAATCTATAGGAAATTAGTTAGTAGAATTTTTTTGTTTTTATGTGCTTTCTGCGTAGTAATGATCCCCAGTTTGGCTGGGGGTTGTTCGAATTTGGAAGTCCTAGGTAGCATGTCTGAATAGCTGGGGATTGTGCTCCTCGATTGTCATGTATGAGGCTTTTTGTGTGTATAAAGGGGCCCTAGAAAATGGAGGGGTAGATGTTAGCTCCAAGTTGTTCCTTAGTTTTTCGTCTTTAATGACTTAAAGATGTCATCATTGGAAGTTTCATTATTATGTGATGATGTACTTTATTACTTTAAGAAGTGGGTCGTGATTAAGTAGGTCATTATGAAGACGTTGTTAGGGAGCCCTAGCAAGGAAATCTAAATTTTTAGGGTTTATACTCCACAATTGTCATGTACGGGGATATCTGTGTATAAAGTGGCCCTATCTCTATGTACAGGGATCTTTGTATAAAGTGGCCCTATCTCCATGTACGGGCATCTCTCTGTATATAAAGGGGCCCTATCATGTTTTTTTGTTGCAAGTGTGTTTGGAAGCACGCCCTGAGGTGCTGCACTGCATAGAGCAAATGTCTTTTGGCTTAGATGTTAGGTCTGAGGGGTATCTATTTTGCCAAAAGTGCTTGGTACTTGCACCCAGCCTCATCCTTTCTAAACTCATGCCATTGGGTGGGGCAGAAAACAACAAGAATGGATCCCTGGTTGATGTCTCAATACTCTGTTGATCTCATTAGTGAACCAAGGCCCTCTTACTTCTCATCGCGACTGGTCATTGTGCTTTACTAGAATGTAGCCCCTAATTACTGATATTTTTTGATGATTTTTTAGAAGTGATGGAGTGCCCATTTCATCAAATTGAATGGCTGTTTAGTGGATTTTGGGTTCATCATGAGTGTATGATCAGGGATTTATACCTTTGGGAATGCAATCAAGGCAATACACTTTGCCACCATATCAAAACATGTGTGGAATCTAATTGCTTTATTAATAAATAGATTTTTGCTATGTTGATAATTGTTAGGGGAAACTTTTTACAAAATGAGGAAAATTATCACTTTGCAATTGCCGATAGTGATAGTACTGAATGATGTATCTGTTGATGCTTTTTTTTTTTGCACTTGATGTTATGTTCCAGTGTTCCATGAAAGCCTTATCATTAGAAAAGTGATTACTAGAAGGGTTTGTTATAGTGGCAAGATCTATTGGGTGTAATTCCATTCCCAAGAAGTTGTGTAAAAGATCCCGTGCCTCATTGGTGGATGAAAAGTTTGATGGTTTCAGGTTTTTTGGTAAAATTTATTGTAAAACTGATATTATCTATTGTATGTATTGGTTTCTGGGCTTGCAAAGTAGCTGAGTGTGTTTTTAAAAGGACCTAAGCTTGTGGCCTACTTTCAAACAAAATTTCTAAGCTAGAGAAAGCTTGCGATTAAGTGTGTTTAGTTGTCTATATTCTTTTACTTATTTTCTGGATATGTGTAATGGCATTTATCATCTTTTCAACATTTTATACATTACTATGCTGACTTGTTATTAATGAGTCCGTGTGCTGTGCTGTATCATTTTCAAATTCCATTTATTTGTTTATGAGTTTGAATGGCTCGTATGTCCTTGATCTTGTAGATGTTATGAGGCAGAACGAAAGCTGGATGAGAGGGACATGCATCCTGTTAACAGTAGGGAAAAGCACATGCTTTCTCCAGTATGTATTAAATGGCATATAATTTTGTTTGGTCCTTATTTTAGTTTCATTGCCTTTGTGATAGCTAGGAATTTATGCTTGTATTCTGGTATTTTTATCTTATTTCTGGTTTTATTTTTTATGCTTTTGATATTATTTTCCTGGAATTTTGACAAATAGACTAAGTGGTCTGCTGTCATCATACTGCAGATTGTGGTGACAGATGTTCCAGCAGACACCAAGGATAAAGATGATATTATGGAAAGTGAATTTTTTGACACCCGTCAGGCTTTCTTAAGCCTTTGTCAAGGAAATCACTACCAGTATGACACACTGCGTCGTGCAAAACATTCTTCCATGATGGTTCTCTATCATCTTCATAATCCAACAGCACCTGCTTTTGTAACTACATGTAATATGTGCCAGCATGACATCGAGACAGGGCAGGGATGGCGCTGTGAGACTTGCCCTGACTTCGACATATGCAATGCATGCTATCTTAAGGACAATTCTGTGAAACATCCCCATAAATTGACTGCTCATCCATCCATGGCTGACAGGGATGCACAAAATCAAGAAGCTCGGCAACAACGGGTTCTGCAGGTATGCAGATCAAGACTTGTATTTAACGTGTATTTTTCATCAATTTAGGGAAGTCATCAATCATACTTGAAATGGGAATCTTATATTGGTAGCACGGATCTACCATTTTCCATGTCGGGAGCAACTTACTCCTTGGGATGTTTCGATATTGCTTTAGCATCATTTGGTTGTGGATGTATGTGAGATGTTAGTATGGCGTTTTTTTCAAATTTATTTAATATCAGCTTTAACCATATCAGCAATTAGGAACTTTCTCTATATTGAATAGCCATCAACATTCATTAGTTTTATATATATGAAGATGAGAACCACTAGAAAAGATGCATCTTTGATTGAACAACAGTCAATGACAATAGATCAGTCACCTATATTTCATGAAACCTTTAATACTCCCATAATCTTCTCAAGGTGAGGTTTCTCTTTGTCAACCAAGACTATGCAAAGCTTCTCATAAGTAGCTGCATTATATCTTGTAAGGCCATTATTTATAGCACACATCATTTACTAAAAATATGGTGAACTGGCCACTTCAAATGGGATTTTTCCTGCAAGCAAAAAGATTACTATAGCAAGATCACTGTCGTTATAACCTCGATATCGGACATCAGCAAGTGTGCCTGTCAAACATATTTTCTTATGAGATGGTCCTACAAAGTCTGGTCAAGCTACTAAACTTACAGGTATTTGAAGGAACCCTGTAGTGACAGAAACACTATTTGCATCTTTAGTGTCGATATATTAAGCATTAGAGCTGGGGCCTCTGGCAAATTGGCAATTTGATTCACGGGGAACACTAGTGGTAGGTAATGGGCCTTCATCACTTTGTTACTTTCTGAATGCTTCGAGCGGTTTATCCTTTCTTGTTCTCTTGAAGTGCAAGATCCCACTCATTTGCCTGATGGCTGGAATCTGATTTTGTCTAAACAGCAACTTCAATGCAGACTACACAATTTGCAAATCACCTTTTCTCTCCCACCTAAATCCCCATAATCCTTTACTATAGTAAGATCACTGTCCTTATAACCTTGATATCGGACATCAGCAAGTATGCCTGTCTATTTTCTTATGAGATGGTCCTACAAAGTCTGGTCAAGGTACTAAACTTGAGGTATTTGAAGGAACCCTGTAGTGACAGAAACACTATTTGCATCTTTAGTGTTGATATCTTAGGCATTAGAGCTGGGGCCTCCGGCAAATTGGCAATTTGATTCATGGGGTACACTAGTGGTAGGCAAATGGTCCTTCAGCATTTTGTTGCTTTCTGAATGCTTTGAGCGGTTTATCCTTTCTTGTTCTCTTGAAGTGCAAGATCTCACTCCTTTGCCTGATGGCTGGAATCGGATTTTGTGTAAATGGCAACATCAATGCAGATTACACAATTTGCAAATCACGTTTTCTCTCCCTCCTAAATCCCTGTAATCCTTTTCTTGTACAATATTTCCACAGTGGGGTATTACTGCCTGCTATGCTTTGACAACAGAATTGGAAAATATGAGATGACTATAGGAGTGAAGAGTCAAGATAGGAAAAGAAGGTTCTCTGTGTAGAAAACCTACTTGTCACTGCTAAGGAAACCCATTACTCAGCTGAGAAATTTGAAGAACCAAAACCCACTAGTTCAGTATTCAGGAAAAGAAGCTGCTCTCCGTGGAGAAAAAAACAGCAAACATCCAAATTCTGATGTTTGAACTTTGCTTACTGCTGAAATAGCTGCCTAATTGAAAGGAATAATTACTTTATTTTTTTAATTGCTTCTCCCTTTTAAAAATTGTTGGAAAGTCACCCTAGTATTTAGAGTACATCAGGATTTTTTTTGCTGTTTCTTTTTATTCGTTTTCAATTTTTTTGCTGCTTTGTTTTTTAATGTGGACATCCCTTAGTATTTCTCTGGCTGTGTGGGCATGTCGTTGTGTTTGTTCCTGGCCCATGGATGCCAAACGGATTGTCTCCCCCTTGGGTGCAGGATGGCCTTGGTTCCCTGGTTGGTTTTCCCTGTTTCGGTTTCACATCCCCCGACTTTTTAGCTTGATTTTGATAAAGGAATAATCTCATTAAATTCTTCTATAAATTGTACTGAAGCTTGGTGCAATAAAGTGGTTAATATCTAGAGTGTCCTGTAAGGGGATAAAAATGGACATCCTAGGTGAGTGCGTCATGTCTAGAACTCTCAAATGGATAAAGGAAAGGGCTTCTCTCTCTGTAAAAGATTACTGGGAGGTATATTTATTTGGTATGGGAGATCTATGGTATATATCAATTGAAATATTTTGTGAAACTAAACCATTATGTGCATTAAAAAGATAAGAATCGCTAAAAATTAGGTGTATGATGGCATTGCAATCTATCCAAAAAAATTGCTAAGATTGAATCTTGGCCTTTGAGTTTTAGAATTAAAACTGCATATTCAATACAAACAAAACTCCCTATTGAAGTATAAATAATATAGTTCAAATTTAAGCCAAAGAGAGAAGACAAGAAACTAGGCAAGCATGGGCAAGGCAACAAAATACACTACGTAAATTTGTAAAGGATAAGGAAACAAAGTCCTTCAATATTTCTTTTGGGTGAAGATGTGAAATTGGAATAAGTATCTGGAATTTGGAAACTAGCTTTCTACTTCTATTTCATGTTTAATTGTATGCTTTCTAGATATACAGAGACATACATTAAGTATCAATAAATTGTTTTTTTGAGTGTATACTTGAAAGAATCACTCGTTATTCAAATAGAATCACCTTCAACTGACACACCATCCTAATTCTCCTCAGTCCATTCCCATTGGCGGTTGACTAAGAGTTTAGGTTCACTAAAAAATTAAATTGAAATTCTATAACTTTGTCCTTTTAGGGATTGGGCTGTAACAGTGGGCCGACATCCTCAAGTCCAATGCCTTAAATTGGTCTTCTGTCACAAGTGTTAAGAGTCTTTGCATGGTTTTATGTTGTTGAAATTCTGCTGTGGTTAAGTTTACTGTGTCCATTTAAATTTTTATCTAATTCACTCTTTAGTATCGAATACTATTAAAGTGGTTGAAAGACTATTTCCTGTTACAATGGAATTTGATTACACCTTACAGCTAGGCTGTAGGTCTGTAATTGATTTTTGAGGCATTGTGAACCTGATAAAGGCATCGACTAACCTAGGGACTGCAATTTCTTTTTCTCGTTTGAATCAAGAGTTCTGAAGTACATCTGTGAAATGTAAGAAGTCTTTTCTATATATGTATTTTATAGAAAACATTGTGCTAAAGCGTGGATAAATATGATTTGCTGGGCTTATATATTTTTTGTCCATCCCTATGCTGCCATTGAGCTGATAGAAATGTTGTATTCTCATTGTAGCTACGAAAAATGTTGGATCTTCTGGTGCATGCTTCTCAGTGTCGCCATCCTCAATGTGTATATATGAATTGTCGTAAAGTCAAAGGGTTATTTCGACATGGCATGCAGTGTAAAACTCGTGCTTCAGGAGGGTGTCACCTGTGCAAAAGGATGTGGTATCTTTTACAGCTTCATGCACGAGCTTGCAAGGAATCTGAATGTCGCGTTCCTCGTTGCAAGTATGTTTTAACTTTTTCTAGAGCAGGCTTGGATCTTGCCTCTTTTCTTGTATATAGTAATGCAGTAATGTTAATCTGATTAAGGCAGGCACCACTATTGCAATCTGTTTGCATCACAGATAAATTCAATTCAATTTTTTATTTTAAAAGTTTTTAGGTAATTTTAAATGGGTTTAAACTCTTCCAACTCATTAGTTTGTGTGTTTATTTTGCAGGGATTTGAAGGAACACTTGAGGAGGTTGCAATATCAAATGGAATCACGGCGCAGAGCTGCAGTTATGGAAATGATGAGACAACGTGCTGCAGAGGTTGCTGGCAACTCTCATTCATGATTCAATGTAGAGTATGTTTGAGAAACATCCAGAAGCAAAATGCTTCTGTTTGATGACAGTTCTGGGTAGAACAATTTTCAGGGCAGTTTTAGTGCTTGGATTTTCTCTGATGAACACTTAAGCGGTATTTAATGAAATATTCAGTAGTATCATGTTCAGCAGTTATGAGGAAAATTCATTTATTTTTCAGAAAATATTCCTGAGATTGTTCAGCAAAGCTATTCTATATCTATAATTCACATTAGCACTGCATCAAAATTTGGTGCCTTTCTATTTTGGCATTCGTGATTATGGCTGCTAACCTGGACAGCAGTATGGGATATTAGCACTTCTAATAGCCACTTACCCCAAACAAGTTGGGTTGGTGATTTTTTTCGTAGTTCATAGGGAGGTCATCTTTAATCACATGGAAAGATTGGAGAGATCAAGGCCTAGGTTTTCTTCCCTGGACCACTGTTTTTTGACTGATTTTTTGGGTGTTTCCGTCAAAGTAGACTAACTTCAATTTAAGGAGACAGACAGATATTCCATCAGAAAGTTCAAGTGTATCTGAAGCCTTGCTGTTTCTTGTTGTCAAGAGAGTTGACTCTTGGAATGTCTGAAAATACGTCCAAAAGGACTCGTCCCACAACTGTTCAGAATCCAGTATGCTTCACCTATACTTGAAAGCTAAATTGAACGAGGCATGTACAGGTATATTATGAGACGGTGTGATATTTTCTGCTTACTCGTTATTTACTTAGCTTCACTAATGTTCATTCTCTGACTGCAATTTATTTGTCATTACAGTGAGACGGCAGTTATGGATCCAATGTTACATCCTTCATTATCACTGGCAATGCATGACAGAGTAGCTGATCAAGCATAGGGATAGCATGGCTGAGCTGACGATCTGAGTTTGTACAATATTTTTTTTTAACTTCATTACCACCCATCCAATTTTGCAGGTTCCCTTTTCCGAAGTGATTGTTCTGTACATTCCCAGCTAGAGTTTTCATCATTATATACAAGTCAAGAGTCAACCTGGTTTTCTTGTATCATCAAAGTTCATTATTTTTATAACTAAGGTCCGTACTTCTGTAAGAAGGGAAGGATTGACTTTTGACTTGTAAATTGTGCATTATGCTCTGCAAAATGCTTCATAAATAATTATTTCTTACAGAAATTCTGGTCAATATCTTTGTGCAATATGTAGCTCAATGTTGTCTTCTTGTATGTTCGTATTTAGACGTTTTTCCATTAGCTTCTTTACTAAAAATTGATCAAGCTAACTAGCACAAAAGTGTAGGGAGATATCATGGATCACAAGAAACGCCAATCTAGGTTTAAAAACAACTTTTTGCTCAGAGTTTGCAGGTCAAGAGAATTTCTGCCAGCTACAATTCTAGATTAGAAAATGTTTTGTGGCCGGCTTTTCCTGGACATTTATATATTCCCTTTTAGTTTTTCTTTTCTACCGTTTCAGTTCTTACTAGTGCTTTTTCTTGTGTCACCGTTCTTCTTTCTTGTTAATTTTTCTTGCTTCAACGTTTTTTTGACGTTTAGGCCCTTTTAACTGAAACGATGGCAGCAACATTTTTTTGTTTTAATTTATTACAAAAGTATTTGACTTTTGATTTCTCGAAACTAATATAGTATGTCGTGTATACCTTGCAACTTGGATCTTTTGTGATATTTACTAGATTTTAACACATTAACTGCTAAATCTACTATAAGTAATACGTTTTCAACAACCCAGGTTGGTGAGATCTTTTTTTTTATTATCTTATATGAACTGATCTATCTTAAAACATAATTTTTAAATCTATTTTTTGCCCTTATATAATTTAATTTCAATATACAATAATTCATATTTTATTTATTTTGCAATAACAACTATAACATAGATCTGTCTTAAAACCTAAAATTAAACCTAAAATATATCTACATAAGACATCCATCCATGCTCCATCTTAAAACCTAAAATATAATTCAATTTTTAAAACCATCTTAAAACCTAGTTTAATTTTTAAAACCTAAAACCTAAAATATAGTTTAATTTTTAAAACCTAATATGAACTGATATATCTTAAAACCTAATTTTTAAATCTATTTTTTCCCTTATATAATTTAATTTCAATATACAATAATTTATATTTTATTTATTTTACTATAACTATAACATAGATCTATTGTAAAACCTAAAATATATTTTAAAATATATGTTAAAACCTAGTTTTTAAATCGATATACAATAATTTCTATTTTATTTATTTTGCCATAACTATAACATAGATTATTTTAAGATCTAACTTAAAACCTAAACCTAAAATATATGTTAAACCTAATTTTTAACCTAAAATATATGTACATAAAAGATCCATGCTCAATTTTAAAATCTAAAATATATGTACATAATATCTAAAATATATGTACATAAGAGATCCATCCTTTAGGTCATATGACACGGCATCATCTTAAATGTACATAAGAGATTTATGCTCAATTTTAAAACCTAAAATATATGTACATAAGAGATCCATGCTTTAGGTCATATGACACGGCATTATCTTAAATGTACATAATAGATCCATGCTTTAGCCCATATGACATGGTATCTTAACCTAAAATATATGTTAAAACCTAATTTTTAAATATCTATCTTAAAACCTAAAATATATGTACATAAGAGATCAATGCTCCATTTTAAAACCTAAAATATATGTACATAAGAGATCCATGCTTCAGGTCATATGACACAGCATCATCTTAAATGTACATAAGAGATCCATGCTTTAGCCCATATGACATGGTATCTTATTTCGTCTGAAAAATTTGTAGGATGTGATCTTATTTTGTCCTATTAATAATGGAAATTTGCAAACATTTTCTAGATTTTTATTAATTTCAAGCAATGAAAAAAATTTGTTATAAAATGCACAACTTAATATAAAGTAAATGATTTTATAACAGAGAGTTAAGTTGAAAGGTAGCACTCTTGTACTGCTTTATTTATCATATGTTTTTTCTCACCTTTTTTCATTGGTGTCAATTAAATAATAGTTGAATCAAAATTTCATAAAAACCATCATAAAACCTTTATAAAAGACATTTTTAAAATAAATCATAGTGGATTACCTTCTTTATAAAAACCATCCTAAATGTTTATAAAATCCATGATAGAAAAAAAAAATTAACTTCACCATATATCTTCTCTCTTTCACAATATTCATTTAATTTTAAATCTACTTAAATTTATTAATTTTAATTTTAATAATTCATTTAATTTTAAATCTACTTGGATTTATTTAATAAAATAATATATATCTTTTCTCTTATCATTTAATTTTAAATTTACTTGAATTTATATATTAAATGAATATAATAAAATTAACTAAATAATAGTAAGTTTCGTAATCATGATGTTTTAAACAATAAGTTCTAAGTTTGAGAAATTTATATAATTTTAAATCTACTTGAATTAATTTATTTTTTTTTAAGTAAAAAAGTGGAACCTGCTATATTAGATAGACAAAACTTTTACAGAGTATACAAAAGAGTAGGTCTGGAGTCACCCAAAATGCTGCTAATTATAGGAAACCAGCATATATAAGGGGCGAGTAGTAATAGCATGAAAAACATAATAACAGAGTGGCCTCTGTATTGCCCGGAGGAAACCAGGACAAATGTCAAATGGTCTAAATACACATAAAACAGTAATATAATAAAACTAGGAACCAAGAGAGCAGATAAAACTAGGAACCGAAAGAGCATATAAAACCTAGGTGCCTGGTGACCTGTCATCCTCGCTAGTCTGCCGCGTGGTCCCTGCCAGGATGGCGAAAGCTTGCGCGCAGAGGGGGCATTTCCGCTTGGTTGGCGCGTTGGAAAACGCATCGAGGACCATGTCCATGCGTTGGCCCATGAGGAGGGCCCGATGTTCCAGGTCTGACAGGTGCCCCCGAAGGTTGAACATTAGAGCCAGGTGCTCTTCTTGGATGAGTGAACCATGCATGCTACCACCCACGTCCACCGCCGCTCCAGAACCCGCTTCGAACACCCTCTGCTCCGCATCAGCCTCTGCACCCTTCGAGCCTGCTTCGTTCACCTGTGTGCCATGGCAGCTGCAAGTGTCGTCACCAGGCCAGGGCATTTCCTCCACAATATAGCCGAGGGTATCGTCTAGCAATGTTGGAGTAGGTCTGCATGCTTCTGGATGGGTCGCCACGCGGGACAGGTCCTCCATGAACGGGTCTTCCACCACTATGCAAAGGGGAAACTCCTCCTCAGTACCAGCTTTCTGCAGGGCGCTCGACGCATTCTCTTTGACGTCTCGGCTGCATCCAACTCCAGGCTCAGCTATGGTAGCAAGCCGCGCCAGTCTCTCTGCCCTGGCTTTCTTCCTAAGAATGGATGTCGCCAGAGCCAAGGCACGTTCCAACTCCTCCTTACGACGTCGCTGCGCCTTAAGTGCCTCCCAGGCCGCGCCACGATGAGGTCTGCCTCTCTTCCGAGCCATGATGAAGGAGCAGGGCAATTGCAGGTGAAGGCAGATGAACCAGGGGCAGAGCAAATGCAATTGCAGGTGAAGGTGCGAGGCACAGACATATACAGTCAGAAAGAAATGTAGCAAAAACACTGGTCCGCACCAGAGCGTCCGAGCAATATGCAATATGCAAAGCTGCACCAGAGCGTCACGATGAAAACTGGACACGATGAGTACTGGACCGCACCAGAGCGTCACGATGAAAACTGGACACGATGAGTACTGGACCGCACCAGAGCGTCCAAGCAATATGCGAAGCTGAGGTGGGTGCAGTCCCGCTCTGTCCGGGCAAATTGAAAACCAAATAATCAAGAGCCGAGATCATCCTCCTACCTTTAACCCTTGCCATCCCGGGAACCCTGAGGTTGTAAATGCTCGTGCAAGGGAAAGGTCCCTCCGTCTTGCAACTGCATCTATGGCCGTCCCCCATGGTTAATACAGGCTCGTGGGTGGCGGCTATCTGCATTTATGACTGGGCCGAGTGCAAGTCCACCTGTAGCCCTGGAACTACGTGTCACCCCATCCGAGGTACTTGAATTAATTTATTAAAAGAACATAATAAAGTTAATTAAATAATAGTTGAATCAAAATTTTATAATTTTGATGTTTTAAACAATTAAGTTTGAAGTTTGATGATTTTTTATAAGTTGAAAGGTAGTACCCTTGAGCTGCTTTATTTATCATATGTTTTTTCTTACCTTTTTTATTGGTGCCAGTTAAATAATAGTTGAATCAAAATTTCATAAAAATCATCATAAAACCAATCGAACTTGAGACGACCTTCTGCACTTGCCAATCGGTCTACACCCCTCCACAAAGTTTCATTATCTTGATGTTTTAAACAATTAAGTTTTACGTTTGAGAAATTTATATAGAGAATTTGAAAAACGAGAAAACATTCAAATAAATAATAAAAGAGAGTTACATGTTAATTTTCAAGGGATATGTTGATTTAAAAGTTTAAAAATGAATCAAATAGTTGTTGGAGAGGCAGTGTTTGGAAAGTTGAATCATTGTATGCATTAAAATGTTCAAAGGACTAATGAAATGGAAGACATACTAGAACAAGTGACTCACATTAGAGATGTTGATAGGAGAAAGATTGTTAATTACAGTACAAAAAAGATCCATTGGACTCATTTCACTCTTGGTTGGGCTTGCTATTCCAACAAGCCAGAGAACAAGAAGATGAGAACATTTATGTTTTTGCTTTGTGAATGGAAGTCTTTACAATAAATCAACATACACCATTTGGATAAAAAATGCTTTACACATAAGTTTCAAAAGTCTCTGGGACAAAAAAAATTTGAGCATATCATAGCGTTGTTATCGAGTAGATCACAAATGTTATTGGATGTGTATCTGAGCCCCAAAGTACATATTGGATGTGATAAGGGTACAAATAAAAGTTGGGTTGTATTCTTAAGCCAAATTGCTATGGAAACATAGATTGGTACCGACAGTTGTCTAAAATTGAAAAACACATCTCTTTGGTGCAATAGGTGTCTATCTAAGCCAGACATACTAATTCTGATAATGTCAGTGCTAGAAGCTATTCCAATATACTAGCACACCCTATCTCATATACCCAAAGGTATTTTTGAAAAAATCAGAAAGTTTTGTTTTAATTTTTTATGGCCAGGGAGTAATGATTACAAAGAGAATCATCTAGTTAAGTGGCAAAGGATCACATCTACAAAAGCCATTGGGGTTGGGGGTTGAAGAACATACATTTATTTGGTAAAGCTTTGGCAACAAAATCATTATGGAATGCCATTACAAAGGAGAGCCTATGGAAAGTGATTGTTATACATAAACACATTGCTCTAAGGACTCTCTTGAAGTGGATTAGAAAGGAATGTAAGAGTATAGTGAATATATCCAACCAGTGGAAGACAACAACACTGAACTTTCCAGTGACACCTCTTATTTGGCATGGCGAGTGGGAGATGGATCACAAATAATTGACAACTATACACTTAATTTGATTGATAGCCCAGATGCCACATCCTTGTGGTATCAAGGCTAGAGAAACTCTGTCAATCTTGGTCTAGGATGAAATTTGGTCGAAAGGTGGGATCACTTTTTAGTGTAACTCAAGAAGACACATATAAGATTGAACAATTTCCTGGATGAATTAATCTAGGCTCTAAATGGAAGGAATTCATGCAAGGCTAGATACACTGATTAATCTGGGCTCTTGTCTTGGACACTAGCCTTCCCAGTGATAGGGTCTTATTTGGTGGCGAGTGTGAGATGGATCACAAGTAAGAGTGGAGGCAGATGCAATAATGGAGTGTGGTAGAGACATATTCCTCCCTGATGAAATCATGCAATACTAGATAATTTACATATGTACACCTAATTTGATTGATAGCATAGATGCCACATCCCTATGGTATCAAGGCTAGAGAAAGTCTATCGAACTTGGTCTATTGGGAAATTTGGTCGAAAGGTGGGATCACTTTTTAGTAGAACTGAAGAAGACACGTATAAGATTGAATAATTTCTTGGATGAATTAATTTGGGCTCTATATGGAGCAAGGGCAATTATATCCCTAGTCTTAGATACTCAATGCTTTTTGGACCAAGACCAGGTGATGGCAAATGGTGGTGGTAGAAGCTTTGGAAAGTTAAGTCCCCTTCCAAGTGTAAGTTGTTTATGTTGCTCATATTGAACAATAAAGTTTTAACATGGGAAACCCTTTAGAAAAGAAATAGAAATACACAATCACAAGAGACACATCATTTATCCTGGGAAACCCTCACGGGGGAGAAAATCCAACAAAACTTCCTTATTATAGATAGCCAATACTGAGGTTGTTAAACTTTACTGTTTATTTCCAATTACTTGATAGATGGTACATGTGATATTATGAAAGTTTTGGATCTTGATGTATTTATAGTGAAAGACTCTAAAGAGATCTATCTCTGGATGACCTTTTTTGGACTATGCCTAGAGCACTTGAGTATTGTAATTTTGTTTATCTTAAATAGAGCACTTGAGTCTTGTATTTTGGTTTATCTTAAATAACTAGCATACTCATTGAGAGAGGACATATAAGATGAAGAAATGAATACAAAACATTGTTATGTTGTAAGCCAAGTTTACTTAGCAAATGTAGTCAAGCTAAGCATAAGAAATTTATATATATTACAAATGATATTATAAAATGATGTTATTTTTAAATTACTACTTAAATGATGTTGGAGAGGTGAAAGAATAAATTTTATTTGTTGTTATTATTGGATTGTTTTTTTTTTGTAAGTCAGTGTAGAAATCTATATTACGTGTAGAAATTATGATACAAAAGGGGGATCCTGGTCTGCCTAAAAGGAAACCAGACCAAGGGACCCTTGCTAATAGTTTTGAGAATCACGCTTGGAGGTATCTGGTCTGCCAAAAAATTGAAACCAGACCAACCCTTCCATAACTAGTTTGAGATGCACAATCACAAAGAACTAACTAAAAGGCTTCCAAAAACACCAAAGTCTAAAGCAAAAATTAACTGGCCTTCTACTGCCTGGGTATCACTACCATTAAATTAACAAAGTACATTGACCGAAATCTAAGAATTGTTACAACACCTGGGGATGCTCCTTCCCTCCATCCGCTTGGCCCTTGTTGTCCTCCTTAGGGGGGACTGTTCGGGTTTTCCTGATCTGGGCTGGTGCTCCTTGTCCATCCGACATAATTTCCATGTGATGACGTATCACAGGTAAAGGTGGAACTATGCCACCAGCCGCTCCTGCTTGCCTTTTTGGTCCCTTTCTACCTCTACTAACAATTTGATAATCGTTTCCAGGCTGTTAAGGTGATGTTGGATCTCATCCAACATTGTCTTAGTCTCCCGATGATCTTCCTGTCTCGCCTCCTCCCACTCTGATTTCACTTTTCTTATCAACATCATGGTGAACTAGGGAGTCTCTACCATTTTATGGTAGATAGTCTCCCTAGTACGTGTAGCCCCCAGGTACGTCACCCAGTCTACCTCCAGTGCCATATTACCCCACTCTTTGTCGTTGCGCTCTTGCTTTATTTCCTCTTCCCACCCATTAATTGCAGCCTTCCCCTTCGGCGAGACCAGTGTATGGAAGGTGCTCTCTGCTTCTCTTGCAATATTCTCTATCCTTGTTAATCGCCTCGAACTTTCGTTGATTTCCTTCCCCAGGGGGCTTCTCTTCCTCTGCGTGTGCTTAAGACGTGCCATTTTCCTTTGTCTCCCTAGGACCCTGCTCTGGTTGTTCTTCCTATTACTCACTTCACTATTCTCCTAACCAACTCTGCTTTTGAGACTGTAATGACCTTTACTCCTTAACACCTTATGTTTTCCTGCATGTATGTTGGCCTTAATCTTATAGTGTTTCCACTTCTGTGGGCCTATACTTCCCATCAATTTTTGCCTGAGGTGGTGAACGCGTCCGTCATTATTTGCTGGTAAGGCTTAGCTTCCCATGACATTACAACCCCTTCACATGTCCTTTCCTCTTCCCTTACTCACTTGGGACCCGACCATTCTTATCCCCGTACTTGTCCTGGGGGTCGGTGGATCTTCCCTGGTTATCACCATCTCCTCACGCATTAATTTTGTCTACGTGTCCGACCTGCTACCTGGCCATTCTATCATATTTTCACCACGACCCTTGCTGATGTATCGTCCTTTCTTCCATCCTCCCACATGCTGCCTATAATGTTCCCACATGATTAACAATGGCCAAGTGTTAATACCTTCATATTCTCCCTGGGTCCCATGTCTAATCGAGAAGCCTCACATCATCCTCCTCGACGTGACCCTCGTCTCTGAAGTTTCCACTATGATCTCTAGCCGCCAGGTGGACGCAGTTTGTTCTTAGTTTCCCCCTGGGTATTATGGTCCATGCTTCGTCTAGTTCCTGGTCATCCATGTTAACCCCCTCGTTGGCTAGCCTATCCGCTAGTGCATTCGTCGACATACGAATCCAACAAAACTCCACCATGTTCAGGGTTCTCAGATTCTCCTGGATTTTTTGCAGGGAGTGCGCTAGGTGAAAATACCATTGCACCTTGCCCACTCTGGTTTCATATTGGTGTTTCTTCACCGTATTGATTACCATAGTCGAGTCACCTTCCACGATGGTATTTGTCATACCTTCCCTTTATATAATTTCTAGGCCGAGTTCCAGAGCTCCAAACTCCACTGCGTTGTTTGTTGAATTACCTATGCTCCCAGCATACAAGTGAACAATATTACCTCCATTGTCTCTTATTGCTCCGCCTGCTCCTACCACTCCTGGATTGCCTTTCACCGCCCCAACAAAATTCAGTTTGAGGACCCCTGTCGGAGGAGGAGGCCAGTTACTGAATCCCGTCTGGATCTGAGGATCACAGGCCACATGTATGCTATAGTTCCACTCTTTCAGGTAGAATAGTTCCAAAATTCAGGAGTCTTGGTCTGTTATTTGATTTTTGGCATTGAGGAGGTTAAGGCTTTGCATTGTTTCTATGATTTGAACAACTATTGTGTCCTTTATCCGCTCTGCCGGTAGGCTTTCATTTTTGAAAATTCGCCTGTTCTGTTCCTTCCAAATCGCCCATATAACCATCCTCGACATCATACCCCAACAAATATTCACCACTTCATTTTCATTGTACCTCTCTTTCCAGTCTCTGATCATTTCTCTGATGTCCCCCCCAACTCTGTTCGATTGGCGGTAAATACATGCCACCCAATCCCAAATCTCGGCTGTGTAGATGCATTCGTCGAGGAGATGATCCGTTGTTTCTTCCTTGACCTCACAAAGGTGGCACTGTGAGGGGCCTATGCAACCCCTTTTTGTTAGGTTCTCCCAGGTCAGAATTCTCTTATGTAGGACTAGCCACTCAAACATTTTGATTTTTATCCATTGGGGGCCCTTCCAGATATTCTCCCATTGTGGCTCTGGGTTTTCTTGGTCCTAGCCTATGATGTAATAACGAACCTCTTTTAGGTTGAATTCCCCCCATTTTTCCTACCCCATCTCAATTGGTGCTCTTCTTCTGAGACCCCAATTTTTCTTTTCCCCAATTCCTCCTCCACCTCTTTCGTCACCATGTCGATCTGAGCTCCATTTTGTGGATTAAGTTTGTCCCAAATCATCCATCTGGCATTCCCATCCCTTTGCTTCCAGTATTGATGGAATTTCATTTTACCTTTCCTGATCATCGCCCGTTTGAGTTCCTCCCTATCTTGAGTTTCCATTCTGGGTTCCTGTTGCCACACGTTCTCCCAGAACCTTGCTGTTCTCCGATTCCTGACTTCCCAGACGCTGTGACTCTGAATCCCATTTTTATTTCTCCACGCTAGATTCCAGATTGCTGACGCCTCCCTTGTACCCATGAACCTGATTCTCTCCTGGTTGTTGAATTCTGGGGCATATTTAGCTTTCCATAGATTCACCCATGACACCAAACTTTCCTTTACCCATCTCCACCACAACTTTGCCTCATAAGCCTCGTTGGTTACCTATGGGTCTTGTAACCCCATGCCCCCTTTGTTCTTCGGTCTGCATACCTTATCCCACACCACCAAGGCCCATTTCTTTTTATCCTATGCTCCTCTCCAAAGGAAGTCTCGCTGGATGCCTCTTTTTTTTTTTTGTAGGATGCCTTTGGGGGCTGGAAACACCGAAATCATAAACGTCAGGATTGCTTGTAGGACCGCTTGAGTGAGGATTAGCTGTCTGAAAAGGTTTAGAGCTCTTTACGTCCAATTGTTTACCCTCTCCTGTAGTTTGTTGATAACTCCTTCCCTTGTTGCGTTCCTACATGCTCTATCCGTTAGGGGGACTCCCAAATATTTCATTGGGAGTGTTTTGCGTTCAAATCCCAGGATGTTGGCCAGGTTCCTTTGGATTGCAGTATTTGTATTGAAAAGGTAAATCATGGATTTGGAGTGATTAATTTTAGCCTCCCATGCCTCTCCGAAATCCTCTAATATTTTTTTATAAGCTTTAGCTTCCTTTACCGTGGGGGTGCCATGGAGCAGGGTGTCATCCACGAACTATTGGTGTGTTGAGGTTAGACAATCTTCAAACGGTTTGAGGCCTTTTATTTCACCTGTTGCCGTTGTGTTTTTTATACTCCTACTCAAACCTTCCATCATTAGAATGAACAGGAAGGGGATAACAAATCCCCTTGTCTTATGCCTCTCGAATGCTAAAAAGGTTTTGTTGGGGATCCATTCACTAACAACGAGAAATTTGATGTGGAAACTAGTATGATGATCCATTTGATCCAATGCTGGGCGAAACGGAAATCTTCCATCGTCTTTTCCATGTTGTGCCAACTTATTTTTTCATAAGCCTTTTCCAGGTCCAGCTGGATTAGCATCCCCCCTTTCCTTTGACTTTTCAGAGTGTGTATTATTTCATGGGCTTGTATGATATTATCCAGAATCTGTCTCCCTTCCACATAGCCCGCTTGTTCCTGTGAAATCAGTGTTGGAAGGAGTGGTTTCAATCTATTAGCTATGACTTTGGAGATTATCTTATACAACACATTGCACAGAGCTATCAACCTGTAGTGATCTGGAGTTCTAGCTTCATTTTCTTTTGGGATCAGGGTGATCATCATGGCATTTGGTGCTTTCAGGATGGAGGCCGAGCATTTGGAATCCTCCACTACACCATAGATCTCATGCTTAACCACATCCCAACATGCTTTGAAGAATTCCACCGTGAAGCCATCTGGGCCTAGGGCCTTTCCATTAGGAATCTCTTGGACCACCTGGTCAATTTCTTCCTTTTCTATGGGTTTGCACATGCTGACATTATGTTCCTTTGTGACCAGTTTGGGGATGTACCGGACTATCCTATGGATGTCAGCGGTCCTGTCCCAGTTGGGATCTTTGGATATCCCCTGGAAGTGTTTGACTAGTGTGTTTTCAATGTCTTGGTGGGACTCTCTTTCAATCCCATCCTGATCCCGAATCTTCAAATTTTTTTTGTGAGCTCTTCTCACTATAGTTGTTCTATGGAAGAAATTGGTATTCCTATCCCCTTCTTTAAGCCACCTGATTCTAGATTTTTGTTGCCATAGGGTCTCTTCCTTCTTACCTCTTGCCTCCCAATCCTATAGTAGTTTGTTTTCTTCTTTTTTACTTTCCTCTGTGTATCCCTCTTGAATGCAATGCTCCCGCAACTCTCTCATTCTATCCTTGATCATTTTTTTTCTCCTGGTCTATGTTCCCCAAAACTTCTCTGTTCCACTCCTTAAGTCTTTGTTTTATGTACTTGAGTTTCTTGTGTAGTCTGAACATCCTAGTTCCTTGTTCCGGGAATTCCTCCTGCCACCATGTTTTAATGTTCTCCTTGAATGAAAGGTGGTCGATCCAAAATTTCTCAAATCTGAAGGGTCTGTTCTTTGGTGTTGTCTGAAAATTTTCCTCCAATTACACTGGCCAATGATCTAATCCCCCCCAGGGAAGAATGATGCAATCCAATGCTAAACCGTACATAATGATGTATTTTGAGACTAGGAATCTATCTAGCCTTGTGGCCACCTAGTGGTGTGCCAGTATTTTATTATTCCAGGTAAACTGGCCATTGCTAGTCTTGATGTCCACTAGCTCCATTATATCTATGAAGGTTGAGAATTCTTCCACATCCCTGTCTAGTCTCTGGTTACCCCCTTTTTTCTCAACCAAAGTTGTGATAATGTTAAAATCCCCAACTAGAATCCAATGAAGGTTATTGGTCTGCTCCTTTAGACTTTCTAGGTCTAGGAGCATTCTTCTTTTTCCCTTCAACACCTGTGGGCCATACACATTTGTGCATAGGACCTCATTCATGTTCCCTATCACTTACATTTTAATGGATATCGTGTGCCTCGTGTGTAATGTCCCCAAGGCCGAGCCCTGTTGTAAATCATATCTATGAAGTATAAATCTTGTTTATGAACTGTAATTCAAGTTTATAAGGCTGGTGAGCCAAGTCATATAAGCTAGTGGGCTTATGTGTTATTAGGCCAGGGAGCCTAAGTGTTGAAGGCCATGAGCCTAATTTTTGTACATGTAATTATGCACAATATTAATACAAAACATCTCTGCATGCGGACCGGCCACGATGAATGAGTGATGGGGGACTAAGCATCCACAAAGCCTGGGTAAGGGAGAGGGGGTTGAGAGGTTGGAAGAGGGGCTAAACTAAGGGGGCTTAAACCCTTGAGAATAATATTAAATTATTACTATTCCAAAGCTGTGTAAATGTGATGTTTTATCCTAAATTCTTTGGAAGGAACGAGCTTCATGGGTGACAAGTGTCAACCCAAGCGCATGCAGTTAAAACTGTCGAGTTGAGCCATGATGGGGGTTCCTCTTCCATTCTACCGTCGACTGTCTGAACCGGGAATTCTGTATGACCTCTGCAAGAATACCCTCACGCAACTTTGAAACCAAAAAGGCCTGTTTTGATTTCTGGAGGAGCCGATACACCCTCTGTCAAAACCATCGAGTCTGTGTTCGACCTTCACATGGATTTCTTATCACGCATACCCGAAACCCAGAACCGTGAGTCTGTTTTGTATGGATGGTTGGGAAAACTGAATGTCCCGTAATTGTTGAGCCTGGTTGGGTTGAAGCGTTTGTCTGTCATCTGTTTGGGAAACCCGTGTTTGTTGTCCCAGTTGACTGTGGTGGCCACACAGTTCTTAGCTGGGTGTGGTTTGCTGCTGTTGTATGTTCGTTGCTGAGCCTTGTTGTTTTTCTACTTTGTACGGGAACGAGATTAAGGAAACTGGTTGTATGACCTGTGTGTAACCTCTCTCCAGGTGAGGGAGGTGATTGTTGTTGAAGAGGCAGGTTTTACCAAGCCTGTGAGCGACTCTCTCCAGGTGAGAGAGTGCGTGGAGGAAGGAGAGAGCTTCTGGAAGGAACCCTGTAGCTGCCACAGAGCTCGAAGATTTTCGGTCCGGTCTGTTGTTGAAGCCCAAGGCAAGGGAGGTTAGTAGCCGAAGGACTGTCTAGGTGATAGAGAAGGTGTATACTCCTGGGGTGGGACAGGCGTGTGGGGAAGGAGAGTCTGTGGGCAGTGGGCATAAGTGGTTCTTGGGAGAGAATCCTCCTTCTTTTACGTGTATTCTTCCTGTAAACCTTACCTAGCCTAGGATTCCTTACCCGGTGGAGCTTAGTTCCAGATCAGGGGTGACCTACTACTGAGAGTGACGAGCAGCGTGGTCTAAGGCTAGGAGGTTCGTGGAAGGTCTACACGCAGTTGGTGGTGCATGACAGTTTCAAAGATAAGTGTCACTATGTTTTGTAATTCTGTAATTAATTAAATTGCATACCTGTGATTCTTGCAATGTTATCACGTAT
>ML782158.1:293867-311240 GCA_009831015.1 Picea engelmannii | reverse complement strand
TCCTAGACATCCAAAAACCTAACCCTAGGAGATGAAGCGCCAAAAGTCATGTGGGCCCCGTTTGGGTAAGTTGGTGCATCAACTTCCCGGGGTCGTAACTTTTGCATACGATCTCTGTTTTAGGTGTGTTATAGCTCGTTGGAAAGGGATCGTCAAGGAGATTCATTTTGGAGGCTCAATTATTCCTTAAGCTATCATTGAGAACCTTGATCTTGAAAAACCTTCATTTAGGCCCTCAAAATGGCCCCGGAAGTTAAAACCTGCTAAAAATAGTAAATTGCCAAAATTGCTAGAAAGCCGTTTTGAGCCATTTGGAAAAGGTGGGTGGCCACCGATATCCACTTGGATCAATTCCATCTTGGACTGTCGGAACAAGGCCTTCACTTTCTTAGATGAAGAAGGGAATCAAAGAACCGTCCAAGGAATTCCTAGAGTTGTTACTGTTAGAGAAATCTCATCAATGCAGCTTGAAGAACTTCTGAAGAAGGGGTATATATGCCCAAGTGTGTCGCCTTGGGGTGCCCTGGTCCTATTCGTAAAGAAGAAGGACATAACGTTGATATTGTGCATCGATTTCAGGCAATTTAACAAAGTAACGGTGAAGAACAAGTATCCTCTGCCGAGGATTGATGATCTCTTCGATCAGTTGAAGGATGCAAAGATATTTTCGAAAATAGATCTAAGATCGGGATATAACCCAGTAAGAATAAAAGATGAAGACATCAATAAGACCACCTTTAGAACAAGGTATGGTCATTACGAGTTCACAGTGGTTCCGTTTGGACTATCAACTGCACCCACTGTTTTTATGAGCTTGATGAATGGAGTATTCAGGGGCTATCTAGACAAGTTTGTCATCGTCTTCCTGGACGACATTCTGGTGTATTCCAGGACCGAAGAAGAACATGAACAACATCTAAGGATGGTGTTGCAGGTGCTAAGAGAGCACCAACTGTATGCCAAGCCGAGCAAGTGCTCGTTTTATCAGAAAGAGATCCATTACTTGGGACATATTATCTCGAAGGATGGGATAGCGGTAGACCCTGAGAAGATTGAAGCCATTAGAGAATGGTCAACACCCAAGAACGTAACGGAAGTTAGATCCTTCATGGGATTGGCTGGTTATTACAGAAGGTTCATCGCAGGGGTTTCCAAGATAACTCACCCTATCACTTCCTTACAAAGAAAAGGGAAACAATTTCACTGGATAGAGGGATGTGAGGAAAGTTTCCAGCGATTGAAGCAACTGTTAACTAGTGCTCCAATCCTGAGGATTGCAGATCCAAATGCAGGTTTCATAGTATGCACTGATGCATGAAAAGAAGGACTGGGAGGGGTCCTTAGTCAGAATGGATTCGTAATCTGTTATGAGTCCAGGAAATTAAAAGAGCACGAGAAGAACTATGCAACCCGTGACTTGGAGTTGGCAGCCATAGTTCATACTCTAAAGAAATGGAGGTGTTGTTCCAAAGTCTGTACTTAAGGCTTAGAAAGTACAGTGTCTAGGCATCCGAAAGTGAGTAAAGGATAAAAAAGGGAGAAGAGTCAACCTTCGTGAAAGGAAGCTAAGGTTGATTTTCAGGTTGTCGCTGTCTCACTTCCAACTGTTCCTGGATTTTTATATCCCGTTCAATCGCGGCCCATGAACGTTCAAGTTCTACCCGAGTGGTGGCTGTTTTAAGTATAGTATCGAAAAGGTTTAAAGCGATATGGGTTTGGTCCGATAAGCCATGTTCAATATTAAGCTGTCTTAAAACGGGGACAGTCATAGAGGAACATAAAAATTTAAAAGAGAGTTCAAAGTTTTTATGCTGTATCAATTTGATCGTATAAAAAAGAACTTTGAATCTGATAATAAAGATAAAATGCAAACCAAGGGCCTTTTTCTGTAACTGAGTTATATTTTAAATAAATGGTGTGTGAAATGTGAGAAAAACATTAAGTTGTCTATAACGCGAGGCTCCTATCAAGGGAGAATCTCACCCTATAAACAGAAGAATAAAATAAGATAAGAAGATATTTGACAAAGCATTAAATATGACAATCTAAAGGGTTCATAGGTCTTGTACCTGCTAATAGCCGATATAGAGGAAAAACTATAAACGATATAGACGACTAAAAATTGATCACCACAGTAGAGGTTTTACTAAATTGCAGTTAAAACATTCATCAGATATATATATGAGAAATGAAATTAAATATGAAATCATAGAGGAAACAAACTCATAACACAGTCTTGACGGAATCAAGAGTCTTCAGATTGCTTCGTTTTAATTTCAAGAGGAGAGAGTCTCTATTACAATCGACCAAAAAGGTCCAGCCCTTTATCTTTCTTCAAAATGCATATTTATACAAATTTCTATACGCTAGAATCTCAATCGTTCCAGGAATTTTTTTGGTTACAAAAAGGAGACTTATGCATTTCAATTCTTTGTCTTTGTCCTCTTTCGGGCGAATGGAGCAACTTCCTTCCTTTGAAATTCTGGTTCTAAAAATTGAACAGGTAGACACATGTCATTATTTGGTACCAGAAACCTTCCCTTTCGCATGTTCGGTGCAAGTGACGCACCTCTCCACCAACTGGACTATCAACCTGGAAGGTTCTATTTGATTATTTGCCTCAAAAGTGTAATAATCCTTCACTAATTGTGACAACTTTCCTTCTACCTGTTGGTCTTCAGCGCTGATAGAACATAAATGTACACTTGGTTTTATTAACCATTTATCTATTTGGATTATATCCATCTGGGTTATCTGTGATATTTCAACCAACTCTCTTTCCTCATTCTCCTTGATATTGAGCAGGTGTTTGGCTATATTAATCTGACCCAGTGTCTCAGTGCTATTTTCACTATTTAGATCCAACAAACTCCCATCTATGAAGCCGAAAGTTTCTTCACAAGAGTTTCTTACCTCTTTAGCTTGTTGTCTGCCTTGTAATATGTTACGCTCCCATGTCTTCAGCAAGATGTTACCGCGGGTTTGCTCTGGGATGGAAAGCCTGGAAATACTACCCATTTCCTTCTTTGTTGTGGATATAACAACCTCTTGGAAAACGACCCGAGTCGCCCCAGCTTCTTTTTCTCTGAAGGAGATGTTTTCCAGTACTTGATCAATGAGTTGGAAGTGGTTTTGAATAGTTTCCACCTTAGCAAGTAAATCTTGATGAGCTGCCGACACTCTTTTTCGGATTTCTATGGCTTGGGATTGGAATATCCCGATATCTATCATCTGGATTTCGACGAAATTTAATTTGGCCTGTAGCTGCTCTATCAATTCTTCTTGCTGGCTTATCTGTGATTGGCTGGTCTGGGCCACCTGCTATGTTTATTCGAGATTGATTTTGAGCCGCTCGATTTCCTTTTGATCGACTGCTCTAGCTTTCTCTATACCTGTATTCGCCTGATCTCTGGCAGCTGCCTTTGCTGTAGCCAGTTTGGCCTCCAAAGTTTTGATCAAGCGATTTTTCCGCTTCAACTAATATTTTAGGGACTCGAAAGAATATTGGTTGGCTATAGAAAAAGCCCCCAATGTCCCTGCTATCTGAGTTGCAAATTCTTGCTTCTTCATGGTTCTAGCATCAGTAAGGATTTTAAATTTCTTGGTTACCTTGCCTGCTTCTTGATGAAGTTCTTGTCTCACAACGACCTTTCTCTTCTTATTAAAGAAAAATTCATTCGGAGGCAACTCTTCCATAGTTATAGGCATTAGTTCCTCGCCAAAAATCCAACTTGCGTCTGGGATCTCCTTTGTGGACTGTATGGGAGTAACAGAAACGATGGGGCTGCCAATCTGCTTGGATGATTTCCCCGGGGTAGCAACTGAGGTTGGCTTTCTTGAAGGGTTGGAGGTTTCAGCTTCTTGTTTTGGGCCTCCAGTTTGTTTCTTCTTTTCTTGGTGTTCCTCTTGGTCAGGTCCTGAATCTTTGGAGCCCTTGGCCTCCATTTTCTGTACATCTGCAGTCGGCGGGTTCTTACCCTGTAAGATTGGGGGAAGGCAGCTCCGCCGATGTTCCTGAAATTTGAAGAAATCAATCCTCTTCTTGGGCGACAGAGTTTGAATTCGACTGAGAACCTCAGCATAGGATCTCGCTTCTTGGAAGATGTCATCATGAGGAAAATTCTCATGTTCATACCTTTTAAGGCCACAACTCGCCATGTGATTTCCCACGATCCTGTGTGGGTCATGCTTCTTGAACTCAATGTGGACCAATTTAATATCCTCCAAAGCCACTGCCTCGGATTTTGCATGTCCGAAATCTAATAAAGAATAAGTATTCAAATGAATGGGGAAGGGCGGCCATACCTTCTTTGAAAATCCTTTAAGCTCTTTACTTATGCCACCAATCACAGTTTGCCTAGCGATTTCGCGACAAACCAACCTATCCAGTATGAATAATGGCAGAGCATAGGGAGGAACAGAGGTGCCGAAAACCCTAATGTATGAAAATTTCGCCTCTACGTACCAGTCGGCCACATTGTTCAAGTTGATGACAATGCTCTCTGAAATCCTGAGTGGTGGGTTGTCGAAGATGTAGACATGCATTGGTACCATTACCCAATTGAAAATTTTGTATATGAACTTTGTAGCCTTATCTTCCCAGAGTTTTGAGTGGTAGACATGGATAGGCTTAGCCTCAGATGGAGTCCAGATCCATCTCATTAAAGGGAAAGGTGTCATGAAACAAACAACATCCATGATATAGGTAGACATAAAAAATGAAGCGACCTTCCCACTCACCTTCTGCATCCGGTATTCAGTAATCTGGCTGGTTAAACTGTAGGATAACAATTTGGCCCAATCGAAAGAATAACCTTCAGCGACTGTATGAATCAAAGGCACCCACGTGAGGAAAAAATGGGTGGTGTCCTCCTTCCCGTACAACCTACAGGTCATCATTGCTATATATTTGAATTGCGGTTCCAAGGAAGAGATTGAATAAACTCCATTACCATCCGCCCTGAACTTTGTGGGGTGTGAGACCCAATATTTGATCAGATCAGACAGACTTCTGCCGTATTGCTCGCATTCTTTCTGCTTAAAACCTTCCAGAAACTCGGCGTTGTGTGAGAAGTTTGGTGTGGGTGACAATTGGTACATCACCTGCAAATGTTCTAGTTTAAAAGTCCCAATGGTCACCTTCTGCTCGCTGATAATGGTTCTGGTCGGGATATCCACATGATCTAATGCCCATCGGATCATATCATAATATGGAAGGAGTCGTGGCCTGGAAACTATCTTATGCATCTCTGATTGAACGATGATTTTGTATTTGGTGGCCAAATCATCCTTCTCATTATCACTAGAATCATCTGAATATTTCACCAATTCAGACTGGAGAACCTCGGAGACGTATGACCAGGTTCTGACAGAATCAACACTTCGGGGTGAAGTATCGGAAACAGTATCTAAGCCTTGCCATGAAATCTCAACAATCGCCTTGGAAGCTTTTCGTGGGGCCATGATAGAGGACTCTGACTTAGCTCTCCTGTAGCAAAAATATGTATACATACAGAAATTAGCCTGGTGAAAAAAGATTCTTTGCGCACGATAGAAAAAGAATTCGAAACAATGAGAGAAATAATTCTATATCTCGACCACTAAAAACCCCTGCGTCCTTATGAATAGAACGATCAAATCATTCTTTGAGAAAGATTTAGCAATAAAAATAGATATCTTCACCTGTCACTTCAAATAAATGCTATAAATTTTGATGGGTCGTGACACGAGTTGGCGCAAAAATATTTAAATTTAACCCGTAGACAGTGTGCATTAAAATTTGTATTAATGCACTGATCAATCTGGCTTAGCTTCTTTAATTAGAATTTCTTTAAACTTTAATCATCCTTTCGGCGTTCGCCGTATTGGGAGATTTCACTCATATCCTTTGAGCCCCTAAAACCTAAGATCACGATGACGCGATCTAGTTAAGAAAAAACATAATTCAGATTAAGTGTTTAGTTAATCAGTGTTTAATTGATATCGCGACTTCGCTACTCGGAGCTACGAAGGTAAAGTTTATTGGAAGAGAGAATTTCGAGTCACGAAACCCCGACGATGTTTAATTGATATTGTGACTTCGCTACTCAGGGCTACAAGGGTAAAGTTTCTTGGAAGAGCGATCACAGAGACGCGAAATCCCGACAGAACTTAACTAAGGTTTAAGGAACTTTACTCTCAGCGCTAACCTAGGTAAGCTTTCAAGGTTGTTTCACGACTTCGCGCATCGGGGCTTGGAAACCGTGTGACTCCTAACTCTCGAAGCGCGATATTCCGAGGTATATAAAAGTGAAAAATCTCGTTTAATGGTAAAAAGGAAATGGCTTAGGAGTACGACGACCATCGTCACTTCGCATATCAATACTAATGAGACTTTCAATGGATAAAAGGTCATGAAGTAAAAGACAACTTAAAGTTGAACCTTTGATTTTAAGAATTATATTTAAACTAGTTGAGAAAGGAGGCTCCAACAGGAGGCATTACCTCATGGGAAGGAGGTTTGAACTCAGAACAGACCATAACGGTCTGAAATATTTGTTTGATCATCGAAACTTAAACGCTAGACAAAGTAGGTGGCTGGAATTTCTGTGTGAGTATGACTTTGAGATCAAGCATATCAAAGGAAAGGAGAATAAAGTGGCTGATGCACTTAGCAGGAGGGTGCATGAATTACATGCTACATCCATTAAAAGCATAATTCTGGAGGCTGCAAATGTAGATCTGCAGTACAGAGAATTGGTAGACAAGTTACAGTAGGATAAAATGCCACAGAAGATGGAAATTTATAAATTAGAAACAGATGGAATACTGCTGTACAAGAACAAAATTTTTGTACCCAATGTCCAGTGCTTGAAACATGATTTTGCAGGATATGCATAATGTGCCTTATGCATGGCACCCTGGATATCAGAAAACAATAGCAACAGTCAAGAGCCATTACTTTTGGCTGGGTATGAAGAGAGAGATTGCTGAATACATCGCCAGATGTATGGAGTGCAAGGAAGTTAAAGCTGATCATAGGCACCCAACAGGGTTGCTGCAACCTTTACCCATTCCTGAGTGGAAGTGGGAAGTAGTAACGATGGATTTTATTACGGGATTTCCCAGAACATCCAAGCTGCATGATTCAATCATGGTGGTGGTGGGAAAGCTTACAAAAGATGCCCATTTTATTCCACTAAAAACTACTCACAAGGCAACAGATGTTGCTGATATTTTCTTAAGGGAAGTGGCATGATTGCATGAAATTCCTAAAACGATTGTGTCCGACAGAGACTTGAAATTCACCTCGAATTTCTGGAAAGGATTGTTCAAAGGATTCATAACGAATTTGAACTTTAGTACAACTTATCATCCTGAGTCTGATGGACAGAGAGAGAGAGTGAATAGAGTAATAGAAGACATATTGAGAATGTATGTGATGGACAAACCATCAAGATGGGAAAACTACCTGCACTTGGTAGAATTCACCTACAACAATGGGTATCATGCATCGTTGAAGATGAGCCCATTTGAAGAACTTTATGGAAGAAAGTGAAATACTCCAGTGAGCTGGGATAATCCAATTGATAGAATAGTAGTTGGGTCAGAGTTGCTCAAGGAGATGGAGGACCAAATGATAAAAATTAAGTAGAATTTGAAAACTTCCCAGGACAGGCAGAAAAGTTATGCTGATAAGAACAGAATCCACAGAGAGTTCAAAGTGGGTGATCATGTTTTCCTGAAAGTGAAAGCTAACAGGAGTTCCCTGAAGCTGGGAAGTTGCACCAAGTTGGCAGCCAAATTTTGTGGGCCATTTGAAATCCTGGAAAGGATTAGGCTAGTTGCATATATGCTTGCATTACCTGCATCCATGAATGTACATAATGCGTTTCATGTTTCATTTCTTAAGAAATATATACCATATGCTAATCATGTTATCGATTGGAATGTGATTTAGGTGGAACAATAAGGTGTCCTGCAAGTGCATCGTGTGCGCATATTGGATAGGAAAAACAAACAGCTCTGGAATCGATCAATAGGGATTGTAAAGGTCCAGTGGACTTGGTACGGTCCCGAGGATGTGACATGGGAGCATAAAGATGTTATGCGGGCAGAGTACCCACATATTTTTGAAAATTTTGAAAAGCTTGCAGATGCAGTGTAAAGTTGCACTGAGGACAATGCAAAAATAAGGGGAGGGGATTGTAATGTCCCCAAGGCTGAGCCCTATTGTAAATCATATCTATGAAGTATAAATCTTGCTTATGAACTATAATTCAAGTTTATAAGGCTGGTGAGCCAATTCATATAAGCTAGTGGGMTTATGTGTTATTAGGCCAGGGAGCCTAAGTGTTGAAGGCCAGGAGCCTAATTTTTGTACATGTAATTATCCACATTATTAATACAAAACATCTTTGCATGCRGACTGACCACGATGAATGAGTGATGGGGGACTAAGCATCCACAAAGCTTGGGTAAGGGAGAGGGGGTTGAGAGGTTGGAAGAGGAGCTAAGCTGAGGGGGCTTAAACCCTTGAGAATAATATTAAATTATTACTATTCCAAAGCTGTGTAAATGTGATGTTTTATCCTAAGTTCTTTGGAAGGACGAGTGACTTCCAAATGGGAAGGAACGAGCTTCATGGGTGACAAGTGTCAACCCAAGCGCATGTAGTTAACACTGTTGAGTTGAGCCATGATGGGGGTTCCTCCTCCATTCTACCATTGATTGTCTGAATCGGGAATTCCGTATGACCTCTGCAAGAATACCCTCACGCAACTCTGAAACCAAAAAGGCCCGTGTTGATTTCTGGAGGAGTCGGTACACCCTCTGTCAAAACCGTCGGGTCTGTGTTCAACCTTAGCGTGGATTTATTATCACGCATCCCTGAAACCCAGAACCGTGAGTCTGTTCTGTATGAATGGTTGGGAAAACCAAATGTCCCGTAATTGTTGAGCCTGGTTGGGTTGAAGCGTTTGTTTGTCATCTGTTTGGGAAACCGATGTTTGCTGTCCTAGTTGACTGTGGTGGCCACACAGTTCTTGGCTGGGTGTGGTTTGATGCTGTTGTATGTTTGTTGCTGAGCCTTGTTGTTTTTCTTCTTTGTACGAGAATGAGATTAAGGAAACCGGTTGTATGACCTGTGTGTAACATCTCTCTAGGTGAGGGAGGTGATTGTTGTTGAAGAGGTAGGTTTTACCAAGCCTATGAGCGAATCTCTCCAGGTGAGAGAGTGCACGGAGGAAGGAGAGAGCTCCTAGAAGGAACCCTGTAGCTGCCACAGAGCTCGGAGATTTCCGGTCCGGTCTGTTGCTGAAGCCCAAGGCAAGGGAGGTTAGAAACTAAAGGTTTGTCTAGGTGACAGAGAAGGTGTATACTTCTGGGGTTGGACAGGCATGTGGGGTAGGAGAGTCCGTGGGTAGTGGGCATAAGTGGTTCCTGGGAGAGAATCCTCCTTCTTTTACGTGTATTCTTCCTGTAAACCTTACCTAGCCTAGGATTCCTTACCCGATGGAGCTTAGTCCCATCTCGGGGGTGACCTACTACTGAGAGTGATGAGAAACGTGGTCTAAGGCTGGGAGATTCGTGGAAGGTCTACACGCAGTTGGTGGTGTGTGATAGTTTCAAAGATAAGTGTCACTATGTTTTGTAATTCTGTAATTAATTAAATTGCATACCTGTGATTCTTGCAATGTTATCACGTATTTTGTTGTGCATATGAATGATTGTTATTTCCATTAACTTTGAAACACTAGCAGTAATTATGTGTTTAACTGTAATTAAGCATTTTAATTTCATTAGAATGCATAATGTGTTACATAAGTGTTTTTCCGCGTAGTAGCGTTGGCCCGACCATGGGGTTGATGGCCGGGGGGGGCGTTACATCATGGCTTCTGCAGAGAGTAGGTTCACCGATTATGGGTTCCACAGGGTGAGTATTCCTCTCGCCGTGTTTTGGCCCTCCACATCCACCAACTTGTACTTACTCTAGTATTTCTTACTGATTATTTCCATTATGTCCAAATTGCATTTTGTTTCTTGTATGAAACATATGTCAGGTTGTTCTTTCCTCAGTCTATTTTTAAGGATTCGTCATTTCCTTGGGATGTTTAGGCCTCTTACATTCCAAGTGATAACCTTCATTTAAACATGTGGGGGGGAGTTAGGAAATAGCTTTTTAATCTTACCTAAATTTATCAGCAGGGCGTCGAGTTCTTGAAGGGATAAGTTGTTTGATTTCCTCCCTTTCTTCTGCCTTGCCTTCTTGGGTGTGTGCTGTGGTTGTCCCTCTCTGGTTTTGATACCCAGGTGTCCTATTTCTCCATGCATGCGCTTGGTTCCTCTGTTTTTTTCCTCCTCCTTAAGGAGGAAAAGTTATTGAATGCAATCTAGTTGCTCCGTTGGTATATTGTCGACTCCCTGCCTTTTCCATTGTTCCAATATGTTCGGGAGGTCTATCCTTTCCCTTTCCACGATGTCTTTGAGATCTGGGTCTTCTGTTCCTACCTCGCTTAGTGTCATTTCTGAATCTCCGTCTACCTCCTGCATTGGGGTATTGGCGTCTACACCTCCTCCTTCCATTGTGCTCATGTTGCATCCCCGATCGCCCTTGGTGTTTTGATTTTTTGTGGTCTCATGGGTTTCCTATTCATTTGTCCCCCTTGCATTTGTCCTTTCCTTTTCTTCTTCTTCTCCCTGTTTAGGGTTTCCCCTTCCTTCTGCTCTATTCCTTACTTCTAAGTTACTCCCCAAGGGGGGTTTACCTTGTCTCTTATTTCCCCTACCTTTGTAATCTGGCTTCACAAATCCGTCTTCATCCTGCTGTTGTTTAGAGGTATTCGGTTCAAGTTTTTTGCTGAGAGGGCATTCTCTTAGTAGGTGTCGATGTTCATGACACCTTCTACATCGAAACATGATCTTCTCATAGTATATACTTTGGATCCATTCCTCATCCATGAACTCTAGGCTCATGGCCTCCGGAAGAGATTCAGAGACATCCATTTCTATGTAGATCCTTGCATAGCATGTGTACCTCCCTTTTAATGTTGCTTCCAATGTCTTGACATATTTTCCTAGCTTGTTCCCTATTGCTTCAAAGGTGGATGGAAACCAGTAATCTAGCGGTAGGGAATAAATCCTAAGCCAAACTGGGACATTTTTGAAGGTATCCTTTTCTGGGGAGAAGTTTTCCTTCCACGACTGCATGTACAACCCCGCTGATGCATGGAAATACGGTCCCCCTCAAATATTTTATCCCTGTCCTTTAGGTTCATGAAAATTGCTGTGAAGAAACCTTTAGATCCCAGGTGGAGGTCAACTTCTCCACTTGGCTTCCATTGGTATTTTATCCAACGACGCCGAGTCTTTTTTGTGGGCCACATGCCCATAAAATTGCAAATTAGGGCATGCGTTTTCATATGATCCCGGAAGAGTTGAATTTGGGGGTCTTCCAGGATAACTTTTGGGATTAAAGCTGTTTTTGGCTTACACGGATTGTGCCCACCTACCCCACTAGGGTTATCCATTTCTAGTGTGTTGTCCCAAGCTTCTATGGCCTCCTCCCCCAAGCGGTCTCTTTTTCTTTGGTTGACTCCTTGATTATTATCAGTCCCTGATCCCGAGGTGCATGTCATGGGTTCCTTAAAGCCCACGCCACGTGGGCCTTTCCTTCTGTCCACCACTACCTTCTTGTAGGAGGGAGTTTCACTCCCTCCCCCTCTGGTGACCATGGTAGCCACTGCTGAAACTGTAACCGTCAAACCCTAGCTTTGAAACCCTCATAAAAAATTATCAAAATCGATAAGTAATTTTTCTTATTGAATTGTTAAAATTGTCACTTTTAATATAAAAATCTATAAAACATCCTTAAATACTTAAATTGCAATTTGATTTTATAATATTAATGATTGAGATTTACAATTTTATAAATTTAAAATAAAATTTACAAAATTTTAAATTATTATTATTTTTATTAATAATTAATCACAATAAAATTACACTTTTTGAAATTATAAATCAGTTTAAAATTATCAAAACAAATTATCAAAACCTTTGGTTAGTTAAATCAAACATTGTAAACATTGAATAATAATCAATCAATATATTTTAATAATTAAAAACAAGTGAAAGATGATACGGAAAAATATTTAACTTGGTTAGCTCTATCCATATTAAACACCTTTTTCTCTTTTATAACTATTCTTATAACTATTCTAATAATAATTTAAGTCAATATACCTTTTTTATTATTACATTTATAAAATTGTACAAAATTTTTATTCTAACAATAATTTTAATTGATATATTGATATATATTTTTTATTATTACATTTTCAAAATTGTATAAAATTTTGGAATGATTACATTACTAAAATTAAAATTTATGATTTTTTATTATTATATTTATACAATTTTGGAATGATTAAATTATTAAAATTGAATTTTGTGATTTTTTATTATTACAATTAAAATTTATGATTTTTTATTATTATATTTATATAATTTTGGAATGATTAAATTATTAAAATTGAAATTTATGATTTTTTATTATTACATTTGTAAAATTATTGTATAAAATTTTTATTCTAACAATAATTTTAGTTAATATATCTTTTTTATTATTACATTTATAAAATTGTATAAAATTTTGGAATGATTAGATTATTAAAATTGTAATTTATGATTCCTTATATAGGAAGAAAAAACATTTAAATTAATAAATAAAATATATTTAATTTAAAAACATTTAAATTAATAAATAAAATATTAAATGTATTTAAAAAGTAAAATAAAATACATCATAAATATAATATGTTTTATTAAATTATTACATTTTAAATACAATTTGTAAAAGTTTAGAATTTTTATTTCTTTTGTGTTTTTATATTTATTGATGCATTTATCTTTTTAATGTTTTTTTAATTGATTGATACATTTATTATTATCTTAAAATATAAAAGATTTGAAAATTTTAAAATTAGCAAGAGCTTAATAATTAAGAACATGTATGTTTTTTTGGAGGTTATATGTTCAAATCCAGAAGGGGTAGGGGAGAAACTTATATATAATTTGAGTGGGCCTAATGATTAAGAACATGTGTTTCCTCCTTGAAGATCACATATTCAAATTTTGAGTAAGGTAGGGTATGTATAACTCAATGACTTTAGCAATCAAATTAGTGGGATACCAACATGTGTTTCATGTGTTTCCTAATGATTAAAAACATGTGTTTCATGTGTTTCCTAATGATTAAGAACATGTGGGAAATTTGAGTGGGCCTAATGATTAAGAACATGTGTTTCTTCCTTGCAGATCACATATTCAAATCTAGAGTAAAGTAGAGTATGTAGAAGTCAGTGGGTATGTAAATTAGTGAGATAAAATCTCTTATACACTAATTTAATATCTAATTGATCCATAACCTTACAAAAAAATATTATTATTCTTATATTAACAGTATAAACTTGAAAATCAATCAATCAATCAATCAATCAATCAATCAATCAATCAATCAATCAATCTATCTATCTATCTATCTATCTATCTATCTATCTATCTATCTATCTATCTATCTATCTATCTATCTATCTATCTATCTATCTAATTAAAAAAAATTCAATATACTTTACATATACTTAACACAATGAAATTATGTTCAATGAAATATGATATGCAATCCATGCAAAATAAAAAGAATATACTTTACATATACTTAACACAATGATGTTCAATGAAATATGATATGCAATCTCTGCAAAATAAAAAGAATATACACATTTTGTAAAAATATTTTTTATATAATATATCTTATAAAAATATCTTTTATTCAAGGTCCAAGGGTTGTAGTTGATAAAATGATGGTAGGAGTCGAACTAGCACAACCACAATTGTGGTTGATGAATTCCAAAAGGCCAATTGTGGTTGATGAATGTCAAAAGATATATTTAATTTATTCAACCTAATTTTAGCATAAATCTAATTAGGGTTTGTAAATAAAATCTACTATATTATTTAATTTACTAAACCTAATTTTAGCATAAACCGTTTATTGTGGCTGTGCTAGGACAGGTGATTTCAGTTAGACAGAGTGAAGTTTGGATGGTGAACATGGTCATCACAGGTGATAGCTCCGCTGTGGACATTTAGATGGTGGCGCTTCATGACATAGGGCATCTGATTGGGTTGGACCATTCCATGGTTCATTGCTCCGTCATGTTTCCCCATCTTGAAAGCAGAAAATTAAATCGTCATCTGCCCGAGAGACCATCAAATAAAAACAAACACTAAATATTGAAGGACCAACCATCATAGCAAACAAAAACATCGTAAATATGGCCCATGAAAACCGCCCGACGCCATTAAAGGCCATCCGAAGGTGTTGTAGGTTTTCAAAATTCCATTCCTGCCTCATTAAATGGGCTAAGTAGTAGTATATACCTATACTTACAACTAGTATATACACATAACCTAATTTTACCAGGTTAAAATTATTTAATTTATCCATAAGAAATATTGTTGCGTAAACTCATTATATTTAGATTACATTGGAAGGACTTGAACAATTATAATAATCTACTTATCTAAATTAAGAAACTAAGTTTATTCTATGTAAATTTCAATCACGAGAATGTATTAGAACTATTTATTTAACGGTACCCTGCTATAATGATGTTCACCATGAACTAATTAGTGCGCCCTCAAGCTCATAACCGGATATTTACAAAGGGAAAACATATTTGTATCCTTCAGAAAACAAAGTTTTTATTATGCATTGGCTCTTATTATTATTTTAAATTAAAGAGTACGGGCGTATGCAAGATGTTGAAACGAGAGAGTTAATAAACTGAAGCATACTCGCACAAAACTCAAATTAACAACTGCTACAGATCTAGATTCCCATGATTTACATGGTTTCATTAATGAAAACCATGTTTTGTGCTAACAGTACCTACTAAAAAATAATTCTAGTGAAATTCGGTAGGATCGTAAATGGTTTTAACTTGAATCCAGAGAACAAGATTTATTTCTTTGCTAAGGGGCAGCTGGTGTGCGAGGTAAACAACTATTTTTTACTGTGGCAGACAACTGTTTCAGGAATCACAATAACCGGTCTGGTGAATCATGATGTTACAGTTACTCTGAAACATATATAATTCAAAATAAATATATAAAAACATATATAACCATGAATGGCCACAAAAATGATTGTTGTGGCTGATCGTATGACCATCATCAACCACAATTATAACACGAAACTCAAGCCAAGCGTGGCCACGGTTCACAACACAGGCCAAACGTGGCCACTGTTCACATCCCAGCAGTTATACTTGTAATCCATCTGAGGTAGTGCCTGCTACTTATCCACTAAACTTGGCAATAAAATCTTGCATAGATATTAATTCTTGTTAACCATTTTAACGTGGTAATCATATGTCCTTACAATAATTTCTTAATATGATTAAGTAAATGCAAAAAAGTAAACATGTTAATGCATGAATTCATAAATGCAAGGAAGTTATGAACAGTGAATCCCATTCATTGATTTGGGAGGACGACTAAGAATATGTCAGCATCTTCAATTCTTGACCATAAAATTAAGATTTAAAGTTAGAAGATCATTAGATGTGCCCATGATCAATAGGTGTACGCCTTTTTGACATAAATATGCAGTTTCAGGAAACATTTATGTATCCACCTTTTAGAGAGCAACCATTTCAAATTTACTTTTTAACTTTTTACCAATTAGAAGTTTCATACATACATTTTAACTCCATGTGTTGTTAAGAGAAAACATTTATGTATCCACGCTTTTCATAACCCTCTCAATATGCGACATAACCCTCTCAATATGCAAGCAGAGCGAGGGAGAGGAGTGGATTACCCTACAGTTTCATACATTTACCAATAGGCCATGTATTGTTACCAGGATACATTTATGTATCCACCCGTTTCATAACCGACACAACATGAGAGGAGAATGAGGAGTAGATTAACTAATATTTTAATTTTATTTTTATTTTTTATTTTTCTAAAATCAGTGGTCGGTTTCATAGGCCATGTTTACGAAACATTTACTGTATCCGCCCTTTCACTATGCCATGAGAGCCTAGGAGAGGAGTGGATTAGCTGCTCTATTGTTTACGACCATGTGCCGAAACATTTACTGTATCCGCCTTTTCACTATGCCATGAAAGCCAGGGAGAGGAGTGGATTAGCCGGTCTATGCTTCCTCTACCAGGACACTTTCAACTAGGTTTTAAATTTTATGGATTAAGCTTTAAATTGGTTGGGAAACATGTTTTAAATTTTATGAATAAAATTTCACTTGATTAGAGCTATGGCTCCAAGCATGCATATGCCTGGCTAGGCGGATAGGTTTTTATGCAATTGCATGGCCAGGATACTAGCTTTTGGATTCCACCGTACATAATAATGTCTGTTATGTCTGTGAATACATGGACTAATATCGCAAGTCACTTTAGCTTTGCAATCCATCTTCAAACAATGTTTCAGTGGCCCGATATAACTGATGATAAGGGCCTAGAAAATGAAGCAGGTTGTTTTCCTAGGGATCATGATTTTGCATATTGTATGTTGTTTTTTGTTTTTTAAACATGTGTCTGTTTTTTTTTTCTTTCTCTTGTATCTGTGTAAAGAATTTTGTAACCTTGTGCAGGGGTAACTTCAATTGGATTGTATAAGGTAAGTTGTAGCACGATACTAAGCATATTAATCAAGGTTTTCCAATAGCATTCTCAACATATTTAAATGTTAATTGTGCTCGATCATGTCAAGTAGATTGCTAAAATTACTAACACATCATTTTAGGGTTTGCTTGATGCAGGAACCAAAGAACCAAGAAAGAGTAATTGCCAACTATTATAAAATTCATAGGAATATCTCCTAGATATTGTTAGGACATACTGGTTGGACTCATAGTATTTCAAAAAATTACACAAATTAACGGTCGTTGTTGATAAGGTTTTAGCTCTGTTTGTTTTCTAAGTAAACATAAAAATTATTGTTATGCAATGCAATTCCTATAGCAGTGGAATTATGCTTCATTTTCAAACAAGCCATCTCTAATTAATTCATACAAAAAGAAAACCAAAAAATATTATAATTTATAAGTACGACTGGGAATGTCACGGTTATAATGAAAGTAATTACTTTGAAATTTGCACCTCCATCAAATTTATGCTTGAGTTTTCCCAAACCAATCTCAAAATATCGCACCTCCATCAAAATTATGCTTCAGTTTCAAACAAGCGATCTCGAATTAATTTAATACAAAACAAAACCCAAAAATAATATAATCTATACTTGCATGTCACTGTTGTCTAAAAATAATTATGCCTAAAGGCGTACACCTATTGACCATGAACATATTTA
>ML782158.1:235530-247745 GCA_009831015.1 Picea engelmannii | reverse complement strand
TTTATTATTTACCTTCTAAAATCTTTTAAACCACTTTGACTACTTTGACCTTTTGGGGCTTCTAGATGACATAAGAGGGTCCTCCAACTTCGTAAGGCCATAACTCTCAAACCGTGAGGAGTTATGTGACGTTCCACATACCAATAGAAATGGAATGACATGTAACATCCATATATAATAGCATTACCTGCAAATATATCAAAACACATACCATTATCCATCAAACAAACTTGGGTCCATTACCCAAACCTGGGTTCTCCAACTTCTCATGGCCATAACTCTTTAATTGTGAGGAGTTATGTGACGTTCCACATACCACCAGAAATGGAATGATAATTATTATCCACATAGGATAGTTTCAATGAAAAATTCACTGAACTTCATCTCATTATTCCACAAATAAGCATGGGCTCTCTAACCATACTTCTAGGATAACTCAATCCGCAAAGCGTCTTCCCATGAGGGATTTCACCATAAGGGGACCACTTTGGAGTTCATCCATTTATACTTATTATCAACCATGACAAGACAATAACGAGTCATATTTACATCAAACAATATTGGGTCCATTACACAACCTTTGTTCTACGGGGATTTCTTCAAGGGTTGACATCAATGACAACCAACCTTAATCAACAATATCCCCCTTTGCAATTGATGGCAACACTCTGATGCAATACTGAAATCATATCACTCATGATCCCCCTGGAACCATGCCTCTGTCCTCTGCATTTGATAAATCTACTCCACCTGGAACCATGTCTTTTTCCTTTGCATATGATAAATATCTCCCCCTTTGTCATCAATGGCAAAGGTATCTTTCCATCTAGGGTTGCTCCCCCTGAATGAACAGTCTTCTTATGGTTCTTCCTCGTGTACATCTAAGAAACAAGATAAGCATTCAAAAGCATTCATTTTGGAGTAGAAATAACTCCGAGTCTCTAGTGAATATACTCAAATGGTTCTCATGGAAGTGGTTTTGTAAAGATGTCTACCACTTGTTCTTTTGTGCCCACATACTCAACTTTGATGTTCTTTTTTGCAACATGTTCCCGTAAAAAGTGATACTTGATTGGAATGTGTTTCATCTTGGACTACATCACTGGATTCTTTGAGATACCGATGGCACTTTTATTATCACAATAGATAGGAATGGGCTCATCATACTCAACCTGTATATTTGTCAAAGTTTGTTTCATCCAAAGAACCTATGTACAACATGATGTTGCTGCAATGTACTCTGCCTCGGATATAGATAAGGATAATGATGATTGTTTCTTTATTAGCCATGATACTAAACACTCACCCAAGTAGAATGCTTCTCCATTGGTGCTTCGTAGGTCATCAATAAAACCTACCCAATCTTCATATGCGTAGGCAATAAGTGATAGATCTTTTCATTTTAGATACCATAATCCAAACTCTTATGTTCCTTTGAGATATCTAAAAATCCTCTTCACTGCTAATACATGTGATTCCTTTGGTGCTCCTTGAAATCATGCCAGTTGTCCAACTGCCTGCATTACATCTAGTCTGGATGTTGTCACATATAGTAGGTTTCCAATAATTGACCTATATTTCCTCTGATATGTAGACTTTGAATCATCATCTTTGCTCAACTTGCAACTAGTTTGCATGGGAGTGATAACTAGTTTCCAATCTTCCATACCGAACCTTTTTATCATTTCTCTGATATACTTGGTTTGAGAAATAAAAATTCCTTGGTTTCTTTGGCATATCTGAAGTTTCAGAAAGAAGGATAGTTCACCAAGTAACGACATTTCAAATTCATTCTTCATATCTTTTGCAAATTTCTGGTTGAACCTGTCATCATCACTACCAAAAATAATATCATCAACATAAACTTTAATTAATAAAATATTACCTTGATGTAGAGGTTGTTGTTTGCACTTCCTTTTTTGAACCCTTATTGCTGCAAATACTTATCCAATCTAGAGTACCATGCTCTAGGAGCCTGTTTTAGACCATACAAGGCCTTCTTTAATTTACACACATAATCTACGTTTTCTGACAACTAAAATCCTTCGGGTTGTTCAATGTAGACTTCTTCTTCAAGTTCCCCATTCAGAAAAGATGATTTTACGTCCATTTGATACATTTTAATATTTTTGGAGCATGCATAAGCTAAAAGAAAACAGATTGCTTCCATTCTGGCAACTGGGTAAAATGTCTCTTCAAACTCGATTCCTTCATTCTGTGCATATCCTTTACATACCAATCTAGCTTTGTTCCTTGTAACATGTCCATCTTCATTCAATTTATTCCTAAAGACCCACTTTGTGCCGATCACATTCTTATTCTTTGGTCTTGGAACCAGTTCCCAAGTGTCATTTTTCTCTATTTGATCCAATTCTTCATCCATGGCCTTATTCCAAGATTCATCCTTGTTGTCTTCTTCAAAACAGTTTGGTTCAATTTTAGATAAGAGTGCTAGGTGTGTTTGTTCTAGTGAATAGATTCTTCTTCTAGTCTCAACTCCTGCATCTTTGTTTCCGATAATCTGATCTGAAGGATGATTCTTCTATACTCGTTTACTAGGTGTCTTTGGAGACACTTGCTGAAATGTCTCTTATGCTTATGTTGGATTCTCTTCATCTTCCTCTTCTACTTATTTTTCATCTTCTGCTTCTTCTTCTAAGGGTTGTTTCATTGTTTCATTTTCTTCCTTTGATTCTGGTATGCATGTTTCATCAATTGTTACATTGATGCTTTCCACAACTTTGTTCAATCATAGATTGTAACACTTGTATGCTTTCCTTGTACTTGAGTAACCAACAAGTACTCCTTTGTCCACACGAGAGTCAAAATTTCCCATTCCTCCATCTTCTCTTTTGATATAGCATTTTCATCTGAAAACTCTAAAGTGCTTCACATTTGTTGGTCTTCCTTTCCATAGTTCATAAGGAGTTTTGTCAGTGTTTTTTCTGAGAATTACTTTGTTTTGAATGTGAACTATTGTATGCATTGCCTATGTCCAAAACATATCTTTCAATTTCGAATCCATTAACATTCTTCGAGCCATTTCCTGTACTACCCTGTTCTTTCTTTCAACAACTCCATTCTATTGAGGTGTCCTAGCAATGGAGAATTTCCTTTTTATTCCATGATTGTTGCAACAGTCCATAAATTCTTTTGAGGTGAACTCTCCTCCATTATCAGATCTCAAGCATTTGATTTTTGAATCCATTTCATTTTCAACCATTTCCTTGTAGATCTTGAAGTTTTCAAAAGCTTCTGACTTATTCTTGAGAAAGAAAACTATATTCATTCTTGTATAATCATCAACTAATAACATGAAGTATTTCTCACCTTTTAAGCCTTTGTTTTAGTTGGTCCAACTAGATCAATATGCACAATTTCCAGTGGTCTTATCATTGAATATTCCTTTGATTTAAACTTGGTCTTTGTTTGCTTTCCTTGTTGACAATGCTTGCATAAAGTGTTGGTTGGTTTCATGATCTGGGGAATTTCTCTGACTGCTTCTCTTTTGTTGACCTTGAAAAGGTTATCAAAATGTATGTGCCCCATTCTTCTGTGTCATATCCAACTTTCATCTTCATTTCCTAGGCAACACTTTTCATTTCCAATTTCACTTAACACATATATGTTGCTTGAAGTTCTTGCAGTTGTAGCGACCAATTTCCCTTAACCTTATTTTCTTATCTCACACTTTTGTGAATCGAAAGTAACTTTATGACCTCAGTCACACATTTGACTCACACTTAGAAGATTATGTTTCATATCTTATACTAGTAGAACATTTTTTGCCTTTTCATTCTTGTTCCCAATTCAGACTGTGCCTTTTCCAATGATTTTGGCTGAATCATCATTTAGGAAGGAGACTAATCCATCTCTTTCCTTTAGTAATGTAAGAAACTTGTCTCTATCACCTGTCATCCATTTTGAACATCCACTGTCAACATTCTTCATTGCTATACTAATCTTGCTTTCTTATCCATGTCATTTTCTGAGGTTCATGTCTGTGACTGTTATTATTACATTGAGTTTATTTAGGAAGGACTGTCATTCTGCAATCTTTGGCCACGTGTCCAAAATTGTTACATTTGTAATATTCCACTTCTGTGCTCAAAGATTCAAACCTGTTGTAACTTCTTCTATGTGTTTCACTAGGTCTTCTTGAATAACCCCTTTGTGTATTACTCTCAAAGTTGTTATTGTTCCTGCTGTTATCTCTACAATTCACAACTTTATGTCCAAAATTATTACATGCATAACATAAACCAAAAAATATAGTTTTATACCTGGGAATTGAAGATCTTCTGAAAGGAGGTTGTCTTATGAATCCTTCTTCTTCTTGAGGCCTATTTTTTTGTTGTTGATTCTTAAATATGAATCTTCTTGGTGAAGGAGTGTCAATGTAATCTTCCTTGTATATCTTCCTATCCCCTTTGATTGTTTCTGCATAAATTTTTGGATATGTTTCTTGCTCTGTTGTTTTGGAGCTTGATCCCTTTTCTTTTTTATTGTATCCAAGTCCGGACTTGTCAAGATGAGATTTTTGACTACTGATAATGTCATCCAGAACTTTTGATCTATTCTGCATATTTTTCTTTTGAATATCCTTTCTTAGTGTGACAATCTCTGCTTCCAAGTTTCCAATGATCCTGTCCTTTTCTTCTAGCTTTTCTTTTGATAGATTCATCAATTCTTTTATCTTCTTCTATTTGAACCTTCAATTTTGTGATCATTTGTTCTAGTTCTCGAGTATCCTTTTTCTTATCTAGTTCTGCTTGTATTTTCTTGTTTTTCTTGTTTTTTCTTCTGATAACTTCTATGGCACACATTAATTCTTCTCGATAGTCAACTTATGCTTCTTCAGTTTCTTCTTTGACTTATTCATATTCCTCTTTGGTTTCTTCATATTCTTCTTCAGAGTCTTCTTTTTCAGAGTCTTTTACTTCCATGAATAGAAATCTTCCTGTCTCACTTTAATTGACTTCATCTTCATCTGATGATGAGATGTCTTCTTTGGTGCATAATCTTTTCTTGAAAACTTTCTTTGTAGTTCTTTTTCCTTTATATGTGTGTTTTCCTTTTGAGTAACCTTCATCATTTATCTTTTTCTTATGAGGACATTTGTAAGAAAAATGACCAATATCGTCACAATTAAAACAAATTAAAGGAATCTTACCTCTATACCTATCGTCAGTTCCCTTGTTCAGTCTTTTGACGAAGTTGGCCACTTCTTCATCATCTTCTAAAACGCCATTTTTGTTTCTATATTCTTCTTGTTCCTTTTTATTTTTCTTTGATCTTTTGGATTGTTTGAAGGCTGCTTCTTTTACATCTGTATTTTCCTGTTCAATTCTCATTTCATTTTCTCTAAAGATTCCATCCAGTTCATCCATTCTTATTGAGTTTAGATCCGATCTTTCTTTTGGTGTTGATATCTTAGGGTTAAATCTCATAGGAAGATATATTAGTACCTTTTGAACAATTACAGATTCTTTGATTTCTTCTCCCAATCCTATGATTGCATTCATTGTTTCATCGACTCATAAGAAGTAGGTGGCAATATTCTCATCTTCCTTCATTTTTAGTTGTTCGAACTGACCTCTGTAAGTTTGAAGCTTTGCTTCTTTGACTTTTGTATCTCCTTCATAAATATTTTGAAGCTTTTCCCAAATCTCTTTAGAAGATTTACAATGTGCAACTTTGGTGAATATTGTATCACTGAGACCATTCAAAAGTGCATTTTTGTCTTTGGAATTATTCTCATCGAGTTTCACTACTTTGTCATTTGTTGGTGGAACTGTTGGTGTTGTGTATCCATCTACAATTGATTGTCAAACTTCAAATCATTGTGCCTATATATATGTCTTCATCCTTATGCTCCAAAAAACATACTTTTGTCCATCCAACTGTGGTATTCAATTTTTATACAAGTTGGTACTCTCCATGATCTACCTTTCAGTGGTTAAACTAATTTCTGAAGGAACCTTCTCTAATACCAATTGTTGGATTACTGAGAGCAGGGTTGAATCAGTAATAGCGTAATTATAATCTTTTTTCTTCAAATAATCCAAGTGTTATATCAATGTAGAATTATTATACAATAATGAGCAATAAGAAATGAACAATAACACACATACATATTACACCATTTTTTTACGTGGAAACCCAAATCGTGAGAAAACTGCATAATGTTTTTTCTTATATGTCTTGAAGAATTACATTCATTGGAAGCACCAAGTTCTTTTATTTTCCAACTGCAACTGGAAGGAGGCTGCAACCCCCTAGTTTCTCAGGATACAACCTGAGGGAAGCTCCAACTCCCCAATTCTCTGGCTACAACCAAAAGGAGGCTACAACCCCCTATGTTCTCTGGCTACAACCGGAAGGTGGCTACAACCACTTATCCTTTCCCTATCCAACTGCCCTGAAGTAGAAGTAGAATGATGGAACCATTGTCACACTATCACTGTGAGATATACTATTGTAAACATGTACCAATAAACCTAAACCATGCATCAACCATGCATCAACATGTACCTCAACCTATAATCAACCTGTATCATAAATAAGTGCATCAATCATGCACCAACCTGTACCATAAACAAGTGCATCAACCATGCAACAACCTATACCAAACAATCTATAATCAACCTATACCATAAACAAGTGCAGCCAACCATGTACCAAGTATGTACCAATCATGTGTCAACTACTCATCAACTATGACTCATTAATATGTACCAACATCATCAACTATACCCCTCATGTATGTGCCAACTCATCAACTACTTGTCTCAACCATGTACCCAACTTGTACCTCAACCAAAATCCCTCATCAATTTCATCATCCAAATATGATTTATAACTATGTAATATACCTCATGTATATGATCACATACATTCAAACCTTCCTTAACTTTAAACAACAAGAGACTATCATTTGCATCAAACTTTTCTTTAGTCTCACATGACTAGTTTTGGATTAGTCAACAACCCTTACTTGAAATAATCATAGCTTTGTACCTATAATGAATAAATATATCAAGCTGATACACAATTTTCTTCAATGTGTTTTATGCAATTCCTCCAGGTTTCACTACTTGGAACCTCTCAGAAAAGTACTTATAGAAAAAATGGGATACCTTGGTGAATTCTGGCTTATTCTAGAGAGCGACCTTGTAGAGCATGCCCCACCTGAAATATTTGTTGAATCGATAAAAAAATGTTATACAACATATTAAAGACTGTACTCTAACCAACACATTTGGTATTACTAAATTTGGATCTATTATTTATATGTTATGACGTTTTTACCCGAAACACTTGTTTTTGACTAGTTTCGGGACTAGCCACAAACCCTATTTTCCACGGAGTGTATCTCCAAAAATACAATGACCCACAAGCTTAATTTTTTACCAAAGATACTTGGATAGGTTTCCTCAATGGATTAGAAATTTCACGGTCTGAATCATTCTAGGAAAAACGTTATTGCGAAAATGGTGATATGACCTGTAAATAACATACCTTAGAAACCATCATCAAAAGAATTTATCCTTCCTTGAATTCGCGCCTTATTTTCTTCACCTTCCCTCAGAAATTTGACTTAGATATCCTTTGGTTACCTCAGAAACCTATAGTTATTCAATATTCTCAAGTGTGTCTAAAATATACTCTCCAAGTAGCTTCCTTAAAAACATCTTCTAGGTCACTTTGCCCACTTTCCTTATTTTAGGGTTAACCCACTTCTAATTTCTCCATTAAATTTATTATTTAAATAATTTATTTTGTAGTCACTTTGAATTATAGTACACTCATCAATTCACTTTATTATTTACCTTCTAAAATCTCTTAAACCACTTTGACTACTTTGACCTTTTGGGGCTTCTAGATGACATAAGAGGGTATTCCAACTTCGTAAGGCCATAACTCTCAAACCGTGAGGAGTTATGTGACATTACACATACCACCATAAATAGAATGAAATGTACCATCCATATAGAATAGTATTACCTAAAAATATATCAAAGCGCATACCATTATCCATCAAACAAACTTGGCTCCATTACCCAAACCCGGGTCCTCCAACTTCTAATGGCCATAACTCTCTAACCGTGAGGAGTTATGTGACGTTCCACATACCAACGGAAATGGCATGAAAAGAACTATCCATATAAGATAGTTTCAATGAAAAATTCATTGAACTTAATCTCATTATTCTACAAATAAGCATGGGTTCTCTAGCCATACTTCTAGGATAACTCAATCCGCAAAGCGTCTTCCCATGAGGGATTTCACCATAAGGGGACCACTTTGGAGTTCATCCATTTCTAGTTATTATCAACCATGACAAGAAAATAACGAGTCATATTTACATCAAACAATCTTGGGTCCATTACCCAACCTTTGTGCTACGAGGATTTCTTCAAGGGTTGACATCAATAATAACCAACATTAATCAACACTTTTAAGATGTCTCGAATGTGAAGATGTAGACAAAGTTGTGAAGGAGCTCCATGATGGTCCTGGAGGTGGACATTTCGCAGGAAACACCACTGCTCATAAAATTCTAAGAGCTGGCTATTATTGGCCTACTCTTTCCAAGGACAGTCACACAAATGCTAGGAATTGTAAAACTTGTCAAATAAGCATGGGGAGGGAAATGAGAGCATCTTTCCCGCTCCAACTTGTGGTCGTTTCCAGGCCATTCGAGAAATGGGGGTTAGATATCATAGGAGATATTACGTTGGTTTCTTCAAAAAATAATAGATACATACTAAATACCACATACTATTTCACAAAATGGGCAGAGGCCATCCCTCTGACTCATGTAAATGAAAAGGTGGTGATCCAATTCATAGAACAACAGTAGATCACCAAGTTCGGTGTGCCTTCCTTCCTTGTTTTTGATAATTCTGCTTACTTTTCTTCCACCCTATTAGCACTAGGAATCACCTTCAGATTGCATGGAAGGCAAGCTCAGTACCCATCAGGTTATATGTGAATGTAAGATTGTTTTAAGGGGTCAAATGGAAAAGACCCAAAATGATAATGTTCCAACTCAGAAAATAGGGCTAGCATGTTGTAATGGCCCCCACCTCTTAGAGAGGTAATGAGGAGACTCAGTGGCCTGGGCACCCCCACTAGGTCATAGTCTCACACTAAAGGGGGGGAAAGTCAAGAAGTTAAAAGTTATATTTTTAAGTTGACATAAGAAAGGAAAAGGAAAGGAGTAAAAGATAACTCAACATAAGAATAGAAGATTAACCCTGGGAGTTAACCTAACTCAACAGAGAATTAGAAGGAAAAGTATAAGTAAGAGGCTGGGGTGCACCTATTACTCATTCTGGTTTTGGATTAGCATTTGCTATTGCTCTTGAGCATTCAGTTTGGGGGTTTGTTGTACAAACCCTTGTGAGCAACTCAGTGGTGAAATATCCACTCACCTTGTTCCACGGCTTGTTCTCGGGGATGAAAGACTCCTCCACACCATTCTAGTCTCAGGGCCAGTTTATCAAGGGAGGTTCGATCCAGCTTATCCTAAGGGCCTAGGGCCATTCTGACAGTTGGGTTTTGTTTGCAGGGGAAAGACCATCATTTTGAGGGCTTTTCTAGAGGGTTATCATCATTCTATATTTGTCTGCAGATTGGGACATCGTGGAGCCATAAGGGACGTCATGTGATTCAGTAAAACTCAGATCTAGGGAGATCTGCTTGATATATGAGCCCAAAACTTCTCCCATGGGGTTCTCATAGCCTGATCTATATTCTTGGAGAGTTTTAGAGAATTTGGAGGCCTCCTTCATCAGGGCCAAACCAGCTAGGGTTTCAGTCATCCAGTGGGGCACACCATTCAGTGAAGAATTCAGATCTACGGGGTTTGAGAGTGGATTTGGGAATTTGGACATCTGGGTTTTCCTTATAGTTGCCCGATCTATCATTTGGCATATTTCTCAGGATGATTGGACACTTTTGGTAGCAAGGCAAAATTATTCAGGGCTTCAACATTCTAGTAGGATGGGGCACTTTCTAGCTTGGAGGTTGAGCATTAGTGCGGCTCAGATCTACTTGATTTAGTCTTCATTGTATATCCAGCCTTTGGAGGATTATTTTGTATTTTCGGGAGCATTTTGTAGCAGCTCGTATCTATTGCTTGTATGACCATCTGAGGTTTATGCTAGATCGGCCATCTATTGTATTGATATTACATTGCTCATAATAAAAAGGTCAGATCTTTGCTTGTGCTTCTACCTCTTGAATATATTGTGATGTTCATGTGTTGATGAATCTTGTATGCACTTAATAACTCAATAAATTAGTAGTAGTTAGTGATTCCAAGAAAGAATTTGGCTTGGGATCATTACAGTGGTATCAGAGCCTTGATCCTCCAAACCTGTGGAGAGATCGATGCATGCAGAAGTACAGGGGAATTGTTATGGGTCGGAGGAAGAAAAACAACAGTGAAATAGAGGCAGAAATAGAAGGGTCAGGAGATGACCATGAGCCTCAGGGCTTGGCTCTCTTAGTAACTGAATTTGATAAGTTCCAACAAAACATGAACCGCACAGAAAGCACATTGGTCCAACAGTTGGATGAGTATCAGGAAACCAACAGAAGGGGACAGGCAGAAATATCTGAAACCTTGAAGAAAGTTGATGAGAATCTACAGAAAATGAACGAGAACCAAACTAGGATAACTGACCTTCTGATGAAAGTAACCCATCGAGGCAAAGATCCTGATACGTATGGGAATAAGGAGGTTGGAGGGTCCGGTGGAACCCATGAGGAAGACAGATATAACCTGGAGAAAGCACCAGGATCCGAAGGAAGTCTTGGAGGTGGCACATTCCATGGGCAAATGGGTAGCAGGACCAATCATAGGCCATATGTGTCAGTGTTCACAGATGAACCACTAGGACAACACTCAGGTAGGAGAGCTAACCCCAGACCATACATGCCCACATTTACAGATGAGAAAGAGAAGCATGAACAGGTTGAATATTTTGTGGCACAATTAGCCAGGAGTACCAGGGAATACTACAGCTTGGATATGAAAGTTCAAAGATAGATGTCCCTAGACCAGTATTGTCAACTCAATTTCAGAAACCAGCCTAGGACGAACCACAGGGGAATCTTTGAGTTTCAGCAAAGGGCAGGGAAGATAGAGATTCCATACTTTGATGGTACAACTAAGATGACAGCACAAGCATGGGTGCAAAAGCTGGATACTTACCTGCAGCTTAACCCCATGAGAGATATGGAGGCCATCAAGTTTGCAACTATGTACTTGGATGGAAAGGCCCATGACTAGTGGTACCATGGGCTCACCACACTCGGCCACAACCAGATTATATCCTATACAGAATTCACTCAGAGGCTCATTGATAGATTTGATCTAGGAGGTCCTGAGTTACACTTCCGAGAGCTCACCCAACTCAAGCAAACAAGTACGGCTGAGGCATACATTGATGAGTTCCAGAGGTTGGCAGTGATGGTGCAAGATATGTCCCCAACCAGGCTCATGATGCTCTTTACAAAAGGACTGATGGAACCCTTGAAGAGTTGGGTTAAGGCCTTCAAGCCTACCAGCCTACAGGAAGCCATTTGGAAGACGAGGGATCTGGGTCCAGCTGCTAAACCAAAATTCATACCCAGACCACCTCTTAACAGTGGTGGAAGAGATCAAATTCCTCCAATAAACCAGGGAGGATGTGACCCTAAGGGTTTTGACAAGGGTCGTGGCAGAATAGATGACAACACCAGGAGGGAACTGAGAAGGAAGCAACTCTACTTCACATGCAAGGAGCCATGGAATCCCTCACACAAGTGCATGGGATGAGGACAGGTACATTACATTGAGGTCACTTCAGATGACGAAGAAGAGGATGAGTATGGTCAGATACAAAACATGGAGGCCGAAACGTTAGAGGCAGCAGAAGAGGAGGTTCCAGAACTAGACTGTGCGGCTGGAGAGAAGGATACATTGGCATCTATCAGTGGGGTACCCAAGTTCAACACCTTTAGGATGAGAGGGGTCTTACAAGGACAGAGAGTGTCAGTTCTGATTGATGGAGGAGATTCCCACAATTTCATTGATGTAGCATTACTGAAGAGGAGGCACATACCTACAGTAGAGTTTGAAGGATTCAAAGTGGAGGTAGCAGGTGGTAGTACTATGCCTTGTAACAGATACATACCAGGTATGAAACTCACCTTGGGAA
>ML782158.1:215475-225994 GCA_009831015.1 Picea engelmannii | reverse complement strand
GTTGGAGCTTCCACAGGGTAGAAAAATTCACAACGTCTTCCATGTCTCATGCCTTAAGAAATCCCTCGGTCAACATGTCAGGCCTATTGAGGCATTAACTCCAATGGATGAGGAGGGACAATTTTTTTTTATTCCAGAGGAGGTGTTAGAATTCTGAGAGAAGAGGCTCTGAAACCGAAGCATCAAGGAGTATCTGATCAGGTGGAAGGATTTACCCATTGAGGATGCCACTTGGGAGAAAGAGCACGTGGTTAGAGAAGCAAGTTTGGAATTGCTTGAGGACAAGCAATTTCAGGCAGGGGAGACTGTAATGTCCCCCACCTCTTAGAGAGGTAATGAGGAGACTCAGTGGCCTGGGCAACCCCACTAGGTCATAGTCTCACACTAAAGGGGGGAAAAGTCAAGAATTTAAAATTTATATTTTTAAGTTGACTTAAGAAAGGAAAAGGAAAGGAGTAAAAGATAACTCAACAGAAGAATAGAATATTAACCCTAGGAGTTAACCTAACTCAATAGAGAATTAGAAGGAAAAGTATAAGTAAGAGGTTGGGGTGCACCTATTACTCATTCTGGTTTTGGATTAGCATTTTCTATTGCTCTTGAGCATTCAATTTGGGGGTTTGTTGTACAAACCCTTGTGAGAAAATCAGTGGTGAAATATCCACTCACCTTGTTCCACATCTTGGTCTCGGGGATGAAAGACTCCTCCACACCATTCTAGACTCAGGGCCAGTTTATCAAGGGAGGTTTGATCCATCTTATCCTGAGGGCCTAGGGCCATTCCGACAGTTGGGTTTTGTTTGTAGGGGTAGGACCATCAATTTGAGGGATTTTCTGGAGGGTTATCATCATTCTATTTTTTTCTATAGATTGGGACGTCGTGGAGCCATAAGGGACGTCCTGTGATTCAGTAACACTCAGATCTAGGGAGATTTGCTTGAGATCTGAGCCCGAAACTTCTCCCACGAGGTTCTCACAGCCCGATCTATATTCTTGGATAGTTTCAGAGCATTTGGAGGCCTCCTTCATCAGGGCCTAACCAACTAGGGTTTCAGTCATCCAGTGGGGCACACCATTCAGTGAATTCAGATCTACGGGGTTTGAGAGTGGATTTGGGAATTTGGACATCTAGGTTTTCCTTACAGTTTCCCGATCTATCATTTGGCATATTTCTCAGGATGATTGGACACTTTTGGTAGCAGGGAAGAATTATTCAGGGCTTCATCATTCTAGCAGGACGGGGCACTTTCCAGCTTGGAGGTTGAGCATTAGTGCGGCTCAGATCTGCTTGATTTAGTATTCATTGTATATCCAGCCTTTGGAGGCTTATTTTGTATTGTCGGGATCATTTTGTAGCAGCTCATATCTATTTCTTGTATGGCCATCTGAGGTTTATGCCAGATCGGCCATCTATTGTATTGATCTTACATTGCTCATAATAAAAAGGTCAGATCTTTGCTTGTGCTTCTACCTCTTGAATACATTGTGATCTTCATGTGTTGATGAATCTTGTATGCACTTAATAACTCAATAAATTAGTAGTAGCTAGTGATTCCAAGAAAGAATTTGGCTTGGGATCATTACACATGCACCAAAAATCAAGATCTTGGCTAACTTCAATTAGTAATTGGGAGTGAGTATGAATAGAGGGAAGACTTCAATGAGAGGAATGTAGGGGCTGATTTAAACATCAGGTGTACAAAAATCCTAAGGAAGAAAGATTCTTAACACAAGATCTTCTTGAGTTCAGAAACTAAGGAAGATCAATAAACATAATGATAATATAACAATCAAATATCCATCATAATATCACCACAACCATTCATGTGAATCATTCAAAACATGAACATTTACCATCAAAAGAAAATAAGTTGAAAGAGAAGTTGATTTCTATTAACCAAAATGTCTTAAATCCCGTACATAGCCAGTTCACAGTAACTTCATCAAAATATTACAGTATAAGGGAGCCTTTCTCAACCATCCAAACCTACTAAAGAATTTCATATATATATTTATAACAAAAGGGAGGAACCAACTAGAGGTACGAGCTGGCCTCCTTCCCTTGAAAATATTTAAGAATTTATTTCATCTAACAACTTGACTAACAACCTATGCTATAAAATAGGAAAATGTTGGTGACTAATCCAACAAATCTTCAAACTGACTTGATTCCCCTTTGTTGCGCAACTCCTTGTTTGCTATGTGTCCTTCAGGAGCATGTGGTTGTCATCATGATGCCAACTGTTGTTTCTGCAATCTTTTCCATCATCATTTATCAAAAAATTTGTTAGCTTGACCCTCCTGGATCCCTGGTGTCTGTTGGTAGATTCTTTGGGTAGCACTCTGAGTAGCGCACTTCAAAACTGGACAAGTAGAAAAGGTAGATCCAAACCTTCCTATCCCCTGTGAAAACTTTGGCCTCTTCCAGTTATTAGGTAGCAAATTTTGGTAGCACCACTGTGAGTCTCTGTGCAAATTTAGGTAGCGTCGTCAAAAGTAGCACCTCCATATTGAACATGTGTAGAGAAGGTAGTAACTTTGAATAGTATCAACCCCATTATATTTAGGTGATTTGGCAGCACTGTAGGTATCACACCAGTGGAATACCAAAATAGACTATTCTGTAGCGCCATAGCGCTACAAAATGTCTGCATTCTTACTGCTGAAGGATTTAGCTCTTTACAAAAATCCCAAAACTCTGAATCAAACACTTAGAAGACTGTATAGGTGGCAGAGGTAATATTTCAATAACATTTTACCCTCACAAAAAGGAACCATCCTAAAAAATGGATCTCACCTTTCACCAACTATTTCGTTACCCTAACACTTAACCTCACACTCTTTCTTGTAGAAGGAGGATATTCATTTGGCACAACAGACTTCTTCCTTTTAGCAATGACAGGCTTCTTCAATGGAGCTATGATATCCTTGACTTTTGGTGTCTCTTTCTCAATAGTGGATTCAACCAATACCTAAAAGTTTCTTTGAGCTACTTGTTACAGGTGAATCCTCCTGTGGACAAGCGGATTCCCTCTTGGTATATAGACCCCTAAAACAAGACAGAAAGGGTGCTATCATTGGTCACTGACATCCTTTTAGATATAATTAAGGTAATGAATGAAGAGGAAGAAGAAAAGTGTACCTTTTTAAATGGTGTTTGTACTCACAAATTCCAATTTGAACTTCAATCCCAAGCTCCTCGATAGGTCCTGTAGAACAAACAAAGATACAACAAGCTTCCTATTCTACTGAGATTAGCTCAAATACAGATCTATCTACTGAATACAAGTTCACGTGGAACAAACATAAACTTGAAAGAAATAGGCCAAGCATGTATGTATATTAATGAGAACAAATGAAGAGTACTTACATTCCTCTAATGAAGGTGTAGCAGCTTCTTCCAGCTCTCCTTGTCCAACCCCTTTTCTCAAGTAATCTACACTGATTATGCTTCAATGGAATCTCACTTATGGGATCATAAGTTCGGTGTAATTCTCAATCTCGATCCCTCATTTCACCATGAAGAGGCCTCCTTATATAGGCTTTGAGATACCTAACCATTTGAGATATATTTGGGATAAGTTGAGGATTCCTCTCCTTCATTTTTGGATCTCCCCTAAGATCATGCCTCAACCTTAGATTCGAATCCAACCACCTTCAGATATTGAGGGGATTCTTCTCTGATTTTCTCCAACAAAACAAATTTCGCCCAAAAAATGCCATCGCTCCCTCAAAAGGGACACAGAGCATTGGAACGCTCCTCTAGAAGAGGGTACAAAGTGCCAGTGCTCCCTAACAGTATGTAGGGGAGTGCTCCCTTCCAAATTTGACTTTTGAGTGGCTTTATTAGTGGAAAAAGGCTTGTACTCCTTGTCAATTGATTTCTCTTATTCAAGACTAGTCTTTGAGGTATCTTAAGTGTCTTTATGATGTCGTTAGAGAGACAACATAGAAAAGATAATGCTTGTGACACTTGCGACCAATATGTGACACTTGCGATATTTGTAACGGTGACACTAGACATCATTACAATGAGTGATTTTGATGTGTAACAAATTGCCCCCCAAAGTGAAAAGTCAGAAGACGATGATGACTGAATTACTTTGTAGACCTTTTTGAGCAAGGGTATGGATGCAGAGAGGCTAGAAAAAGATGCACACAACCATCAAATAAATATTATGACATGTTTCAAACCCAAGGAAAGCATACCTATGCTTGAGTGATAAAGAATTTTTTAGGTATGGTCGCCATAGAATACACTGCAGATCCATAATTATATTAACAAAAATGTATAGCCATTGAAGATACAATGTGGATCTATACTCCTATGACCTGAACTGATAATAGTCATGAATAATTCACAGTGGATCTATGAGATGACAAGACATAGACATGATTAATAGAAAGTGGATCTATGTTACAGTATATGTGTCAATGTTTAAAGAAACTCCCTCGCAAGCTGGGAAAAGTATATATCAGAGTGATGACTCAACCCAGGGTCTTATTACTGATATTGATGTAGTTCGATTCTAACCATGTGAATAGATTTCCTAATTTCAAACATGGCAGAAAGAAATTGATTACCGGTCAATGATGTAAACCATTAACAAGTGCGAGGGAAATCACCATTGATGTCAATGATTCCCAAGGTACTCTAGTACATTCCAACGAATGTGAATGCATGAGATAAAGTCGAACATCCATGGAATCATCTGATCAAAGGTCAATGATGTAAACCCACTGTCGGATGCGAGGAGGCCTGCCATTGTGGCATGAAGGTCCCAAGGTACTAACTAGTTTCTAAGTCTAGTTCCTAGATGATGTGTTGAAGTCGACAGGACTAGACTCGTCGAAGGAGGACCTTGGTGTATCCCCCATCAACAACATAAAACTGACACATAGATGTAATTGGTATATCAAATGAACATGGACTGACACAGGTATTGAAATAGGAATATTTGTGATGGCTGACTCTCGAGGCAGATACTTCCCTTGAACACTGAGGCACAATAGCAGAAATGTCACATGGACCAAAACATGATGATGCAGTGGTTGTTGTGACTTTCATCAGGTGACCCAGAGGAGTAAAAGAAACTTAGAGGTTTGGATCAATGCAGAGGTTCAACAGATTAAAATGTGTGCAAAGACAAAGTGTCATGTTCAAGGGAGACCGCAAGAGTTACTAGTAATGTTCTCAAAAATTGCTTGGCTTGCTTCCTTCAATTTTTCCCCCATCCAGATAGACGAGTACCTCTTTTTAATTTAACAAGATCGAGGAGGGTAACACATTCTCGGTATGAATCACCTTCGGTAAGTCCCTCTTCCTTTGTTTAGCGAACTGGAAGAAGTAAGGGTTCGGTCTTGTATGGGCCTTTCAATGTATAATTGTTTAACGAGTCCAGAGAAGGTAAACTTGGTCATTTTTCATATTTAGAGAGTCTGAAAACAACTTAAAGACGACTCCAATGTTGTTTTTTTTGTAATGTTAGTCTTGCAAGGCCAAAAACGAGATAAATTATCACTCAAAAGAAGCCCTTTCAAACCTTTTAACGAGTGGGAAAGGAAGCAAGATCACTCGACAATATTTTCACGTTTAGAGATTCTAAAAAGAGTTTAAAGAAGACTCCAAGGGGCTCCTTTTTTGTTTATCCATGCGGGTCTGAAAAAGAGATAAAAATTTACCCAGTGCGTTCTTATATTTTTGAGCTTGAGAACGATCTAAGACTATGCTCATGAATGTGACAAGATAAAAAACAAACAAAACTGCTCCGAAACATGTCAATGATGTCAAAACTACATTCCGGGGGATTAATAAGGCCTCTAAAATATTTAAAAAAACCCAAAAATGATATCTTTAGGCAAAAAATGAAATGTATAAAAGTAAAATGGGGTAAAAAATGTCATTTACCTTTTCATTTGTGCAAAAAATTGTAGTAGTGGAGAAATTGCCATTTGGAGGTGAATCTTGTATTTCTCGGTGTCGAATTTATGGTCAACCATTTTCCTCTCCATTCAAACCATCTTGGTTCTCTTCCTACCTTATTTCATTTACATGGTTCACATTTTTTTTTAAGGCAATAAATATTTATAAAACTTGATGCCCTCGGTCGGCCCAAGCGTCCAAAAATCTCGACGCTCCTCTAAAAGTCGTGGGGGAGTTTTGAATGACTGGGAAAATTCCCCTCTTGGTCAATGAAGGGCATGCCAACACTCTGATGTAGTGGCTATGAGGGCGCTTCCAAAAAAACCACAAGAAAAATTGCCCAAAAACGGCCAGCGCGCACTCAAAATGTGAAGAGGTTTTTTTTTTTTTTTTCGAACTCTTGATGGCTAATGTAAGGGTGTGTTGGAATCTCAATGTTCATGCAAAGAGGGCATTGGTATTTTACAAGAGAAAACAATCATTTTTTAAAGTTTGGAAAATTGCCCAAAAATGTGACTTTTAATGAAAACTTTGATTCACGATGTAGGTGATTTCAGCAACAATCATGCTTGAGTGTAAATAAACAGAGAATGATATCAATGATGTGGCTTATTTGAAAATTCCCCGATCGAGAGCCGCGATGAGGAATTGCGGTCTCCTCAAATATGTCAAAATGAAAAAAATGAAGAAAGGGGTCCTTCTTGAGCATATGATCAGGTTGTGGAACGTTGCGGGAAAAGGATTCCAAATGGGAACACAGATTCTTACCATCGAGTTAGAATATGTGTACTTCATAACTAGTCTCTCAAAAAGAGGGGCTCCCATAGTTTTAACCATAGGCCACCTGTGATCTTGAAACTAGGTGTGCGCTCGTACTTCCCGCTATACTCGTAATGGAAAACAGAATGGATTGAAGAGATAGATCCCTGATATCTTTGATCACAATTCTTCCACCCACCAGTCTCTCTCCTGGGACACAATGGTTTTCCATAATAGAAATTGGTGACTCCACTGGGGATCGAACCCAGAATCTATGGTTTTGCAGATCAGTGGAGTCACAAATTTCTGTTACAGGTGAATCCTCCTGCAGACAAGCAGATTCCCTCTTGGTATCTAGACCCCTAAAACCAAGATAGAAAGGATGTTATCATTGGTCACTGAAATTATTTTAGATCTAATTAAGTTAATGAATGAAGAGGAAGAAGAAAATTGTACCTTTTTAAATGGCGTTTGTCCTCGCAAAGTCCAAGTTGAAATTCAATCCCAAGCTCCTCGATAGCTCCTGTAGAACAAACAAAGATACAACAAGATTCCTATTCTACTGAGATTAGCTCAAATATAGATCTATCTATTGAATACAATTTCATGTGCAACAAACATAAACTTGAAATAAATAGGCCAAGCATGTATGTATATTAATGAGAACAAATGAAGAGTACTTGCAATCCTCTGATGAAGGTTCAACAACTTCTTCCAGCTCTCCTTGTCCAACCCCTTTGCTCAAGTAATCTACATTGATTATGCTTCAATGGCATCTCACTTATGGGATCATAAGTTTGGTGTAATTCTCAATCTCCATCCCTCCTTTCACCATGAAGAGGCCTCCTTATATAGGCTTGGAGAGACCTAACCACTTGAGAGATCTTTGGGATAAGTTGAGGATTCCTCTCCTTCATTTGTGGATCTCCCCTAAGATCATACCTCGACCTCATATTCGAATCCAACCACCTTCATATATTGAGGGGATTCTTCCCTGATTTTCTCCAACAAACCAAATTTTGCCCAAAAAAGGCTAGCACTCTCTCAAAAGGGACACAAAGCATTGGAACACTCCCCTAGAAGAGGGTACAGAGTGCCAGTGCTCCTTGACAGTATGTAGGGGAGTGCTCCCTTCCAAATTTGACTTTTGAGTGGCTTTCTTAGTGGCAAAAGGCTTGTACTCCTTGTCAATTGATTTCTCTTCTTCAAGACTAGTCTTTGAGGTGTCTTAAGTGTCTTCACGATGTCGTTAGAGAGACGACATAGACAAGATAATGGTTGCGACACTTGTGACACTTGCGACCAATATTGACACTTGTGATATTTGTAACGACGACACCATCCATCATTGAAATGAGTGATTTTGATGTGTAACACTACTTCATCTTGAAAATGCTGCAACTCTGCCTTGAGTTTCCTGTTCTGAGACTGAAAACCTTTTTTCTTCCTATAAAGGTTTTGGAGCTGCCTATGAAGGGGTCGGGCCTTTCTTTCTGAGAACCTTGCTAGGTCAAGGGTGTGACTATATCCATCCATTATCTCTTTCATATTCACTCTATTAGACATGGATTTTGTTTTCAACTGAGCCACCTCTTTCCTAGCATCCCTAAGTTTCCTGATTAATCTTTTGAATGTCTGATTGTCAGGTGGAGTAGTGACATGAACAGTCTCAATGGGATTTTTCATGGTCTCCTCTTCCTGGTGCATAGAAATTTCCTTTTCTGTCTCATCAGGCTTCTTGATACCTTTGATTTTATCTTTCTTCTTTTTCACAAGGGTTTCTTCTTTCCTTTCCACAGTCTTTCCAATGCCTTTACCCTTCTTCTTTTGTACATGAATTTCTAGTAGGGATTATTTTTCAAAAACCTCTTTAGGAATAGATGATCTTGTGAAAGGTTTTTTTCCCTTGGTATTGGTTGTTGGAGGAGAAGAGGTTAAGTGTAGCTTCTTCCCTTTCTTGGTTGTAGTTTTGGTAGAAGAAGGAACCTCTTCTAACCCTGGTGGAGGAGGAGGTGAAAAATATCTCTATGGTGAATTACAATCTTCCTCTTCAGTTCCTGTGACCTTCTTGATGACCTATGAAACTTAAACATGATCTCTACCCTTTCTCTTCTCATTGGTCCTTGCTTTAACAACACTGGTGGGTGGTAAAGGACTTGCATTCTGTGATTGAGGAGTAGATGCTATATCCAACTTGAAGTGAGAAGCAACAACAAAATGTTCCCATGAAATATCTTTCTTACCCAATTCCTCAGAGACTAGAATTCTAATCAATCCAGAGTGGAAGATGCTAGTATCCACATCCTTAGACTTGGATTGAATAATGTCTGACATATTACCTATGCTCCTTAATAAATAATAGGGAATATTCATTTCAATTTTACCAGTAAAATGTAGCGGAACCCTTATATGGTACTGGTACAATGTGTTAAGTCTCCCTTCACATGTAAAGTATCTCTGGATGATCTTCAATATCCTTTCAAACTGCTCAATCAACTGGTTCCTTGGCACACCTTTAGACAAATCATTGCCTTGATGTTTAGGCTTAAGGAAATCTTTGGCCTAGGCTACATTCAAATCCATGGATTTAAACCATTTCTCACCTGTGACAGGGATTCTTGTTGCAGTTGAAATAGAGGCCTCATTCACCTCAAATTATAAATTCCCTACCTTAGTTCTCCTACCATCAAAATGTAAGTAAAACTTCCTTGTCACCTCAAGATGGCCTCTTTTCATATTCTGGAAGAGAGGCATCCCACTCTTTGCAAATATTCTCTTGCCATGGGATCTATATCAAAAAGATGCATATCCACAGGTTTAGTTTTAACTACCTTTCCCCCTTTGTGTATATTCTTCATCTGAGGGGTCTCCATAGCTTATAATGAGATATTTGTGTGACCTATAGGGTAATAATGACTAGGAGGACCTGAAGTCAAGCTTCAAATGGACAAAATTTCCCCTTTAAACCAGATTGGTGCTATTAAGAAAAGACTTGGATGTGGAAATCCCTCCCTTAGATTTGTGCAAGTATTGAAAGTTTAGACAATGAGAGGGTACTCTGTAATTGGCCCTTTGAAGCTGGGTAAAAATGCTCAACTCAAAATTCAAAGGAAGCAAGGGAGACACAGTGTGTTTAAGCAATGCCTTTGGGTAGCCCAATGCATATGCAGAGGATAGATTGTTTAGAAGGTGTAGGCTCAATAGCTATGGTGGGTGGATGTATCAGAATTTGACATACAGGTAGTGAAGTTCATAGGTTTGAAAAGAGAGAAAAAAATTCTCTCACAACTGTGCAAACCTGATAATCCAAACTCTGAGTGCCAATTCTTTGTGAAAATTAATGTGCAGAGGGGGAAACATGAGATACTTGTGGAATAAACACTTGTTTGAAGATTAAGAGATATTTCAGGATGAAGTCATGAACATCTTGGCCTCCAAATCTGCCTCAGCATTAGATCTAGTCGCACTGTTGTCGTTGTTTCAGGATTAATCCGTAAGTGCGGACACAAACCGATCTCCCTAGATCCACCTGGATCTAGAACAAAACAGGACAGAATATATCGCTTTCCCTAAATCTAACTATTGAATTAAATTGGAAGTGAGAATAAGAGACATACCTTATAATCGCTTCCTTAATATTTGTTTCTCATGCTTCGCTCTAGCGCTCTCATGCAGTCAAGATCAAAACAACACAAACCAACCAAAGTGAAAGCAATTCTATATATTCAATAGCTAATCTATGCATATGATCAAGGAGTTATGCAATAAAGTAAATCTAACTTTATGGGAAAGAAATATATTACTGTATCATATTAAATGTGAAAGAGAGATTACAAC
>ML782158.1:144855-208420 GCA_009831015.1 Picea engelmannii | reverse complement strand
GCTAATCTATGCATATGATCAAGGAGTTATGCAATAAAGTAAATCTAACTTTATGGGAAAGAAATATATTACTGTATCATATTAAATGTGAAAGAGAGATTACAACCATTGCCTTGATGTCGTAAGGTCCCTTCCAACTGTCCATTGTTCCCCACACACTTCTTGCTCCAAGGATTCTGAAACCATAGATCTGATAGCTACTCACAATCTATCTTGACAAAGCAAATCTCAAAGCGACTCTAACCAAGCCAATAATTCCAAGCCAAAGAACCCCTTCTCCATGAGAGCTCCTCTCCTTTTATAAGTTGAAGAGGATAATGTGAGGAGGTTAGGATGATCCCACTAAATCATGAAAGCGAGTAAGATCCAAACCATTCGGATGCCACCTCACCATAGAAGCTTCTCCTTCTAGAAGATTCGAGAAAATGCTCGTTTTTCCCACGTGTTGGCATTCTCGCACCCTGGCTATAGAGAAACCTGCGAACACCTCGCACCCTGGCTATAGTGCAACCTACGAGAATGGGTCATTCTCGTACCCTGCCTATATAGCAACCTGCGAACTTCCCTTTTTATAAGGTTTTTTTACATAGGAAAAGGCAATTTCTTTTCTCAAGAGAAGTTCTTTTCTCAAGAGAAGTTCTTCTCCCTTCTCTCTTTAGGAACTCAGGCCACTGACCCCTTCTGAAGGCAACAGATAGGTTTACATCATTAACGATCATAGGGATGATGAAAATAATGTGTAACAGTCGCCTGGTCAGAACTGTGAGTTTTCACAGTGCAACACTCTTGATTTTTTCAAAATCACAAACCGTTATCAGGGCTCATAACTATGAGATCTTGAAGGTATATTTTAACCAACTCCTGGCATTGAAAACAAGGAACATGACATCAGTTGTGGTAATCATAACTCGTGATCTAAACATGATGAATGGGAAATGCGCTACAGAATGTCTGATGAGTGGGCAGCGCTCCAATTTAAAAAATGATTGGACAGGTAATCAGGGAAAAAAATGCATGTCTACGAGGTAATGAATGAGGAAGATGGTGTGTCACATCGGTCTAGTCATGGGAAGGATCTATCCTAGTGATGAATCATGAAGGGGACCAAATATTGAGTCATGAACTAAAATGGTTCCAGGTCCAAAAAACAATTGAGGATCAAAACATAATTTATGACTAAACACTTTATTTATCTAAGGGGTCCTAACAAACATAACTTTAAAAGGGGTGAACTTAAAAAATTAAAATCTAAGGCTTAGAAAAGGATAAAAACAAACAAAAGACCCAAGGCCACTTAGTGTGATAACACACCCTATTAACATAATTTTCTCTAGATAAAGGAATCTTAATTAAATACTCTGCAAACTACTATCCACAGGTGAACAGAGTGGAAGAATCAACCAATAAGAACCTAGTGAGGATATTAAAGAAAACTATTGCAGACAATCAGAGGAATTGGCATAGTTCAATCCATAACGCTTTATGGGATGATAGAGTAACACCCAAGGAAGATATAGGAAATTCCTTGTACTTCTTGGTATACAGGAAGGAATCTATTATCTCGAACAAGCTATATCTTCCATCTCTTCAACTTGTTTAGGATTCTAGAGGACATCCCTCATCAGTCATACAAAAAAGAATTGATACCCTCCTCATGATGGAAGAAGAAAGGGAGAAAGGAAAATCAAAGTTCATAGCTCATCAACAAATAGTTAAAAGGTGGTTTGATAAGCATAAGGCTAAAGAGAAGAATTTTGAAGCGGGAGACTTAGTCCTAAAATGGGACAGAGAAAACAAGTCGAAAGGAAAACATTCTAAGTTTCAGAATCTATGGCTCGTACCTTTTCAGGTGGCCATGAAAATTGGGGTAGGAACGTATTGGTTGCAGAATATGAGGGGGGGAATCTAATGCCCCTCTGGTGAATGGCCAAGCCCTAAAACAATATTTTCATTAATATATATATATATATATATATATATATATATATATATATATTGTTTATGTGTGTTTTCACGATGTTTTGTTGTAGGGTAGGTTGATTGCGGAATGCATTTTTTGTTTTTGTTTCTTCCTATAGTACTTCTATGATTTTGAAGATTGTGTTTAGAAAGACAGTGGTTGACCTCAATTCATGTGATATGATGAACTATGTTCCTGACTCATCTCTCACATACAACACAAGAAGTGTTGGGAGACCGACGACTGTTTTGAAGGGTTTTCTATCTAACATATAGATGAACAACCTTGGGAAAATGATGAAGTGTCTACCTGGTGGTCTGGTAAAAGTTTAAGAGGAAGGTGGTAAGCTGAAAAGGAATACATCTACCTCAAATACAGAGATAGCAAAAAATTCACCTTAACCATCTCATTTTGCAAATAAAAGACATTCTCCTCTCCCACTCACTCAAGGAATTCTACCGAAATAAAACCAAATATATCAAATGAGTGCATAGTAGGAGAGGGTATTCAGATAACTCCGTCGGGGCTATGAATGCTCGCTAGAAATGAAGAAAGGTATGTGATGTCAAGGTGACTCCGTCGGGGCAATGGATGCTCGTTGGTAGTGGAGAAACACCGTAGCAAGTGAATAAGGATAACTAAAGGGCCTAGGGCTAGTGAATTATTTACTCAAATCTTGTCAAAGGAAGTGTTAGTCAGGGTTGCAGGAAACGAAGGTGGAATAAAGGTTGAAAACCCCACAGGCAGGCCCAGATACATCAACCAGGGAATTTAAAATGAAAGGATAAAAGAGGCTCTGATAAAAAACATTTAATTTCTTAACCATATTTTGCATCAATGGAGCCCAAGCTAGGAACAAATATTCTTCTTTCGCCTAGTAAATCACCATTTGTTGAGCACTCAACGCACCCTAAAAAATCCTTGGTCAATTTTTTACTTTTTTGGGTACCACTTGATCTTCTATACTGTCCGATTCGATTTCATTTTTGAAAATGTTTTGTCTTTTATTATTTTCATGACTTTCACCACCTATTCAGGTTTTTTTGAAACTTATGAAACCCCATGACTAAAAAGACCTTAACACTTGAATAAATAATTGACATCCAAACACTTCACCTAATGCACTCAGATTCGACATTGAAAGGAATTCAAAGAAGAAAAGGAAACCAATCAAAAAACCAGGGTAACCGAACGTCGACCTCCATCAGCATCGGCACAAAGAAATTTTTGTTTGAGTCAAGTCTTTCATAAAGATATCTCCGATAGTCGATTCCCCTTCAACATTGGTAAAATATGATGGGACAAATGTTGATGAAGAATGAAAAGATATTGTTGATTTCCAATCCCCGATGTGTTTTCGACATCGATATGTTTTCAAGGGAGCCAATCCAAAAGAAATTTGATAGGTTTATCGCCGATAGCCGATCCTGAGCACTTTTCGACATCGGAAAGATAAGGGTTTCTTTAGAACGAATAACTTAAGGAAAATCTCAAATCTGATTAATACAAGCAAATTAAGTCACCAATATTCAATGCCACATGTATTTACCAAGTAAGAGGGTCATATAGTCTAGTGTTGTCCTGAGTTATCCTTGGCTCCCTAGGTCCAAGTCACACCTTCGAGTAAGCGTTTTTGTGTCAGAAATGTATGATAAAATCGATCGATGTCAAAACCTTTTGTAGGAGGTTATCAACAAAAAACGCATTCATAGCACACCCCCGATGCTCGATCCAACCACTAAGAGAGAGACACGATGGGACATTTTAGCATTAGATGCGATCAGATTTTGAGAATTTAAGGAGATAATTAATACCTGATCTTGCATTAGTTTCTACCTTGTGCGCCAATAAAAACAACCATGTAAAATCACAGATATACCACATCACTGCTCACACCTCACGATGAATTTAAGTTCTAAATATTCGATAGAAGATTTATTAATAACTCACTCATAACCCATATTGAATGGTTGATGCGAAATGGTAAGATCTTTCCTGTTTAAAATATATTGAGCCGTTGTAAACGAAATCATTATGTGCATAAGAGAATTTTGAAGCATCCGAAGGAGCAAGACGAGCAACTCCATGGATGTATCGATCCCATTATTGTCAAAATAACTAGGTTTTAAAAATATTCAAAGGTATGTATCAGAGTCTGTAAATTCATTGGTTGTAATTTTTATATGTGAGTTTCTCATATTACACAGTCCCTCAAATTATGTTTATGTTGCAGGAATGATGTCACCGAGAAATCCAACCAGTAGAGGCTCGTCGAGAGCATCGAATATGAAAGAACCAGAGGTAGGTGAAGGCTCTTCTCTAGGGATCACACAACAATTGGAATATGTCCCAAGGTGGGAACTTGTCTTTAAGACAACAACGAAGAAAGTTTTCACCCAACCTCTGGCCTTTAGCAATACTGAGGCATGCACCGGGTCCAAGATGGTGCTCCCACATTGGGGATAACTCTTTAACAAGATCAACCAGGAGGAATACCTAGAATATGTCCCACATAGTGATATAGACGCAAGAGCGCTCGAAAACCACGCGCTCCAGAACATTCGACGGTCGTACCTACATATGGTGGCAAGACGAACCCCCATTTTCCCCTGCATAGAGGTCCTAAAATGGATCATCGACCACATAGACACACATAAGTGTTTAATCAATGATGACAAGAATAGGTGTGTCGAATTTTTCCTCCTGGTATAAGTTCAGAAGTATTAAAAATTCAGAGACCCAGAGGAGCGGCTAAACACAGAATTCGTCATGAAATTCTACGAACACCATGACACCAGCCAAGTGATGGCCTGATGGTGGAGGGAGGACAAGACATTCACCAACCGAAGCACTAGATGGTACGTGACAACCAATTTAATGGATCCATACATCTATTTGATGGCTCTCATCTGTCGATTGTACGTAGAGAAAGATAGCTCTAGGTTTTCAGAGACATGGATTCCTTTGGCATACACAGTTGTGATCATCGAATGTAGCTTCAACTGGAGAGAAATAATCTCCAAGCAACTGAGCATCTGTGTGTAGTATGCCTAGGCACTGAAGGAAGGGGAAGCAACAATGTTTTACATGGCTTCATACTTTCTCAATGTATTGTGCGCCAGAAACATCTTCGTCGGCATGAACTTGAGCTAGCATGTTGCAAAAATCCTGGTTCACATCTACTTCAGCGTGCTATGGGAAAATAGGTATAATAAATCCTACTCTCTCAACTGCGATGAATTCATCACCCAAATTTATTTTATTCTTTTTAAGAATGAATTCCCAAGGTTATCGGCGACAACCAAAAATATGATATCCAAGGTAGGCCATTGGTATTTGGATAAGTGCACCACCTACATCAGGGTGTTTGGGGCCACTGGAGCACCACATCTCCTACCAGCTCATGTCCCAGACTAGTTGGTAATAGGAGAAATATGTTATCAAGACATCTTGCAGGGATAAAACACCACCCTGGTCAAGGACAAGAAACGAGCTTTCATACCCTATGGTTTCCATGTAGGGTTATACTTGGTAAAGGATATCGCTCAATCCAAACAAGAAGGGATGAGCCAACTCGAGTTTAGATTCTCTATGGGTCGATTCCAAAATCATGGTCCAAAGGGGATAGTCTTGCAACATGCTTCACAAGTGTTTTCTTGTTGGTCGTATTCCCATGACAAGTTCAAAGACAAAGTCTTCATAGAGAATTCCCAGGACTTGGAGGAGGTGGTACAAAGGATGGTCGACTAAAAAATGACTAGGTTTAGGGCCATGAGAATGGATGAACATGCGATGAAAAAAGATCAGTCGGCTTAAGAAGCCCTCTAAGATAGGGAATAAATCAAAGGGGCGGAGGCAATAGAGGTGAAGAATAGGGGATTGTCTATGACCCTGAAGGCACATGATAAGGTATTTCTCCTGATGGAATGGGCATAGAGAGTAATCGATCAGCTGTTGAATGAACTGGACCTTGTAGAAATGGCAAGGGTTCCAACCAAAAATCCAGTTGAAATCCAGGTAGGTCCAAGGGACCCAGAACCAATACAAATTGAAGAGATCATCGGGTTGGATAACCTTGCAGTTTCAACACCACAAACCAGATCACTAGGGGATGTTTCATCTCAACCAAAAATAGAAAGGACATCAGGGAGAGCAAGTGCACCAAAACCCCTCCATTATTTAATACTAATATATGATGATGATGAGAGTTCAGAGGTGTCCTTGGTGACTCTAGTGCAGATTACAGAGGAAAAGGAACCCAAGAAGGCATCTTCCCCAACTCCTGATGCTCAAATTCAAGGCCTTCCATAGAATGACCACGAGGTTGAAAGTGTATTAGACATTGATATACTCAATGTATTGGAGACCCTAGTGGATATCTCAAAGGACAAACTAAGATCGAGCAAACAAGAAGAAGAAGTTCCATAGCAGGAAATCGACATCTCAACAACTGATTATCAAGTAAGTACCGAGCCTGCCCCTGATACTTCAATTTCAGTTGGTACTTTGCCTCCCAATGAGAAAAAACCAGAGGTCAGACCTTCGAAACACATGGAAGAGGTTCAAGAACCCATTCTTGAACAAATATACACCGTCTAGAGCCTGGGAAATATGCTTACCTGGGGAGATTAGCAAATCCCTGAACCCGTGGATGAGGTTGTTGATATACAAGAAATATCCTATGACCGAAAGAGGAAATCCATCGTGAAGAGAACTACCAAGAATAGGAGGCTTACTCTGGATTTCTCCATCCTCATCACCACAGAGGAAAAAATGATTATCACGAAGCATTCCAAGACAATTGAGCTTATCAACACAGGGATGGCAATCATAGATGCCACCCTGGATAGAGAGAAAATGGATGAAGAGGAGTTGGTCGCTACATTGAATGATTTGGAACATCTACTCCATTTGGAGAAATATTAGCAAGACTTCACACAGGCCATGATGTTATTGAGAAGCGAATTCCAAGATGCCTATATAAATTCACAAATGAGAGGCACCTGTTCACTGCAGGAATAGATGATTTCCAAGAAGACACCCTCATGGCACTGGTGATGTGAAAATATATGGAAATATGGTATGATAAAGAACACCAAGTAGTGGAAAGGATAGATTACATTAGCACCATTCAACAGGGCCGAGACGCCGAAGAGCACACATTCGGGTACTAAGGGATAGCAGTATCGATCACATAAAGAAGTCAGCTGAATATTGGGTGAAAATGGCCCAAGAACCCCCAGATGGGGTGCTATTGTGACACACATGGTGTGACGCAGAGGAGAGGCACGACCAACGAGGCACAGAGCCATATAACAGGCTCGTTCCATCGCCTGCCACCCCAAACCAGCATTAAATTGCCATTACCATGGCGCGGGTGACAATTAAACAACTTCCTTCTCCCCTCAAGATTCATTCCATGGCTGGGTTATCTATGCATGTCATCTGTCTCTGCGCGTGCTGCAATTGGCATCCCCCTTTGCAGCCTTCATCTGAGCTAACTGGGATATTCATGCTCATCATAGCCATGGTTCAACTTCAGGCTTTCCTCCACTCCCTGGTGCACCTGGCATCCTTTATTCACTATACGACTAGACTCATGTTGCGCCCTCGAGGGAGCCCGCGCAGAGGATCCCCATGGAAACCTCGTCGGCCCTCTGTATCGCCCCCTGCTTTGCCCTCCTCCTGATCCTCTCCTTCCATTCAGACTGAGCCAATTCTTCCTTCACCCCCCGCTATAGCTATTTCACAATTTGATAGCCTTGCTATCGTCCCCAAGTTGTTGTCTTCTTCCTCGCGCCATCTTCCTGACCCCCCAATGTTCGGGCCTCCTCTTGCACCAATTCCTTACTCTGCTGGGAAGACTGTGGGAGAGCCTCCTCCGTGCGAGCCTTGGAACACAGAGAACCAGTCCCCAAACTCTTTCCTTGACACACAACTACGGGAAAGCCTGTCAATTCTCTTCGGCTTGGTCTTCGAACTTCGCCAAGGGGTGGAGGATCTTCAATTTCGTCTGCTGGCCATTTATGGGAAGGTAGTAGTCCTTCTCCATCTCCTTACCTCTCTTCAAGAGGATTTCCCCTCGAACATCGCAGGTGCGGCTTTGACAAAGGAACCCGGTGGTGCGAGCAACGTGGGGAATGCCCAGACACAACGTTCAACAAGAAATGAGCCGGACCAAGTCATGCACGAGGATATGGCGAAGGAGGTGGACACAACACGTTGCACATTACAGGACACCTCTCCAATTGTCGACAGGACCGAGGGAAGCATGGATGCGGGGAAGCAGTGGGATGATCAAGTGACATACGTCGAGGAGGAGCCATGGTCCAAGGCTGTCCACGCCACCTGGCCAGGTTATCCACCAAATGTCTGAGGTCATGAGGGCACTTCAAGTTTCATTAGTTTCTCTACTTTTTAGTTGTTGTCGAGTTAGTTTCAAACAATTTACTTAGACTATTACACTACTTATGTTTGACTTCCATGCTGGCTAGACTGGTTTCCCCTCTGTTGGGGCAGTCCAGTAACTACAGCAAGAATATTCTTTGTATTTTGTATCTCTTTTTTGGTCTAGGAAGGCCCTTTATATATAATGCTACTAAATTACAAAAAAAAAAATGGCCCAAGAACCTCATCAGGAAATCAAAGATAAATGGGTCGAGTGCAAAAAGAGTTGGACCAAGATCAACTAGGTGATGAGAGACATGGGCCTCCCAGAATTTGGCACACCCGATGACTTTGTCGACTTGCATAACATAGTCAAATTACATGTCGAACAAGACTCATTGTGGGATGCAGAGATAAAAAAGGTGGTGAACATGGTGCCAGGACAAGTTCATTAGTTCATGGAACACCCGATCAAGGATCAGACCATGTTACAATAGTTAAGTGATAGAATGGTCAAGTATCGAGCATGGGAAGTAGAGATAAAGGAGATCCCATCGGCCCCGATGGACCAAAACAGATTCTCGTATGCCAACACATGTGAGGATATCTTTGTCTAATGGTCCGAGTAGGAGATGATTCATCCACTCAAGTGAAACCATTTAATGACTCTTAGAAGATTGAGTGATTAAAGTTCCATGTGGCGATGTTTTTTTTTACTTAAATTGCACTTTTGATAGCTATTTGTAGTTAATAATATGTTATAAATAGGAGGATCGACCTATTAGCAAAGGTCAATGGTTTTGGTAAAGACCCTCAGTTTTGGATTGTAAAGAACCATTTCAGAGCTACCTTAATTGAGAATTCATGTTTAGGACCAGAGACCATTTTTTTTTTGTTTTTCATCAAAAGCGTGTGTGATTGGATCTGAAGAAGAATTATTTTTTATTTCATCTCATGAATGTATGTTGTAATGAGTAAGAGCCTCTGAGTCTATTGATAATATATCCAATTCAATATTTTTATAGTTCTTGTCTCTAATGATGAAGAGTAAATCATTGTGTTAATATGTGATTGATGATTAGAGTTGAGGAAACTATTTTTCTTGCCATTTTTTATTGCATGTATGTTTTCTTTTGATAATCGTATCTCAGACAATAATTGGAACACCAGCAGGTTAATGTATTAGTACTAGTCTTGGTGTAGGTGTAAGAATCATTATTTTCATGCTTGAGTATAAGGGTTATCCCAAGCTCATCCTTCTTCAGTAGTTAAGTCCTTTCCCCTTTGTTACCCTGCCGGTTTATACCATCATTTATCTTGTATTGGTCCCACCTATAAGAGGAAATACAAAAAGGGAACGTTCGGACTGAAGGAGGAGCCCTCACAAGAAGACATCTAGTCAATTACCACATAGAGCCCATCGATTAATTATCCAGATCACAAGATCTGGAGAACTATTCCACCATTAAATGTTGCAGAGTCTAATTGGGCCTCGATGTCAGGTTTGGTTCCTGTTGTTTATCTAAAGGAATTTAGGACCCCTCAACACCTGGGTCCTATTCATACATCCTAGTCAGATTTTCCACGTCATCTCTGTACAGAAAGATCAATCGGCGTCAGATATTTTGCAAGAAGATATCAACGAAAAGTGTTTGAAGAAAAATATCGACCCCTGACTCACCAATTGGACTAGTGAAATGATGGTATGTTTTCAACATAAGATACGATCAGATTTTGATATTTAATAAATCAGTTAATGCTTCATCCCGCATTTTTTTCTACCTCGTGCTTCGATTGAACAAAAACAATTTGAAATTGTTGATAGGCCATGTTACAACCCACGCTCGCGTTGTTGAATGACAATCTAATTTAATTTTAAATGTCTTTGAAGATCTGGTGGAATATTTAATAAAAATACACTCATAACCTGAATTGAATGGTTGATGCGACAAGGTAAGTTCATCCCTTTTTAAATCTCTAGAATGGTTTTGAACAATTTCATTATGTGGACAAGTTTGAATTCCATAGCATCTGAATAAGCAAAGAAAGAGTCTTGAGACTATGTTGATCCTTAGATTATCAAAACCAGGTTAAACAAGCTATAGAGGTATGTGTTCAAGTTTTTCAATTCGATGGTCATGATTTATGTATGCATTTGATTTCTTACACGGTCTCTAAACTATGTTCTAACTGCAGGTAAAATGCCACCGATAAATCCAACCACCAGACGCTCACCGAGAGCACCCAAGCTAAAGGAAGATGAGACATGTGAAGGTTCTTCTCTTGGTGCAGCAAGGCAACTAGAATACACTTCCAGAGCAGAGCCGGTCATAAAAATCTCAAAATCCTTTGTCCAACTTTCAATCTTTGGTGATACAGAAGCAGGAATTGGATACAAAGTAATGATCCCACAGTGGGGGCACCTTTTCAACAGAATTAGTCGAGAGGAGTATCTAAATTATATCCCAGACAACAACCCGGATGTAAGGGCGCTCGATGACCAGGTGTCCCCAAACATTTTACGATCTTATTTGCACATGGTACCCAGTGGAACCTTTATTTTCCCTTGCATAGAGGTTCTAAAGTGGCTAATCGACCATACATACGCACATAAATGTTTAATCAACGATGAGAATGGCAGGTGTGTCATATTTTTCCTCCCAAAAAAATTCTAGAAACACTACAAGATCTAAGACCCAAAGGAGTGACTAAACATAGACTTCGTGGTGAATTTCTATGAATTCCACAACACCAACCGACTGATGGCCTCATGGTGGAAGGAGGAAAAGAATTTTACCAACCAGAGAAATGGATGGTATGGGACGGTTAAATTGAGGGATCCATACATTTATTTGATGGCTCCCATCTGTCGACTGTATGGAAAGAAGGACTAGTCCAAGTTTTCGGAAGCATGGAATCCCTTGGCGTACACAGTGGCAATCTCTAGGAGCATCTTCAACTGGGGAGCAATAATTTCCAAACAATTGAGCATCTATGTACAACAGGCTCAGACACTGAAATAAGGGGAAACACCCACTTTCCACATGGCCTCGTACCTTCTCGATGTCATCTATGTGAGAAATGTCTTCACCGGCATGAATTAAAGCTAGCATGTTGTGGATCTCCTAATCCATCTTTATTTCAGCATACTATGTGAGAACAGGTATATTCGACTTTCAAGAAGACACCTTTATGGAGCTAGCGACCTACAAGGACGTGGATAGGTGGTATAAAAAGGCTCATCAAGAATTGGAAAGGATATATTACATCAACATAGTTCAAAAGGGTCAAGATGCCAAAGAGCATGACATTTGGGTGCTAAGATATGGCAGCATCGATCGGATCATGAAAGCAACCAAATATTGGGTGAAAATGGTCCAAGAGATGCAGTGGGAGATTCAAGAGAAGTGGTCTCATTGTGAAAAGATCTAGGAAAAGATTAATTGGGAGATGAAAGGCATCTGCCTCCCAGAATTCAGCTCACTCGAGGACTTTGTCGACTTGCATGACATAGTCAAGCAACACACAGAACAAGACTTGACATGGACTGCAGAGATAGAAAAGGTGGTGATCATGGCTCCAGGTCAAGTACAACAATTCATGGAGCATATGATTAAGGCTTAAGAAGTCTTGCAACGGTTAAGTGTTAAAATAATCAACTAAAGAGCATGGGCAGTAGAAGTGAAAGAAATTCTTTTATCCCTGATGGACCAACATAGGTTCTCGTATGCCAACACATGTGAGTAACTCTTTGTCAAGTGGTCGGAGTATGAGAAGAGTCATCCACTTTAGTAAAACTATTTGATGATTCTTAGAAGACTGAGAGATGACAGTGCCATGTGGAGATATTTTTTTTTACTTAGCTTGCACTTTTAATAGCTATTTTTAGATAATGATTCATTATAAATAAGAGGATTGACCTATTAGAAATGTTCAATGGTTTTTTGGAAAGACCCTCATTTTTGGAATTGTAAAGAACTATTTTTGAACTACATTAATTGAGAAGTCTTGTTTAGGACCGGAGACAGACTTTTATTTTTCATCAAAGGTGTGTGTGATTGGATTTGAGAAGGAATTACTTCCGAATTTATTTCATGAATGGATGTTGTAATGAGTAAGAGTTTCTAAATCTATTGATAAGTAAGTTGTTTCAATATTTTTGTAGATATTTTCTCTAATGATGAAAGAAATTCGTTGTGTTAATGTGTGATTAATGCTAGAGCTAAGTGTTATAACCCTAAATTGCACCACATATTCTTACCTGGCATCAGGCCAACTCATATCCCTTCTTTGCCAAAACTGTGTTGAACAACTCTTTGAAAATACTCTTGTTTAAAGGCCCACACGCCCTAACCCATTACTGCACGCGTGTACACGCTGGCTGACTCACAATAGCCCACGTGTATCTACCAAATCACGAAAAAAGGAAAGTTGTCGACGGAACAAAAAACTATGGGTCAGTTAACTGAAACTCCCGACCATGCATGGTCGAGGGTTCGTCCAAAACCCTAGCTCCTTCTAACCTATAAAAGAAGGGGTAGGGGTACCATTTGGAGGAGGAAAAAATACAATGAAGAAACTTTGCCCATTTACGTAATCCATTGTCCCAACCCTTTATCCTTTCCTCATGCCAAAGGAGATTTAACGCAAAGCAGTTGAAGGACAAAAGAAGAGGAGCCCAGGATCAGGTTCAAGGAGCGATGGTTGGTCTCAGCTTTTGTAAGTTGATTCACTTTCAGTAATAAAAAAGAATGTTTTTCCCGTCCCAATTCATGAATTGTCTATGGTTGATTAATTTATGCTTGATTTCTAACCCTTGAGTATAGAAGTAGCATGCATGCATAGTTGTTATTTGTCTTGAGTGTGGGTCATCTGTGGAAGGATCAGTGCAGGCAAGTAATCAAAGTGCAATGGAGGATCTACATCGAACGTTGGTAATAAGGTAGGTGGTCCTTTTCCATGCATTTACTGAGAAAAAGGGATTTAAATCATGGGATGTAGGTAAAAAAGTAGTTTCTATTCGGTCAAATCTGCATGCATGTCTGACCCTAGTTTGCTAGCCCGTAGGGTGTTTTTCCCAACAACAGAATTGGTGACCATACTGGGGAGAATACTCTTTAGGGTTCCTGGGTTTATTTAAGTTTTTGGGTAGTTTTAAGACTAGGTTTCTATTTTTCTTTGCCTGTCTTTTCTTTTTTCTGTAAGGTCTGAGCTAGTAGGGAGTCTGGTTTTCCATACTAGCTTTCCCTCACTTTTGCTTGACTATATTTTTTGGGACACATAGAGGTACACATGGCCTGCAGAAGGCCTAAATGCGTGTACCCGCGCCCTATCCTCTTAAAGCCCGCGTGTGAACACTAGCTGTAAAGATAGCAGTAGTGTGTAGGAGTTCAAAGAACCTTAGAGGCAGTCCTCCTCTTCCCTGTCATAATTACACATTCTCAGGGGGTTTTCTAGAATCCTGTCTGAGTCTTGTTGGTTCACAGTCCTACCTCAGATTGCCTTTTTTCGCCTTATTATTCCTTGCATTATTTTTCTTTTCTGTTAGAAAGAGAATCCAAGCCTTCAAGGGACCCTGGTTATCAATACCAGAGGCCTCTTCCTGTTCTGGACTACCTGTTTTCATATTTTTCCTTAGAATTTAGATATACATGCGGCCTGTACAAGGTCAGCCCGCATGTACACGCTCTCTATCTATGTTCATCATGCGTTTGCACGCATTCTGTTTGAGTGACAGTCGCGTGCCTGTACAGGCTACTTTTTGTTCAGGGTGGGGCAGTCATCCCCTCCTTTGATAAGAAGTATTTATCTCATGTGTTTGAATCTAGGTTTGAACAGTCAGTAGGTTAGGTCATTTTACCCTTAGCCTGCTTTTTCTCAATTAATAGTTGACAGAAAAATATAAAAAGAAAAGAATTTTTATTTTTTTTTATGGTTTTTAGACAAGCGTGAGAGTCTTTGTTTTTTTTATTGCCATTGTGTGATTCTTTACGCTGATTCTTTGCGATCTGCACTTTAAGCTAGAATTGTTCTTCTTGGTTTTTTGCTTGTCAGTATTTTCCCTTTCTTTCTTTACTAGCACTTAAATAAATAAATAAATCTCTTTTCATTTTTCTTCTTTGGTTGAAGAGTGTGTTTCTGCATCAATAACTAGGGAAAAGTATTTTATTTCGTAAGTTTTTTCAGTTCACTTAGATCATAAGTAGCTCGTAGTCGAGCGAAATTCCTTTGAGTTTGTTGTCCAAAATCTTAGAAAAAAAAAAAAAATTCTTTGTGAAAAGTTGTTGAAATTTTGCATTTCGTAAAAGTTTTTGTTTCCAGCTTTTTCATTCATTTTTTCTTTCGTTGTTTACACATCATCAGTTTCACCCTCATACCCCTTGACATAAGATAAATCCATAAAAGAAATGATAATTTTAAAATCTACTAGACTTTTATGTTTGTAGGGTTCACAAACTAGTTCAGGACTAGGGCCTTGGATTAGGTTGGAGAGGAAACTCTTCAAGGCCATTCAAAACCAAACATTAGATTCTGAGATAGGGAGTGTCTAAGTCTAGTTTCGTGGAATTTATCTGGGACCCTCCTCTAACACAGGGGATAAACACGAGGTCACATGCGGAAAGGTAGCGGAGATAACCCCTCCAAAGTCGGACCAATCGTAGTGGAGAACACATATAGATGGCTTGTTTTTGGATTCCGTCGTTTGCATTTTCCATGGGGATTCATGGGTCTCAAATCCATTCGAGGTCCTCATTTGTCTTCTGGACCATTTTCTCTCGATACCCTTGATAGGTTTTGGGCTCGATACCCTGCTCATTGTGGTCTACCCGACTTTCAACTGTACTCGCCTAGTGACTGTTCACGTGCTGGCAACCTAGTTGCCAATCTTTTTAGGGACATACACAGGTGACTATGGGGGTATACCATGGTACCTAGGACATACATTGGGCCATTATTTGTAGAGTATACCCGGAGGGTGCTTCCGTGTTCAAGTTGCACTTTCACCGGTAAGTTGCTCTAGTGTTGGTTGTTGTAACTGTTCTTCCAAATAGTTTAGTGATTGCTTGTCTTATCTCTTAGGGGATTCTTTTTTAGTGTCTGTTGCTTTTGAACATTTAGAATACCTTAGTGTGTCTTTTATCTTCTCACACAGTGGAGGATCTCAATCTCCGCCGGTCACGAAGGCTTCTTGGCCTGCCGCTGGTTACACTGGAGCCACCCCCGCCACCATTAAGGCGGAAGCTAGACCAACAAGGGTCTTTTGAAGCGACCGGGTTACAAACCTTTCTACCCAAACAACTCCCGGAGGAATCAACCACCGCTCTTAGCTTGGTTGAAACCCCAACCACTGATATCTTGGCACCATTTATTGTACCAATCCAATTTCACGAACGCCATGCAGTGCCTCACATAGCAATGGAAACAAATGTTGTTACTTCTTCTTGAAATTCGTTAATTCCCATCACAGTTTCCACCACAGGAGAGTCATCTCCTAACTTACCATCATCGGTCCGAGCCACCATGGTCTCGGCTACAACTACGTCGCACAGTGGACCGAACCCATCTATGGCGACGACCACAACCCCCTTCACACCTAGTGCGACAGGCCCTCCGTTTTCATATGGTATGCCTAGTTCGAGAATAATTCCTATACTAACCTACTCCACTTTACAGACTTTGGGTCTAGGGGCAGGGATCTCTAGTGCTCCTCTACAAGGTCACCTTGGGGGCACTCCTGTCCCTTTTAACGCTTTTCCTTATGCAGGAGGTCATATCCCTCTTTCATCCCCTTCACTTGGTGGTCTGCATCAGCAGTCCGTCGGGCAGCCTACACACACTAGTTTATTTGGAGTAGGGAGTCAGGGACCCCCTTCACACAGTATGACGGTAGGTGCAACACCGTTTTCTTGGAATGAAACATTTGGTAACAACACTTTCTCGTCAGCCACTTTCCCTTCTGGGGGCAACCCCATTTTTTGAAAATCCACTTCTGCATAGGGTACTATTCATGCATAGGGGGCACACATAGCAGGGCCTTGGAACTTAGGACAAGGATCCGTTCCCTCCTCCAGAATGTTGTTCTTGGGTAATTCTTTCCACAGTCAATGGAACTCTGGACAGACTATTATGCCTCTCCCCACATGGCCAGCATGGGGTAATCCTTCCCAAAGTCCTTCGAATACAATGCATGCCCAACACTCTATGTCCTTTATGGGAAATCAGCCAATGATATCTCCACAGATGCAAAATCCTTACGTTGGTCAGGGCCATGGTTTTTACCAGAATCTGGGCCAGCAGCCAAACTTTTCCTAGCAACCTGGTGCCATTCAAACTCCAGGACCCTTTTTCCCAGGTTATCAGCAGCAACCCAAACTACCATTCCTAGTGACGTTACACTTGCCAGATTTGACAAGGTTGTTCAATGATCCTATTTGTCATGATCCACATTGGCCTCCTATGCCGACGAAGTTTCCTTCGGACATTCCAAAGTTCGAGGCCAAGCCTAATGAATATCCAAGTGATCATGTGACTACCTTTCATCTTTGGTGCTCATCTAACTCATTGAAAGATGACTCTGTACAGTTGCAATTGTTTCAATGTACTCTTATTGGGAGTGTCATGAAATGGTACATCAAGCTCGATCACTCAAGATACTCTTCTTTTGGCGAACTGGCGATGGCCTTCCTTAACCATTTCTAGTTCCCTGTGAGATACGACGCTAGCATAGAGTTGCTCACCAATTTTGAACAGACAATAGCGAACCATATCTCTGATCATATCCGAGAGTAGAGACACTAGAAGAGTCTAATCAAAGTACCAGTCCCACCAGCATTCCTGCTTAAGTGGTTCCTTAAGTCTTTGGTCCCACAGTTATCCAAAGACGTCGCAACATCTGGAGTTTTATCCGAACAAGATGCCATCATGAGGGCTCAACAATTTGAGCTCATCTATTCTCAGTCTAGTTTATTATACACCATCTTGCCATATGTGCCACGTTCGATACTGGAAAAAACTAGACAGAGAGTTGGACCACATGTCAATGGTATTGTTGGTTCAGCACAAACCAAGCCCGGTAAGCAATTGACAAAACAGTTGCAATAGTTATCCATACAAAACACAACGGCCAGCCAAACTACTGCTTTGGATGCTCCCCCTACCCAAACATCGGAAGTACACACCGTGCATTCGACTAACCCAAAGGCCACCCAGTAGCCTGAAGGGAAGAAAAACCAACGAAAGAAGGGTAAGGGGGATAAAAAACCCATTGATAATGTTGGTAGGGACAACACAAAAAAATGGAAGGCGAGGTATCCATGCAACTTGTGTGTGGAAGACCACCCGAACCATCTTTTTCCTCGACTTGCAGAGGCCCAAAAGTTTGTCACACAACAACAACAAGCAGTTTTGACTAATCCCTTTCAACATGGGCAAAATCTAACTCAAGCCTCTACAAGCACAGAAGGGGGAAGCCAAGAAACCTACCCTCCTCCAAACAATCCCTCATCCACGAACGTATATATGGTTAGGGGTGATGATTTCATAACGACTAGAGTGCACGACTATAGTAAACCAAGCACTTCTGAGAAGGGTAAAGAATATGATATCCCATCTCTTCCTCTACATATTGAGAAGACATTGGGAGAAACAATGACACACATTCCAAAGGGTGCATTTAAAAATGCTTCTCACAACCCAAATGCAAGGGCCGCCCAGAATTACTCTGTGGTGGAGGATTTATCACAAACCCCTTGTGCGATGTCAGCTTTGGAGGTCCTCCAAAGCTGGCCTGCTCAGAGGAAAGTCTTGCTAACTTCTTTGGGCTCTACTGAGACTTGTAATCCGGGCACCATCATGTTAGATACAACCGACTTAAAACCTCATCTTCCTTACCATGTAGCATTTCAGATAGTAGTGGCTCATCCCACGAAAACGTTTACAAGGAATATTTTCCACATGGTAGTGGATGAGGGCGCCTCGACATGCGTTATGTCGTTACCATGTTGGAAGGCCATCGACCAACCCATTTTTTCTCCATCACCTACTCTCCTCACTTCTTTCAATGGTCATTCATTCTGACCACATGGTATCATTCCTTCTTTCACCATCTAGTTAGGAGGGAAGACTGTGTGCATCGAGGTAGAAGTAGTCGACGCTCCCCTCGACTATAATATTTTGTTAGGAAGGATTTGGACTTATGTTATGCAAGCTTTGGTCGCTACAGTTTTTCGGGTCTTGTTGTTTCCACACGAGGGCCGGATAGTGACCATAGATCAATTGTCTTTCTCCAAACCTGACCCAACTTTGGGGGAATCCACGGTCCTGATGATTGATAATCCTCAACCAGGTGTCGTTAATGTAGGAGTTGGTTTGTTTCCATCCCCCTCGGTTTAATTCTTTGCTTCTGTCTTCTACTGTGTTCACAGTTTGTGAGAATTCACTCATGTATGCATTTTTTGTCATTTTCTTGAATTAGCTCAAGAAGCATATGGGATTGGTCTCCCAAGACATTCACAAGAAGGTTGGCAGCACTGTTAGAGGTCACCAACCTTCTTCAGATTTGTAACTTTCTGATTCTGGCTTTCCAGAATGCTGCTTAATGCAGTATAATCGTTCTTGTCAAAAAAAAAAAACGTAGGAGTTGGTTTGTGCCCATCCTTGATGGGTACCTTCGATTACCCAGCTCCTCATGACGATATCAAATTTATATCTAATCACCATAAGGTTGAGATTTTTCAAGTTTTGTTGTTCCGCATGACTTACTTCGAGGATCCATGGATTCTTCCTTCCCCATCGGCCATGATGGATGAGACAGGGCACTCAGGCATGTCCATGCCCTTGTCTACCATTGAAGTAGCGTACTCTTTAGTCCAGTAAGCTTCAGCTAAAACCGATTCGACTCCTGCACAAGAGTTAGATCCGCTTCTAGAGCCTATTTGGACTCAGGGTTCTCTCATTAACATCGATTTGTTAGACTTAGTCTTACCTTCAGATGAAGCACTAATCGAAGCAATGACTAGTCCAGACCAACCTTGGGAAGATCTTCATCACAGATCATATTTCCTCCCAGAGTTAAGCCGAATCGAAGCAAGATAATTCACCGTGAATATGATTGGAGATAGGTATTGTCATAATAATCCCTTAGCTACACACAAGATCTATTTTTAGGGTAATATGGAAACCATTTCTGAAATGACACCTATAAATATCTCCAGAACCCCTGGCGTCATAGACAATGTTTTCGTCGGAGCATATAGCTCCCCCGAGGAGATGTCAGACATCGACCCACAAAGATTCTATCATGAGCTAACTTTGTTTTTTTTCAAGCTCGCTTTGAGATCTGAAAGCAACATCCAACGAGACTGCATTTATGCTTTTAGATATCGTCCAGATTAACTGAGAAAAGTAACCATGATGGAGTGTTCTTTAAGCCCTTTTCAGACTCCTTAAAGATGAAAATATTGACGAGTGACCTTGTTTCTTCACACTCGTTAAATTGGTCTAGAAGAATGTTCCTTAAACGGGTCTTCTTTTAAGCCCTTTTCAGACCATTTAAACATGAAAATATTGTCGAGTGATCTTGTGGCCTTTCACGCTCATTAAACTAAAATTTGAAGTCACGTCTATCTGACGGTAGTTTACCCCTTTTTCGGTCTGAATGGTCAACTGTACGAACAAAGGTATACTCTATCGAATTCTCGTTCTTTAGAAGAGTACTCTCAGGTATAATTTTATCCCTTTTTCGGGCCTGAGGGACTAAACTTACGAAAAAGAAACCCCCACGGAGTCCATACTTAAGCTATTTTTAGACTCCCTAAAATTGAAAAGATCGTCGAGTGACCTTATTCTTTCACACTCATTAAATTGGTCCAGAAGAATATTCCTGACGAAGTCCATAGTTAATATTTTTTCAGACTCCTTAAAAGTGAAAAAATAGTCGAGTGATATTGTCCTTGTCACACTCGTTAAAATGGTTTTGAATCGACGTCTAATCAGAGCTAGTTTATCCCTTTTTCGAACCGACTAGACTATCTTCGAAAAAGGTACCCTAATAGAGTCTCCTTTTATGCTTTTTCAGACTCTCTAAATATGAAAAACCACCGAGCTTACCTTCTCTGGGCTCGTTAAACTTACATCGAAGGACATTACCATTGGGTGTTCTATCAACCGCATTTTCATACCTTATCCACCAGCCTTGTGACAGTTTGTGTCTGCGTCTTAACACCTTTGGCCGCCGAAGGATTTTTCCCGAGTATCATTTCACCAGAACATCAGTCTTGTCCTTGTGCCTTGAGCTTGTATGTTTGCAGTACTCATTCCTCCATTGTAACATAATATTCCTTTATCCTTTTTCCAAAATTATCGAAAAGAAAAAAAAAATCAAATATACCCCAAAAAGAGGATGGGAAAAGTATTTTCTTTATTGGCAGCATAATGAGTCGCCCTTGGATAAAGCACATCTGTCCATTTGATCATCAGACTATGGGATGTAGTACGACCTTAGGAAGATTTTCTCGCTATAAAGAGTTGTGTCCTCCACCGTTTGGTTATTCTTCCAAACATATGGAGAGTTTGTGTTGCCTCCTGCTTCGTAGAATTATGATTAACATATATGCTACCTGAGTCTTATCACTTGTCATGCTATTGTCCAAGGGAAGTTTGTCACTAAGACTGAGTCGTCCCCTCTACAATATGTCTCTTGTCCGCATACCCGGCCATCCTGAACGTCCAATCAAGTCCTTGTTCGAAATCACTGAAGCCTTCATTCCAATCATCAATATTATCAAGTCCATGACTAAAGAGCCATCGAAGACCTCTGGGTAGTGCATTCGTACACTCATATTACACTCCTACCCAAGTTTTGGAAGATTTTGAAGTTGTTTCTCAAGCTCTGAAGTCCAGCCATCAGGCCGAATCAACTTCTGGAAGATGGATACTCTATATGTATATCTTTTTGATTTCGAGATGTAGCTCCACTATGTATTATTTGCAGCTACTCTTTATAGTTATTTGACATGGATCTACAATGTATTTTATTGGTAGCCATGGTTCTATTTTATCCCGAGCATGGGTATGCCCACCTCGGTGAGACATTTTTTATTTTGCAGACGACACCTCCTAGTTCCTGATCCTTGGGCTCACTCGTTCGGCACATCAGTAAAGATTGGTAATGTATTTCATCCATCAGATGCTCTTTTGACCTCACCCATTAGGGGTCATTTGTTATAACCCTAAATTGCACCACATATGCTTACCTAGCATCAGGCCAACTCATATCCCTTCTTTGCCAAAACTCTGCTGAACAACTCTTTGAAAATCCTCTTGTGTAAAGGCCCACGCGCCCTAACCCATTATTGCACACGTGTACACATTGGCTGACTCACAACAACCTGCGTGTACCTACCAAATCATGAAAAAAGGAAAGTTTCCGATGGAACAAAAATCTATGGGTCAGTTAACTGAAACTCCCGACCATGCATGGTCGAGGGTTCATCCAAAACCCTAGCTCCTTCTAACCTATAAAAGAAGGGGTAGGGGTACCATTTGGAGGAGGAAAAAATATAGAGAAGAAACTCTTCCCATTTACGTAATCCATTGTCCCAACCCTTTAGCCTTTCCTCATGCCAAAGGATATTTAACGCAAAGGAGTTGAAGGAAAGAAGAAGAGGAGCCCAGGATCAGGTTCAAGGAGCGGTGGCCGGTCTCAGCTTTTGTAAGTTGATTCACTTTCAGTAATAAAAAAGAATTCTTTTCCCGTCCCAATTCATGAATTGTCTATGGTTGATTAATTTATGCTTGATTTCTAACCCTTGAGTATAGAATTAGCATGCATGCATAGTTGTTATTTGTCTTGAGTGCAGGTCATCTGTGGAAGGAGCAGCGCAAGCAAGTAATCAAAGCACAACAGAGGGTCTACATCGAAAACTGTTAATAAGGTAGGTGGTCCTTTTCCATGCATTTACTGAGAAAAAGGGATTTAAATCGTGGGATGTAGGTAAAAAATAGTTTCTATTCGGTCAAATCTGCATGCAATTCTAACCTTAGTTTGCTAGTCTGTAGGGTGTTTTTCCCAACAACACTAAGGAAACTATTTTTCTTCCCATTATTTTATTACATGTATGTTTTCTCTTGATAATCGTATCTCATTCAATAATTGAAATACCATCAAGTTAATGTATTAGTACTAGGCTTGTCACAGGTGTGAAAATATTTGTCTGCATGCCTGAGCACAAAGGTTTATCCCAAGTTGAGCCTCCTTCAATAGTTAAGATTCCCCTTTTACCAGTTGGTTTATACCAACACACATCTTTTAATAAAACCTATCTAAGAAAAGAAAAGACAAAAAGAGAACGTTTAAACTCAAGGAGGAAATTTCACAAGAAGATATCTTGTCAATCACTATGTAAAGCCCATCTATTATTTGGTAGGATCAAAATATCTGGAGAACCGTTCCACTATAAAAAAATGAAGAGTCTAATTAGGCATAAGTGGTGGGTTTGGTTCCTATTTTTGAGTTAAAGGGATTTAGGACCCCTCAACAACACCCTTGGAAGATCTAGCACAAATATAGTGGTAATAGAGCGAATGCCAACCAAGGCACTGTACAAACTCCAAGTCAGTGTCGCATAGGAGGTGTAGTTGTGCGCACGAATAGAAGCATCAGAGTTGCAGCATGTTAAAGCACAGTTTGTAGATAGGTCTAAAGGCTAGTGGATTGAGGCCAAACTGGCATAACATGAACCTTCCCCACCCAATGTCACCTCAATGGGGAGGTTCTTTCTATTTACGGAGGTTAACCCAGGTGAGAAGTCCCCGATAACCTGGGGTTTTGAAGAGGTTAAAGTATAAAAGTCAAGGGAAAAGTTCCTCCTCACAGGTTACCACCAAGGTCAGAAAGTCTGGCTAATCAGCCAATAAATGAAGTGTATGCCCAAATGAAAACACCTTCCCGAAACAAGACAACAGAAATACAATATATATGCAGGCTATAACTCAGTGGGTTAGTACTTCATGTGACTATCTGACAATAATATATAAGAAATGAAACAACATATATTAATGAGATCAACGTTTTGTCAATATAGCAATGTAGAAGTATCAATTCATCAATAACTATTGAGATGATGTAGCAAACAATATATCCAATCAATAATTTACTCAATAAATGCCTCTAACCATCATGACCTAATTTTAATTAAAGGTCATGATACACTATATATTGAGGATGTTTTTCCCTCATTTGACAATAACAGAATAACTCACACTTGTGAGGTCTGATTTTTGCACCCTACTTGGGTAGTTTTGTCTTTTAAAGTGAGGTGCATTTGTTGATGGAAGGATTTTTTGGCATCTCTTGGCATTTCTCTTCAAGGAAGGTTTACAACTAGGGTTTGCACATGATTTTCTTCATGATATGTAAGTGTTTTTCTTGAAAAACTTTTTAATTGAATGGTTGTAGGTTTACATGCTTGCATTTACTTATACATTTGCTGATTTTAAAACCCTAGGTGACAAGCACACAAGTAGGTCCTTGTCTCATGTCCCCTTGAGAGAATTTTTTCAGCCATTGAAGAAGAAAGATTGAGCCTAGTCTTTGCTACACTCCTCTTCCTTCTTCCCTTAAGCTAGCTTTGATTTTAAAAGTTGAAAAAGGGGTGGTGTCCTAGGTCTAGGTTATCTACACCTAGGGCCACCATCTTCTAGGGTTTGAAAGCCTTGCCATTGCAACACTTTCTTTCACCTCATCCTCTAGTTAGAATTATTATTTATGCTAGCCGTTTTTCCAAATTGTTCTAAATAAGGAGGAAAGAGCACGAGGCCTTGCTTAAGAAACACCGAAGTGAGCCTCTTTCCCCTAGGGTTTTGATTCTAGGGCCCTGCCATTGCAACAGTCTAGAACCCTTCCCTCTTGTCTTTGGTATTTATTCTTTCAAAACCTTGTTCCCTCTTCTTGTTTGAATCCATCTACCCTTAGGCACCGATCCTAGACACACAACGTTGAAGTGAAAGTGCTCAACACAACTCTCAAAACTTTACATCTTGAAATCCTAACTAATTGACTAACCCTAACTAGGCTGATGTCACACTTGAATAATCCATCTTGACGTAGCATTTGTCTTCTATAAGAAATTGGATGATGATCTAAAGCATTTATTGAGTAAAGTGTTGGTTGGATACATTGTTGGCTTAATCATCTTGATAGTTATTGATGAATTGATGATTTTTCATAGCTAATTGATAAGACGTTGACCTCATTGATATCTATTGTTTTGCATTGCTTATTAATTGATATCAGATAATCATATGAAGTACTAACCCACTGAATTATAACCTGCATATATTATTTATTGTTGTCTTGTTCCGGGCAGGTGTTCTCTTTGGGCATACACTTATTTATTGGCTGATTAGCCAGACCTTCTGATCTTGGTGGTAACTTGTGAGGAGGAAACTTTAACCTTGACTTTATACATTAGCCTCTTCAAAACCCCAGGTTGTCGGGGACGTCTCCCCTGGGTTAACCTTCCTAAATAGAAAGAACCTCCCCATCATGGTGACATTGGGTGGGGAAGGTTCTTTTTACGCCAGTTTGGCCTCTATCCTTTAGCCTTTAACCTAAGCTACAAACTGCGCGATAACATAGCATATAAAGGAAAACAAAGAGGTGTTGGAATTGGTGCTCAAGAATTTCAAGCTCGAGACCAAAGATGGGAAAGATCGCCCAGACTGGCTCGAGCAAGGAGTGGCTACAACCTATGATAAAATCCCAAATAGCGTGCAAACAACAAAGCCCACCACAACACAGAATATTGATCATATTGTGAAAAAAATTGATCAATACTGACAGGATATTGAAAACCTCTGAGAACAACTCATTCCTACAATTCCCCCAGAGGTGAAGGAACAAAGGAGGCAAGAAGTTGTGGGAAAGATGTATGAAATGGAACGACAAGTCAACAAAGTTGTGGAATTGTTTGATAAGGAAGTGCAGCTATGGACAATGCTAGAAGAAGATGAAAAATTACATCAGTGGCACCAAGAAGAGGAAAATATAAGCGCATCCATCCAGGACCTCAAGCAGAGGCAAAAAACAATGAATATCACTGAGCTCCTTAAAAGAGTACATGACATGAAGAAGCTGCAAGCAGAGCTAATAGTTGCATAGACGTAGAATAAGGATCGACAAGATCAAATGGAACCTCTCCAAGAGCTATCCATGAAGATCATTGTGCAGTCAGAGGAGACAAAGAAGAACATGGCGCAAACACATGCAGAGTTCACATAAATTATCTGGGAGGATATCATAGTGCAAGTGTTAGATGCACTCACAGAAAAGGTTGCACAGGCTCAAATACAAGGAAGGGAACTTGCAGAAAAGTTCCACACTCTAGAAGGAGCTGTTGAAGAAGCACCCAAAGCATAGGTGTCTCAAGAAAATCCACATGTCAGTGTTGGGGGCTTGTTGGGAAGGCCCATTTTGGTGAAAAGGCCATTTTTGGAGAGAAAAGAACGAAGTGGAAAAAAGACAGTTGGAAGGAAAAGAAGCATGTGCTAGGGAAGCATGTGAGGCGTGCATGAAAGGGAGAGCTAACTACATTAGGGTTAGGGTTTTTGCAAGATATTTTAATGGTTGATAAGCCAAGAATATGTATAAGTAGTACATAGCAGGTCTAGGGGGGGATAGACAGAGAGGAGGAGTGAGAAAGGATAGAACTGGAACATCTTGTATGTTGATGAGCTAGAGAAGAGTCAAGCAACTTGATCACAATATTTAGATCGAAGGATGAAGAGCCTGGTGTGATCTATTCATCCTCATAGGGATCGGTAATCCTGTTGATATTGTAATATCCAAGACTATAAATGCACATGGTGTGATATATTGTTGAGACCTAATAAAAGAGCTTGATAGAAAAATCTTTTTGGATGTAGCCTAGGAGGGGGTGAACCACGATAAAACCTATGTTATGTGACTAAATGTTATGCATATCCATTGTTGTTAATGATTGAATGCTATATAAATGAATGAAGGAACTAGTTAGATCTGATATTTCACATGCATGAGTAAGAGTGACTGATTAATTAATATGTTGGACTAAATAAATGAAGATCACGAGGTACAACCATAGATCCTCACTTATTCCCAGGCTACAAGCGTTTGAGTATTTCATCCACCCATAGAACTATCTTGAGTGAGAATGCACAATGCACCCTGTGTACTGCGTTGCCTTCTGGTTTACTAGGGGGGTCGATATTTTTAGAGGGATTTTTTGGAAGCTTGTTAAATCTAAACTTGGGTCAATGTATGATAGTAAATAAAATATTAAAATCAACAAGCAACTAGTTCCAATAGTGGAACATAATTATGCTCAATGCAAGCAGTTGCATGGAGGATATGGACACTCGAGGGAATGTTTCCTCTTGGGGTATAGGGTGACAAGCTGCAAAGGATATAAACAAGGATCTCCTTGGCTTATAATGTAAACTGCTGAGGTGATATGCTTATAATGAGAAAGTGAGAACCAGAAATAGGCTCTATACTACAAGCGAGAGAATGAGATGCAATTACAACTTAACACCAACGAATGTCCTTTTTCATAAATTTAGTCCCTTAGGCTCGAAAAAGTATAAAACAATACCCAGGAGAATTCTTCTAGCCACTAGTGACTAGAGTATTCCTTTTTTTAAACTAGTCTACTTACTTTGAAAAAGAGTTAAACTTACACCAAATAGACATCGTTTTAGATCCAATTAACAATTGTGAAAGAGACAAGTTCACTCAGAAATATTTCTCTTTTTTAGAGAGTCATAAAAGAGCTTAAACAAGACTCGGGGATGTTTTTCTAAGTAGCATATAATGGGGGAGGCCAAGGATCTTATGTAGGACTTCTGTCGAAATTCAGAAACTCACAGATAGCTGACATAAGATTGGGAAAACCCAAATATTTCCAAGTCGAGGAGGATAAAATACTTGCATAGGTTACCTTATCTATAATATATTGAAGAATTCCCCTTATTTGGAAGGGTGTAGAAGAAGGAATTAGAGGCTCTACAATATCATTCCAATCAAAGGAAACCACCCTATGACCTAGAGGGAGCATACTCAAAGAGAGTGGAATGCTCCCTTGTGCAAAAGGTACAAAACTAGAAATGATAAGGACATGGTAAAAAGATTCATCACCTCCCAAAAGAAGAGTGGGATTGACCAAATATTGCATAAACAATGTCACTTCCTTAGACTTTCCACTCTCCAAGAAAAGAGTGGAATCAACTAAAGATTGCATCGGCACGACCACTTTTTCAACCATTGGTTGAATAGGATGCCAGACAAAAATTTCAAGAGATGCATCACCCCCAAAAATATGAGTGTTTTTGATCGAATATTGCATCGACATGAGCGATGGTTGAACAATATGCAAGACAACAAGTTCAAGAGACACATCACCCCCAAAAATAGGAGTGGTGTCAGTCAAATATTTCATTGACACGACCATTGGTTGAACAGGATGTGAGACAATAAGTTCAAGACACACATCACCCCCTAAAAGAAGAGGGGTGTCAGCTGAATATTGCATCGACACGACCATTGTATCAACCAAATAAGGACTAGAATGTTGGGAAACCAAAGATGACTCAGAACCTGAAGGACCCCCAGGCAAGGACCATGCTTCTTGTACCACAACACTAGCAGGGAATAAACGTGTAAGGTGATCTCCTTTGAAAATCCTACAAAGGAGCTTGGCATTACATCTTATATGTCGAGTCTTCTCAATCATATGAATTCCCCCAGCATGAATTGCAGTGGTTGGTGATAGAGGTTGGTGATGAATTCCCAACATGACTAGCAAAGTTTGGTGATGAACCTTCAACATGATTAGCAGAGGTTGATGATTGTTGGACCTTGACCATTTTTTGAAGAATACTTGGTCATATTTGACCATTTTTGGGACTGTGACAACTTGCCAAAGATGGAGCGTAACGCGAAGCGGAAATTAGGGAAACTAGACCTATTTTTGGGTCCCTTAAGGGTTTTGGATTGATGTAACAGGAAAGGGATGTTGGCCCGTCCGTTTACCCACACTTAGGCCCATTTTGTAATCTATAAATAGATACTTAGGCAATGTAAGTAGAGGACGGTAATACATCTATGTGATGTATAGCTAAAGGCTTAGTTCTAGTAACTAGATTTGTGTGATTGGATGTATATTTCAGGTGCTCTGTGCACGATTGTAAGGAGATTGGAAAGCTCAGTGCAAGTTTTTGTAATTTTGTACTGAAATGCAAGGAAGAAGGATCTAGCGAGCTGCGCATATATTCTATCATGTATGAAGTAAGGGTCATTGAAGCTCTGTGCTATAACCGCTTGACTGAGATAATATATAGAAGAAGACTTTGTGGACGTAGCCCCAAGGTGGGGGTGAACCACGATAACTATGTGTATTGTGCTATGTGCTTTGACCTAATGTGTTTATCTCCTTCTTGGTTAAGTTATTGATGTGATTAAATATATTTATTTATGCTTTGTGCTTCTGAGATAGGAATGAATGTTATATCTGATATATAATATGCTTAGTGTCTGATCTGGTGAATCCAATCTATCTTGTTGTATCTCAGTGCTAAGTCTTCTTGAATCTAAGTATATACTGCGATGCTCTGTGCTAACTGCAAAGTGTTGTAAGGGTTGAATATTGATAGATAAACCTTGCTAGATAATTGATAAGTGCTATAATCACATATCTGTGTCCCAGCTAAGGTTGCAGACATCTAAGTCCTGCAACCACCCCTGACTCTACCTTGGGTGAGACTTCAACTGCTTCGTAGGTGTTTCTGAAAGGGCCAGTAGTTAGGGTTTTGTTGGTGCACTCTTGAGCGTTGAACCCTGGGTCTGTCCCTGTGCCAACAAATGGTTCTGTTGTTGGGACCTGAAACTATGATTGTTGGGAACTAAAGAAGAAAAATCTTTGTGCGAAATAAGCTCTGTGCATAGATATGTTGTCGTAGTGCGCAATATTCTACTTGACCTGCAAAGATTTGTGTCGAGAAAGAAAGGTCAGATCTGAAGGAAAGAGGTCATATTTGAAAGAAAAGAGGTTGATACTGAAGAAAAGAAGTGAGATCTGAACACTTTTTCCCTAAGAAAGAAATTTCTACAGAAACGACGTAAGATCTGTAAGCTCTAGCCTCTAGTAAAGGTAAGAATAGTTCAAGTTTTAGATCTGAAAGTTTTGTGCCCCATGGAATAAAATAAGTGAAATTTTTTACTTCTAATGTATGGATTTAGGTATGCTTGATTGTCTTAGCTTAAAAACTAGAGCATTGTTAGATAAAAGAAAGTTTTATATGAATAGAAATAGTGAAATATATGTTATACCTATGCATAGAAAGAGTTTTTGGACTAACCAATGGATGCAGGACCCTAGAAAGAAACTTTTGCAGGCTAGCCCTTATGATCCTAGCACGTAGTACAAAAAGAGTTGGGGATCATTGAAGAGAAAGAGAGGATTAACTCATTGCTACAATTGCATAAGACTAGGACATCTTGCTAAGGAATGCCCTGGGAGAAACCCTAGATCCCTATGTTGCAGAGTTATGGACCATGAAGTATTGGATTGCCCTAGAATGATTGCTAGACTTGAAAATACGAATATGGAACAATCAAACTCTGAAGGAGATCAAGAGACTAAAATTATAGAAGAACCCCAGAAAGAATCAGAGATCATGTTACTAAAAATAAAAGAAACCCTAGATGACCATAAGGATGTCAATTTGTCAGAGATATTCAAAGAAAAGGAGAAAATAGAAGTAAGAAAAGGAGACTTTGAAATTGATTGTGCTCTAGATGAGGGAACACCAATGAACATTATGACAAAAATCACTTGGCAAACCCTAGGAAGGCCTTCTTTGGTCCCTTCACTAGGCACCATTGGATTGTTTAAAGGAAAAATGGTAACCCTATGTGGCAGAATTACCTAGATAGCTATGAGTACCCATGGAACTTCAACAGAGGAAGAATTAGAAGTTATTAAATTTATTGAGGACCACGCCCCATTTCCAAATTTTTTAGGAAGGATCTGGATTGAAAAAGACCAGATCCAGAGAACAGAAGAAAAGGATGCTCTAGAACAGAAGAAACAAGAACTCATGGAATTTATGTCTAGAATGATCTCCTACTTGATGAAAGAACAAGAGGACAAACCTAAGCCATTGAACACCAGGGACTTGGGTATCGAAGTTATAAGAGCATTAGAGGAACCACAGAAGACCGAAATATCTAATCCATATGATGAAGGAGTATTAACTTTGGATCTGAAGAAAGAATCTAAGTAGTGCGAAGTGACTATGTCAAGAGAAGATAAGAGTCAGAATGGAAAAAGGATGACCAAGAGGAAGCTTACTGGGAAAAAGGATAGGAAGCTAAGTAAGAAGAGGGCCAAAATCAGAAATTTATAGAAGACTCCAGAGGAAACTTCGCAAAAGGAAAAATCACAGGAATCGAGCTTCGTTGGGATATCAGAACAATGACCTATGGCACTTTGCCATGGCACAAAAATATAGTCGTTGGAAGCCAATATAACCATTCGAATTCCGCTCCAAATGGGTAAAAATTCCTTTATGGCTCACCACTAGACCGTTAGACTGTGCCATATGGAAAAAACATAAGTTAATGCAGCCTCTTATTCGTTGCAAGCCGACCGTTGCTAAGTTTCTCTGCTTAGTTCGTCGCACAACGCATCAAAAATACTTTTTCTAAATGAGACTTTGAGCCTGAAACTTGAGATTACTTCACCCTGTGATCATTTCCTTGTTCCCATACTATTCATCGTAGTCTCTGAATTCATTTTCACACATGAGCTAGTGGACCCAATCTTGTATGTCGGATGAGCTAAGCGCTGTTGAGAAAGTAGTTGAAGAAGTTTTGATTAACTTAATGGCCGAGAGAGTCATGTCAGAAAGAAGGATGTATGAAGGCATGCAAGCATCATCAATAGGAGGATTCCAAGCTTCTCCCTCCACTTCTCATGGAGCAGGACCTTCCAGAACCACGACCAAGATAAGAACAAAGCAGAGAGACGATATTGCAAATGCCAAGTTGATCCCATGCATTATGTCGGTTTACATACCACCTTTGAGCGGAAAGATTAATCGCGACAGTGTACCCAGAGACTTTGAGTACACCTTGATCACCACGTATCTTTTGAAAGGGGTGTGCGCAGTACATGTTGACCAGGATAAGCTCACAACACTGAAATTTAATGATTTTAACCTTGGATATCGCAAATCCTACAGCATGTTATCTCCGCACAAATACTTAACCAAGACCAAAGGCAGAAATCCTAATATTTTCCCGCAGTCTTGGACCCAGAACCTCACACAGTCCACACTGCTCAACGTAATGAAGATCTCTCACTTTGGCAGACACCAGGAAGTCAACGCATGTGTCAAGTTGTTGTTGTCTTGCTACCATGATGGATACTTATGGTTGGACTGTTGCATCATTGTGGATCCAACTCTGATCAATCGGATCATAGGGCTTAGCATGCAAGGCCCTGACCCACATGAATTTTACCCAGGAAAGACCTCAGATCGAGCACTAGCACAGTGGATAAAAGAAACTTATGGCGATGTAGAGAAGGGTACATGAGGCTACAAGGTACCCTCTATCTAGAGTGGCGCAGTGCACCTTGCCTATCAGCTGATCGCGGGAAATTTAGTTCGTAAGAAAAGACCAACACATGTGACTAGTTTCGTATTTGACCTTGCAGGGAAGTGCACCGAGGGACTATAGATGAATTGGGCATAGTATCTTCTAAACCAGTTAGAGATAGATTGCAAAGGAGCGCAATACCAATGGCATGAGTTCCACTTTAGTTGGTTGTTCATACTCATCACTTTCATCACTTGGGAACTGCCAGAGGGAGCCACTTTTCTGGAGATTGAACCTTTCGAACCACTAGCCATGAAGTTTTGTACATTGTGGTACTCCAGTGACATGAACCAGTAGTGGAAGTCCAATGTTGTCTTCCACACCTATTTCAACCAACTAAAGAATGCAATTAAGTCTACATTGCGAATCACCCCAAACGTACTTCATAGGTTTAGACCTTTGATGAAATTCAGTGTGGAACTCCACTTCACCTATATTACAACGCACGGTGATGAGCATAAAAAACAACTCCAATCCTACTACAAGCTGACAGAAGATGACTTGGAGGAGATTACCAAGGAATGGTCAGTGGACCTCCTTGTTGCAGCAGACCCCGAAGACATGTCTGACGAGGAAAGCCCTGAAGCTATGGCGGATACACCTGGGCCAAGCAAGACTAAGAAGGATGACAAAGTTGAATATATCCCTAGAATGTCCACGGAGACTACTTTGATCTCACCTATGTAGGGAGGTGATGGTGACGAGATAGGCGGCACAGAAGTTGAGAAAAACAAAGGTGAGGTTACTCCACCTAGAGAGGAGGAGGATCCCTCTATGAAAAGAAAGATTACACCACCAAAAAATTCCTTCTAAAAGAAAGCTAAGGCCACCCAGACCACGCTTAAAACCACCCTTACCTCGGATGACTTTGACTTCTTAATTGTTGCGCTGAATGATGTTTCACTAGAGCTCACAGAAAATCAAGAAGAAAAGAAGGAGGATATATTCAACCGAATCAAGGGAGAACTCCAAGAAGTGCAGTAGGAACTCCAGTCTAGCCGAGCAATTTTTACAGTGCCCTTGGTAAGTGGAACATTAGGAACAGGCAATGAGCCCACTCATCTACACTAGATCACTAATCAAGTCAAAGCTCACCTTCAACGAGCTTAAGAAGACACAGCACAAGCCACCTAGGCTTTTATGCAAGCACATACAACACTTCTATAACAACGGAGTGATGCAGAACAAGAAAACATTGCCGTGAAAGCAAAGTGGGATGAGGAAAAGGAACAGTTGCTAGCAGAGAAACTTGAAGTACAGGAAAGAATTCACAAAGCACTTCACTTTGTGATGGTCATAGAAGTGAAGATGGAAGACTGTCTCCCATAGCAGGTGACCCAACTGGAAGAAGTAATCTAGCAACTCCAACAGTGCATCATAGATCTGGAGCTTCGCATCGTGCCTGAGACTCCCCAAGAAATAAGATATCTAAGAGAGGCCAATGCTCAAAGCACAGTTGGTCGATTAAAAACCTTTTCCTTGGAATGCAAGCAACAGAGTGCTAGAAGCACACAGACTTATGAAACCCTCACAGAGAATCCAGAATTGTAGACATTAGAGGCATGGCTCCAATAATAAAAGTAGCATGCAGACATGCTACAGGCACAGATAAAGACTTTGACCCCAGTTGAAAGAATGAAGAGGTTCACAGAACAACACATAGCCCAACAATAGGTACATACACTACAAAGTAAAGTGATGGAAGTTTCCCAACAACTTCATCCAATCCAAGAAAAGGCATGCCAACTGTTCACTGAGCTTGAAAGCTAGGGAGTTGAACTCAAACAGGTTTTCATCACTACAGAACAGAGCCTGGAAGGACCGCTCAATGACACAGTGATCCAGGAATTCACTGAGTAAGAGGTTGTCTCACTACAGTAGGTCGAAGCAGCTCAAGGCATTCGAGGAAGAATTGATCAAACTTGAGTGACTCGGGACGAGTCACAGGTGAGTGTTGGGGGCCTGTTGGCCCTTGACCAAGTTTTGAAGAATACTTGGTCATATTTGACCATTTTTTGGACTACGATAGCTTGTCAAATATGGAGCGCAACGCGAAGTGGAAATTAGGGAAAATAGACCTATTTTTTAGTCCCTTTAGGGTTTTGGGTTGATGTAACAGGAAAGGGATGTTGGTCTATGGGTTTACCCATGCTTAGGCCCATTTTGTAATGTATAAATAGATACTTAGCCAATGTAAGTAGAGGACGGTAATACATATATGTGATGTATAGCTAAAGGCTTAGTGAGAGTAACTGGATCTGTGTGATCGGATGTATATTGCAAGTGCTTTGTGCATGATTGTAAGGAGATTGGAAATCTCAATGCAAGTTGTTGTAGATTTTTACTGAAGTGAAAGGAAGAAGGATCTAGCGAGCTACGCAGATCTTATGTCCTATGAAAAGTAAGGGTCATTGAAGCTCTATGTTGTAACTTCTTGACTGAGATAATATAAAGAAGAAGACTTTATGGACGTAGCCCCAGGGTGGGGGTGAACCAAGGTAACTGTGTGTACTGTGCTTTGTACTTTGACCTATTGTGTTTATCTCCTTCTTGGCTAAGTACTTGATGTGATTAAATAGATTTAGTTATGATTTGTACTTCTGAGATAGGAATGAATGTTAGATCTGATATATAAGATGCTTAGTGTCTAATCTGGTGAATCCAATCTATCTTGTTGTATCTAAGTGCTAAGTCTTCTTGAATCTAAGTATATACTGCGATGCTCTGTGCTAACTGCGAAGTGATGTAAGGGTTGAATATTGATAGATAAACCTTGCTAGATAATTGCTAAGTTATATAATCACATATTTGTGTCCCAACTGTTGGCGATAGAAGTCACTCCTGGATTGCTAGCAAAATCAGAGCCCGACGCCCATCAATTTTATGTCATGGTTGTTTGTAGATGGGTGATCGAATGGATGGAAACTCAAAACAATAATGTTCCAACTCTGAAACCAGGCCAGGTATGCATGAGCAAGTGAGGTCTTGCATAAATTTCAGACAGTGAGCTGTAGTAAAGGGTGAACAGGTGGAAGACTTATACAAGAGAAAAGAGGAGGTCTGTTATAAACAACAAGTTTCTAACAGACTGAGGAAGAAGACATCCAAATGAAATATCGTCTTACATTCAAACGCAAAAGCCAGAGAATGTAGCAATGCAACAATAAATCTTTTATTATATCATAACTGCAATAATTTGCACGAATCAGTCAATCACAAATCCTCTTAGCTTGAGATGAAAATTAGATGGAGTAAGAAGAACTGTCTATCATAAAACAAGAAATCTCATATACAGATGCATAAGCTTAAAGATAGAATAATTGTTAAAACATTACAGTAGGGATCTCTCCTCAACCATCGATCCTTACAAAATGGCACAAATGCCTACATATACTCTTCTTTTCCTTTCGCCCAGTAGAGGCGTCTCAGAAATTTCAATGGGTGACGTCTCCTCAATCAAATATGTACTTTGTTCCCCTGTCATACGCCTCTTTAATTCAGCATGGCTCATGCCAGGGGGTAACTGAGCCCTTTGAATGTTGAATTGGTGTGTGCGGGTTCCTCTGGCGAGTTGAAGACTCAACGTGACCTTCCTGAAGAGAACCGGTATAGGGGACCTTCCTGAAGAGAACTGGTACAGGGGACCTTCCCGGGTAGACTTTTGGCTGGGATCTCCATACTCTGTAATAAATGAGTGATGTGAGTTTTGAGCCATCCTCTCTTTTCTTCATTAATCTCCAGAAGGTACTGGGATTTATCCCACATTGAATTGGCATCTGGAACATCACCGTGCCCTCCTTTTGCGATTAATCTCGATGCTTTGGAGCCCAAGTGGCCAAATGAAAAACATAAATGCCCCTCCCCCAGGCCTCCTTCTTGATGACCAGGCGCCAAAACCATGGGCCCAATTCTTGGCACCATCGGAAATCCGAGGTTTCAAAATGTAAGAAACGAGGGGTGCCTGCTCCTCGAAACTCCGATACCCGATACGCTGACGGGCTGTCATCTGTCCCAGTTGAATTGGATGGTCTAGATTTTTTTTGAACCATGGCGCTTCCCCTTGCTAAACCCTGGGCAACTGATCGGCCTCGAAAACGCGATGGCCATCGATCCGCTTCTATGGATGGATCTCGGCCGCTGATGGAAAAACTTTGCCCGCTCTCTTGACTTGCTGCTAAAAAACAGGATTCTCTCGTGCTATGCTCAGGTGCTTCCCATACAACTTGAAGACCTGGGTACGCCTAATCCCGAGACAAGAAATATCGCTAACATTAGGCTCCATGGGGGATATAGTCATCCCTGCGATTCTCTAAGAACTCCTTCCGCAGCCTCAGTGCCTTGCTATTGGGCTATGGAGTCACCTATTAAGCCAAAAACATGTAAAAATAAAATACATAAAGGTAAAAAGGACAATATTTACAAACAGAGGAGCCGTCTAAGGCTCAAATAAAACATTTTTTCAAAAAATGCCCATTCACTGGGCTATTGAAAACCTCTTCACCCTCCAGATCCTGCAACCCCTATGTGTTATTGGAGAAAATCTCAGAGACTTTAAAGGGGCCGATCCAGAGGGCATCGAACTTGTTGTTCTTTCCTTTATCCTGTCTGGGTGCATCCCATTTAAATACCAAATCCCCGATCTCAAACTCCTTTTTCCTGACCTTCCTGTCAAAAGCCTGTTTGATCTTCTGCTGATGACCGTAAGTTGCATCCCTCACTTGTTCTCTGGTCTGCTGCAATTCCACTATCTGATGAATTCTTCTGATCATATGGTATGTTTCTCCTTCGTAGTCTTGAAATAAATTTTCCACAGGTAAGGCGAGCTGGGTAGGGAAAACCACCTCCGCTCCGTAGACTAGTTGAAACGGTGATGTGCCCAGAGACTTCTTCGTTGTGACATGATCAGCCCACAGAGAAAATTTCAAATTTGAATCCCAGGCCCTTTGGTTGTCCTTCAATATTCTTTTAATGATCCTTATTAGGCTTTTGTTGGAGGACTCTACTAAACCGTTGCCTTGGTGATAGTAGGGGGTGGAGTGAACTAGTGATATCTGGAACCATTCGCAGAACTTAATTAGAGGCTCAGACTTGAAAGAAGCAGTGTTATCGGTGACGATCCTGCTGGGATAGCCAAATCTGGCTATGATATCCTCCAGGAAGATGATAACTACTTTGTGTGATGTGCTTCTGGTGGGGACAACTTCTATCCATTTGGTGAAATAATTTGTCGCTGTCAGAATCCATCTGTGTTGACCACTTGAGGGAGGATGAATTTATCCAATGAAGTCCAACCCCCACTGTTGAAAAGGGGTTGGAGATACTATAGGCTTCAATGGCAGCGATTTGAGCTGTTGTTTTCCTGAGAACTTTTGACACTTGGTGCAAGCCCTGATCTCCCTGTAAACATCGGGGAATAAAGTGGGCCAGTAATACCCAGCTCGGAGTATCTTGTGGGCTGTGGTCTTCCAGAAATGATGACCTCCGCAAAGGCTGCTATGAAAATCAAACGTAACCTTCTGGGCCTCCTGTGAGTCCATGCATCTCAGAAATACCCCTAGAGGGTCTTTCCAATACAAGGTTTGGTCAATGAGGCAATACCTAACCGCCTTGAGCTTGAGAGCCCTCTCTTTACTTTTTCCCATTCCATCAGGGGGCTTCAACTCCTGCAGAAAATATAGAATGTCACGATACTAGGCACATCCTACTAGTGATAAGCCGTATTGAGAGCATTGGTTGGGCGATTCAGCTTGCTGAGGTCCTAGGAAAGTATTGATGAAACTAACTCCCACGGATTCGTAGTTGGATTCAGCCAGTAGCTTGGCTAAACCTTGCCCCTTAACCAACTTGGTGGGTTTTATTTCTAAATCAAATTCTAGAATTTTTGCGATCCATCGGGCCCTTTTCCCATCTATGTCGGGCTGCACAAGGATTTCCTTCACGGAAGCTGAAGGAACATATGTTGTTACTTTTGAATGCAAGACATAGACTCTGAAAGCTTGAAGAGATTTCACTAAGGCAGAGGCCTGCTTCTCCATGATTTCATACCTACTCTCTGCATCTCTTAACGCCCTGCTGAAGAAGGCGATGGGTTGCTCACGCCCTTCCTCATTTTTCTGCAATAAGACCACCACCACTATATCAAAAGAAGCAAAGGATAAAATTAGGAACTCTTTGGAATAATCAGGACTGATAAGCACAGGTGCCTCAGTCAATGCCCTTTTTATTTGGTCAAAAGAGGCCCTGGGCTCAGCGGTCCATTTCACTTTGTTTCCCTTCCTAAGTATGGTCGTGATGTGTTTCACTAGCTCGGCAAAATTTGAGACAAATCTCCTTAGAAAATTAATTTTCCCCAAAAAGGCTTGAACCTCTTTTTTAGACTCGAGAAGTGACAAGGATTGAATTGCCTCCACCCTGTTGGGATCAATCCTCACTCCCTCTGCCGATACTATATGTCCCAATAACTTCCCTTCCTACATAGCAAACATGGACTTCTTGGGGTTCAGGGAAAGACCAAACCTCTGGCACTTCGAGAAAACTCTCCTTAAATGGCAGCAATGCCCCTTATTAGACGTGGAGAAGACTGTGATGTCGTCTAGGTAGATCACTACAAACTGGTATTTTTCTCCGATGAAGGCTATATCCATGGCTTGCTGAAATGTTGCTCCTACATTCATCAACCCAAATGGCATTTTGGCATACATGAACGTGCCCCAAGGAGTGGTGAAGGTTGTCTTCTCCCTGTCCTCAGGCATGACCGATATCTAATTATAGCCAGAAAACCCAACGATCATGGATATCCTGGATGCACCAGTTACCCTCTGCAATATATGTTCCATCTTAGGTAGGGGGTAATTGTCTTTCTTTGAGCTTCTCTTCAGGTTCCTGAAATCGACACAAAGCCTGATTTCTCCACTTTTCTTCCTTACTAGGACCAATTTGGCCACCCATTCAGAATATCTCAAGGGGACAATAATTTGGGCATCTAACAATTTCTTCACTTCTTTTTCCATGACAGGTAGCAACATGGGATTTATCTGTCTCAGCTTTTTTCTAAATGGTTTAGCCTCTTCCTTTAGTGGGATATTGTGCTCAATGACAGATGTGGCATAGGTCTTGAGGTCTTCATATGTCCATGCAAACACATCGGTGAACTCTCTCAGCAACTCTGTGTACTCGGCCCTCTGTTCGTTGGTCAAGTTGCCTGACAATTTGACAAATCTAGTCTCCCCCTGTGAACCAATGTTGCATTCGGTTGTATCGACATCTTCATTTGAGACCCTACCCTTTATTGGCACATCATTCCCATCGAACAATCTTTCTAAAGGGACAAGTCCTCTCAGAATGTGATTGCTGGGAAGGTGAATGATATGATGATTAGCGATTTTATTTAAAAACTCCTCAGGATGAGGGTCACCTTCCAGGTCGGGATCCTGGTCAATATGCAACACAGAAAATTTGTCAACGGATTGGAGAAACCTTTCGAGTTCTGAATCATCCTCGAACACCTTCCAATGCTTGACATTGTCCGGCACCGAGGGCCTATATCTTACATCAACATCATTTTTTACCATAGGCGGCAGAGGAAATTTGAGCAAACTAGCTGAGACAGCTAAAGAATTGGCCAAAGTATTTTCTCCCCTCAGAATGAAAGAAATGTTAAAAGCCAAGAAGAAATTATCAATAAGGTCCCATACTTCATTCGGATAATTCCTGAGCTGGGGATTATTGGCACGATAAGCATTCCTTACCTGCTGAATAATCAACTCAGCATCTTCGAGTATTGCTATTTATTTAATTCCCATTTCCTTTGCAGCCCTCATACCCAAAACAAGAGCTTCATACTCTGCCACATTGTTGGTGGCTTCAAATTCCATCTTGTATGAAAGGGACACAACTTCTTGACAAGGTGATATGAAAACCACTCCAGCGCCAGCGCCTTCGCTAGAAGAAGATCCGTCAAAAAAATATTCCACACATGGGAGCTCTGAGGGGAAATCGGATTATCAGGGCTGGGATGTTCTCTGATTAGTAAAAAGCTTTCAGGGGCGTCGGTAAGCTGCAGCAAACTAGACCCCAAGTCGGTGTCAAGTGCAAAGATGGGGTGATTGGTAGGGTCTCCTTCATCACTGACAATATAGCCTAGCTGGGCTTCTCTGTATAATCTCCTTTTTTCCCCTTCAAAGACCTGAATGGTGGCGTATGTGAGATCCATATGTAGTGTCCCTCCAAGTTTTTTAATCCACGACCTAGACAATAGAATACCAAATTTGGGGGGAACGTCGGCTACCACGATATCCATGACCACACTTTTCATGGGTAGCTGAAATAGGGAAACCACTAGGTCTTTGATGACTCCTAGACACTGCACTCTCCTTGAATCAAAATAATATAAATCATGATAATTTCTTGTCACCTCCAGTCCCAATTCTTCCATGACTAGTTTTGGCATAAGGTTATGGGAATCCCCTGAATCCATGAGGCAGTTATGAAACACTTTATCATGTATGTTCAGGGATGTGTAGAAAGGGGGGGATGAGTCATTTATGTCTTCTACCATGGGGCCTAAGATGACGGCTAGCTTCTCATCTTGAAGGTTTACTGAGTCAAAGGGGGGCTGGGGGGATTCAGATTGTAGCAGCTTGGAGAGGGATCTTTTAAAATTTTCGTTTTTAACTAGTTCTAAGAGGGGAACGGGGATCCTGATCATTTGAATTTCATGTTCAAAATTAAAGGATGGGATGGGCTTAGGGGATTCCCTTACCTCGGTGATGGGTTCTTTGACTGCTGGCTAAGCGCTCTGAGCTCTTTTATCTTTAGTAGCGGCTGTTGCAGATCTAGTAGGTTTTTTTGCTATGAGAGGTCGGTCTGGGCTGTCAAAGTCTCTTTCTCTCCTTCTCGACTTGAGATTATATCTGTTAGAAGTGTGATCGGCCCCTTGCTCTTTCCCCAACTCATGAATCTGAGCGCTCATCAGGGATTCTTCATATGCAGACTGCGTCAAATGGGGAAAAGGGGGAGTGTCTTCAATACAGTGAATCTCAGGGCCAAACTCGTCTATCTCCTCTCTTTCCTCATGATCAACTAAGTTGTTTTGGAGGGGGGGTTGAACCCTTTGATCTTCTCTATATTTTCCCCTTTGTTCCCTCGAGAAAACTTGAGGCATATTGTTAGCGGGTCATCTGAAACCTCTACTGTCAGTATTCTGGGGATTTCTGAACATGGGCTTCCCCTCTAATTCCCACCTCTCCATCTTGGCAGGAAGCGATTTTATTTCTCTAGTTGTCTCATCTGTCTGATGGGGCAAGGGAGAGGAACTGGATGAGGAAGCTTCAGGCCTGTTCTTGGATGTATTTCTATCACCTGTGTTCCTGAGTCGATTGACGACCAATATGTTGGATTCTACCTCCATGGCCGCATCTTGCATGTGGGCCAGCGTAGCAGCTCTTCTCTCCCTTAGCAGTAAGCAGAAATTAGGAACCAAAGCGCTGGAGTAAGTGATATTTGTAGAAGCTTCAGAGGGTTTTATCTCAGCAGGGATTCTGTTGTACATTTTATTAAATCTCTTGGAGAAGTCGGAGACAGACTCTCCTTCCTTTCTTTTCAATGACCCAAACTCTGTCATGTAATACATGAAATCTTTTTTATCTCCCCACTGTCTCAGAAAGGTACTATCTAAATCTTCGATCCCATCAATAGATCTGGGAGGCAGGGCCTTGAACCATTTTCTAGCCTCTCCTTGGAGACTATGGACAAAAATCCTCATCCATACGTCTGCATGCATGATGACATTATCATCTGTGAAACTGTAAAAGGCTTCTAGGTGTTCATCTGTAGTTACGTCCCCTTCACCCGTGAACTTGGGTAGTTTCTTGAGGTAACCATATGCTGAGAGGGCGTTGAGGGGTTGAGGTAACACAAGGGGAGCATACCTAGTGGCTATAATAGCCTCCATCCTGGTCATAGGGGGATTAGCACTAGCCATGGGGATACTAGGTGGAGGAGAACTTGGAGGAGAAGGAGTTTGCAAAGGGGTTGCAGGAAATGAGTGTCGAAGTGGAGTAGGAAACAAGAGTGGGTTTAAGGAGAAAGCTAATGAGCTCAAGTCAGCATGTGCTCGCTTGACTTGCTTCCAAAAAATTGGGATTCTCTCATGCTATGATTGGGTGCTTCCTGTACAATTTGCAGACCTAGGTACACCTAATCCCGAGACAAGAAATATAGCTAACACCAACTAAGGTTGTAGACATCTGAGTCCTGCAACCACCCCTTCCTCTACCTCGGGTGAGACTTCATCTTCTTCGCAAGTGTTGCCGAAAGGGCGATTAGTTAGCATTGTGTTGGTGCACTCTTGAGCATTGAACCATGGGTCTACCCCTGTGCCAACAATGATGAACCCCCAACATTACTAGCAGAGTTTGGTGATGAATCCCCAACATGACTAGTAGTGGCTAGTGATGTATGTGCAGTGTGACTAGTAATGACTAGATTTTTGTCCCCATGGAATGAGAAAATAACATGGGTTGGGTAGCGCTAACTGAAGGAGTCATGAGGAATCCACTAACCATCATAATAAGAAATCATGACACAATACAAAATCCTAAGGCCAACTAACAATCAGAGAGAACACCAAAAATAAACAAAAGGCCAAATGCATGCAAACAAGATATAGTGGTTGGAAGCGGCCTCCCTCACTAAATTAAGTATGCATCGCCCAAGAGGGGCTTGAGCCTCCTTTCAAAAGATCAGAGGTATCAAAATTAATTATAAGGGCCCTCGTGGGCTTAACAATCTAGTTGGTCAGATCCCCCTGAAGAGGTAATCCTCCATAAAGGTTGTTTGTTTTCTGACCCTTATCTGACCCAGTGTACATGCAGAATAACCCATGCAAGTAACCTATGTGGCTATCTATGTCAAGAAACTAAGTCACCACAATATAACAAATGTGTAGGAGAACGGTCGTAAGTTAGGTCTACCGTATGGGCAGGGTAACAAAGCCCAAAATCTTGAAAGCACTGCCTCTCACAGAGGTAAAGGTAGTAGAAATACCCCCATATATGAATAGATCCCCAGAAATATCTCTGATGCTAAGAAGGTATTGGGGGGATATCCCCTCAACCAACTTCACGTGAGCTCATTCTTAACTCTGGTGTGAGAAGATCCTCCTAACGTCACCAATTATACAATGGATTTCACCACTCCCTTAGTCAAACACATATGTTGATTTTAATAGCCTTGGAGAAGTTTACTCACAAAATCCTATTCCAAGGCTCTAAATCCTAAGCTAGTTTGTGCACCTTGAAAAATAAAATTGTTTCTAATCATTTTTAAATTTATCAGCGTTACTTTTAGTAGCTTTTCTTACTAAAAAAGGTGTGGTCATGAAACTGATGATGTTATGACTCAGCAAGTAAAATAAATGAATATGAATAAAATACAAAGTCCTAACTTCAATTCCCAATAAATCATAAGCTTTTTAAAATGCAGCTTTCAACTAAATTTTGTAATTTCAAATAATATGCAATCTTTCCCTACATGTACTAGAATCAATGATAAGAACCAAAATATCAAATTCCAACAATGCAAAATGTATATTTTTTTGCATTTTCAATATAAAAAAATGAAAATGCAAGGACTAAACAACAGCTTGATATAAAGACCCTATTGTATGTAAACAAAGACAAACCAAGTATAATATCAAGAATCAAGCCCTCATCCTAGGATGCAAGGAAAACCAATGAAAAGGATGATGAGAAAGAAAAACTGCTTGAAAATTCAACCAAAGAAAGGCTTCCTATCACTCTCCAGGTACTTAAAAGTCATGACAAAGACCTAAGAAGAGTCAACAACCATCAAAACTTACCCAGCAAATGTCAAACTCAAAAATCAAGAAAACAAGGATGATGTACGTGACTTTTCAGGAGAAAACTATGTATATACGCTTCCTACATGATGACATCTCGCGTATGTATGCGACTGTTAGGGGAAAAACCACGTATATGTATTGAAACGTTGCCAGGTTAAGGATAAGGCCAAGAAACTTAGACTCAAAATGAACAGAGGTTGTCAAGTAATCAGACAACAAAAAACTCAAGATAAGTGAGAGAAATCAAAGGATAAAAATACTCCAAACCCCGAAAACAAGATTACCTCCCCAGTATGGTCGCCAATTCTGTTACAAGGAAAATCACTCTATGGCATGGGGTAAACCACAATAGATGGAAATGACTACAAAAATCAACTCTAATATCAAGTTTGTTATATAAAAAAATATGTTAATGAGACAAGATGAAGAGCCTACCTCTTCCAGACATTCAATGAAGTACATCATTGAGCACTTGACTCAAATCAATACAACTACAACTTGTCCTCAACAACCAAGATACACAATCATATGGTGATAATATATAGAATTTGTTATCACTCCAAGAAACTCCTTAGGGTTGTAGTATAAGGATGCTTGGTAACTTAAAAATAATGGTTTTTATGTGTTTGGGACAATGGGATCTTCAATGATTTGTATAAGAAACAGCTCATCACACATCTAAAGATACAGTGCTTTCAGTAAACAATAACCAGATCAAATAATTGAAAGAGAGGATGGAGAATACTATTCTTGATTTGCCAATACAATTGAAAGTAGGGCCTAATACAAGACAACAAGGAATCCTTTAATTTCAAGCCTATGAGTTCAATAAAGAGGTAACAATCTTTATGAACTAAAATAAACTGAAAGTAAAGTTCAGAAAATGAAATATGGAAAATTCTGGTATTGCAAACGAAAGGAAACTCCACTTTATTTCTGCAAAAAGAGTCTATACAATGGCATAAAATATCTCCCAGTTTGAACCCTTGTTTCATATAAAAAATAGGCATTTATAGCCTCTTACAAACAGTTTTACAAATCCTAAAAACATGGATCTGTATTTAATAAAAGTAGTTCAAATCTAACTCAACAACTTGAAAATAAAGTCTTAACAACTAAACTTAGAACTCAAACTTTCTTCAATCTCCAAAATTTTCCATCTGCATCCTTCAGCTCCTGGGATCTGCAATGTAATGAAACCTAGCAAGACACATGTCTTGACAGTTGGATCTCTCCAACGTTCATGGTCGATTTTGAGGAAGTTGTTTTGCATGTGGTTGCCAAAATTCTCTCGAACCTCTAATGTTGAGTCCTTTGCATGCGATCTGATAGTCCATTGATACTCTAGAACTCCTTCATAACCTATTCAAAATTATTTGTTCTGTCCTTGGCTTCAAAAAATACTTTTCCAGCTTTCAACAGCTAACTCGTTTAATATTCCGCAGGTTAGCTGTTGAAAGTCACCACTTTCAACAGCTAACGGGACATAAAATATCGCTTTGCGCTGGTGAAAGCCCTAGTTGTGCTCAAAACGAGTTTTCACGTTCAAAATTTTGATTTCATCAAAACTCAGTGTGCCTCCGGTTTCTCACCTTGCATATTAACAGCGACTTGAGCAAGTACCTTCAGATCTGGATGGGATTTTTGTTTTTTCTTTTGTTTCAATCTTCTTGTATTCCTTTTAAGGCATTTGGCAAGCCACCACAGACTATTGTGATCCTTGGTGAGTTTTTTATTTCTTTTCTTCTCTTTAATACTTTACCTAGCCAATCTCTCAAATGTAGCATTAGTTTTAGCTAAGTTATCAGACAACTTCTTATACCTTTCTTTGATTACCTGTTCCAAAACCTCTTTCTGGGCGATTACCTCTTTCAGATGCTTGATTTTCTGAGACTTCTTTGACTTGGAGATTTTTTATGTTTCTCCTTCCTCTGTCTGGGTGAAGGTCTCATAGTTTTGTGCACACTCAGTTGACTGCTCAACACTTTTGGTGACAGGGCATTGATCTTGTTGCTATGATTCTGAGTCTGAATAGGGAAAATTTAATATATTGGCTCTCTTCTCTGTACTCTTCTCTGTAGGACGCTCTGTGGTCTGCTCAAAGTTTAACCTTTTCTTCGACCTGCGGGGCTTCACTCCATAAATTTTGTCTTCTGAAGGTCCTGGCAGGGTCCTTCTTTTTCTTGAACTGCTTTGAGGAGAATACTATTTCTTTGAACCTTTCTCTGGTTCATTTGCAGGCTGGGTCTGTGTTTCAAAACCCTCCCAGAATAGAAAATGATCCCAGATCCTTCCTTGTTGTTTTAATTCCTCTAGGATAATCAATTTTATGAGGCCGAAGTGGCACAGAGTACTTTTCATGCTCAAGGGTTGAGCCTTGATCTTCTTGCAAACCTTAGTCAAACTCTTATGTAGGAAAAAAGGTAAATTGAGGGGAGTCTTGCCTGTGAAATGATCCAGGAGTTTGAAGTGATACATCATGCGTTTATCATACCTGCCCTCTAAGGTAATGTAGAGTTGGATTCCTTTGAATAGCTCCTACCATTCTTCTTCTAGATAGGAAACCAGCATACCCTTTTTCCATGCCTTATGCCTGAACTCTTCTTTTAAATAAGCTCTGAAATTCAAATCTTTGGGGGCAGTGGTTTTGAACCAGCTCTGACCGGTTCTTGGTAGGCTTATTGCTGCAGCAATGGCAACTTCATCTACTCTAATTTCCATGGACCCAACATGAGATTTGCTCCCATCGAAATTCTTGGCAAAAGCCTCTGCTGTAGACTGGTGGAAACCATTTTGCAACCTCTCAACGAATTCAATACACCCTGCGTTTGAAAAATGTTTCTGGACTTCGGAATGTGTTTGTAAAAAAGACAGGTTGTCCAACTCTCTCTTGAGTAGAGAACCACTGCGTCTCCTCACCATTCTGTATCTCGAAATCCCAACAATTCTGTATATTAACCCCTACAACTGTTGTTCGAGCCGAGGTTCTGTGTTGTTGAAAGCACTTCAGGAGTTGGCTCTGTTATAAAACATTTGAAACGTTAACAGACCTCCGTGAACAGGGTGTGATATGGAAGCAATGCCTTGATTTGGTGTTGTCAGCACAGCAGTACATCCTCTGTACCTGCACCACTAAATTTGAACTTGCCATCCCTGATGCCATGATTGTGGAGCGTGAGTTTCTGAGCCAGATCCGAGATGTAATCCGACTGGGACATGGAACTTGAGTTTAAATGATTACCCACTTTCACCAGCACGTCCTTCTGATCGCATGATGTGATTCGATCATATCAAGATTTGATTTTGAAACGTGGATAAGCGCACGTGATTCCCACTTTCTCCAATCAACGGCCCGTGGAGCACGCCCCTCAGCTGTGGAAACTTACCACTTTCACCAGCACATGATCCCGCAAGAACTGCTCCTTAGCTGTGGAAGTCTTAACTTTCACCAACGTGCCACCCTGTGAGAATTTATCCTTAGCTGTTGAAAGTCTTCACTTTCACCAGCACACGACCTTGGAAGAATTGTTACGTAGTTGTGGAAAGTCTGCACTTTCACCAGCGCACAACCCGCGACACTGCTTCTTTGGATATTTTGGAATTAAACACTTTCAACAGTGCACAGACCTATGAGAGATGCTCCTTAGCTGCTGAAAGTTTCCACTTTCCTCATCTAACACTCATCTTTTGGACACATGTTGGCTGTTGAAAGTGAATTATGAAAATTTTGAAAAGAAGACTTTAATGGGTCATATTATTTTCTAAGACAAAAACCAAAACCTAAGTTTTGCAACTAGAAAAACTCAAAAATGAATTGAGGAAACTACCAATAGCCATGCTATCCACCACAAAATGTGACCAGAGGGACGGGTTCATTTTGGGAGCTAACATTTGGCTCCAACTGGGATGGGCATCTCCCTGTGAGGTGACCAAGAACCCAGCTAGACTCAGTAGCCTTATTACAACTTGAAACAGAAATTTGAAAAATAGTTTTCTAGTACCATTGGGCATGGAGTTATTTGAATGACAGAAATAAAGAAAACATAACTGAAAAAGAAATATGTACAAGTAGAACTTGGCTTCAAATGAATCCTTATGATAAATAGACCTTCGGGAATAACCCATTGAAAGGGCCACCTGATACTGGCTCGCTTGAAAGAGTTTGGAGAACAAAGGTATTGTTCTGCTGCACCGTTGTTATGAGAAAAGGACCTGTCCAGAGAGCCTCAAATTTTCTGTGTTTCCCTTTCTCCTGCCTGGCTGCATCCCACTTTAAGACCAAATCCCCTGTTTTGAAGACATCTAATTTGACTTTCTTGTCGAAAGTTTCTTTGATTCTTTCTTGATGCAATTTTCTTTTTTACAAGAGCTGCTCTCTATCCTGTTGTAGTTCTACCAAGTTATGAATTCTCCTGATCAAATCACTTGGTTCAGAATCAATTTCTTGTAAGAACTTTGCAACCGGCAATGCAAGTTGAACGAGAAATATGGCCTCAGTACAATATACCAACTTGAAAGGAGATGTACCGATTGATTTCTTACATGTTACCCTGTCAGCCTACAAGGCAAACTTCAGTTTGGAATCTCAACCTCTGGCATTTTGTTCAAGCAGCTTCTTTATGATTCTGACTAAACTCTTGTTGGATGACTCAGCTAAACCATTCCCTTGCGGATAGTAAGTTGTGGAATGTACCAGCTGAATTCCCAGCTCTTCACATAATTTCACCAAGTGTTTATCTTTGAATGCAACAACATTATCAGTGACCAATCTCTTGGGACAGCCAAATATGGCAAATATGTTTTCTTATAGAAAGTTTATGATGACAGTGTGATTGGCGTTTCGGGTGGGAATAGCCTCACTCCAATTTGTAAAGTAATCGGTGGAAACCAGGATCCACCGATGCTGACCACTAGAAGGCAGATGAATTTCACCTATAAGGTCTAGGCCCCACTGCTGAAAAGGCCCTGTGACCACTATAGGTTTGAGAGGAAGGGACTTCAGTTGTTGTTTACCTTCAAATCTCTGACATTTGTCACATGTTTTCACAAACTCATATACATCTGAAAATAAGGATGGCCAGTAATAACCAGATCTTAAGATTTTGTGTGTTGTGGTTTTCCAATAGTGATGTCCTCCACATTCACTATTATGAAATTCACTCATGACTTTAGTTGCCTCCTCTTGGTTTACACACCTCAACAATAAACCTATGGGATTCTTCCAGAACAACAAGTTATCATTGATGCAGAAATTTATAGCTTTGAGCTTCAAAGCCCTTCTTTGAGTCTTTATCAAATCTGATGGGACTAATAAAGTTTGCAAAATCTGAATAATATGACTGTACCATTTGCAATCAGCTAAATGAGATGAAACCTGCATTTCCTCACCTTCCTTGTTCTCTGAAGACAGAACATTTTCTGCATCAATACTCATCAGATTTATGTCAAGCAGCCTGCAATTTTCCTCTGCCAGGAGTTTGGTGAGGCCCTGACCTTTCACTAGTTTTGTTGGTTTGATTTCAACATCGAATTCAATCAATCTTTCTATCCACTTACTCCTTTTGCCATCAATATCAGTTTGGACAAGAACATCTTTAACTGAACTGGAGGGAACAAAAGCTATTACCTTTGCCTGAAGAATGTAGACCCTGAAAGATTTCAGTGACTTGACAAGTGCATATGATTGTTTCTACAACAACTCATACTTTACCTCTACGTCCCTCAATACCTTATTGAAGAAGGCAACTGGCTGCTCTTGATCATCAACATTCTTCTGCAAGAGTACCGCTGCGATTGTATCACTGGAAGAAAATGAAAAAATGTAAAATACCTTGGAGAAATCAGGGCTGATCAAAACAGGGGCTGTTGTGATGGCTTCCTTGATGGCATTGAATGAATGTCTGGTTGCTTCAGTCCATTTTACCTCAGAGTATTTTCTCAGCATAGCAGTGATATGCTTTGTGAGTTTAGAAAAATTCACTATAAACCTTCTGACGAAGTTTATAGTCCCAAGGAAAGACTGAATGTCTTTCTTTGATCTAGGAAGAGACAGATTTTCAATTGCTTCTACCCTCTTTGGGTCAATCTTAACCCCATCAGCTGAAACAATATGCCCAAGTAATTTCCCTTCCTTAAGTGAAAAATTCAATTTTTTCGGATTAAGAGAGATTCCATACCTTCAACATTTCAGAAATGTCCTTCTTAAGTGTTGCAAATGAAGTTTGTGGCTTCTTGAGAAAACAGTGATATCATCAAGATAAATTAGGACAAATTTATCTTTCTCTCAAACGAAAGCAATGTCCATTTCCTTTTGGAATGTCTCTCCTTCATTCATCAATCCAAAGGGCATCTTCTCGTACATAAACGTACCCCATGGAGTGGTAAAAGCAGTCTTTTCTTTGTCTTTCGGATGGACAGCAATCTGGTTGTATCCGGAAAACCCATCAATAAAAGACATCACTTTCGATCCTGACACCCTCTGCAGAATATGCTCCATTTTAGGCAGAGGGTAGTGTTGACGGGCGAAATTGTCCGTCCGTCAATTGAGAGAGTGGAACCGGTCCGGGGTTGTCTAAATAACCCAAGCCGTTTGGAATGAACCACCCTGACGAGTTTAACAGCTCCGTTGGCCGCTCTAAGGTCTTAAGAAAACCAAAGAGAAAACTAATCTAAACTAACTAATCTATCTAAAACAAATAAAACAAACTAAAACTAAATAAAACAATCTAACTAAAACTAAATAAAACAAACTAAAACTAAATAAAACAAACTAAACTAAAAACAAACAAACTAATACACTAATCTAATTAAAACAAACTACTATATAAACTAAAACTAAGTATAAACTATGCTAACTTATTATATATACAAACTACTAATGACTATTAATCTAATTCTAACAATTAACCGTCTAACTACCAGTTATAGTACAACTTATTCACAAATATACAATATCCACAATTGACAGATTTGCATAAAACCTGTAAAACTCATGGGTTTTCTGCCCTAAGACAACAAGATATGTTTTTTGATTTTATATTTTATGAAAAAGAAATAAAACTTACTGAAATTAAACAATCTAATATAAATCTAATTAAACTTATATCTAAATTAAACTACTTATGAAAACAATAAACAAAGAAGCGACTAACTGACCTGGAGGCGCTCCTAATTTGTCCTGCGTATGATGACTTTGTAGCTGGTCGGAGGAAGGAAACTCACACCGGATTGATCCAAAAGCTTCTCGTAAACGATAGGTTGTGATGCTCTTTGATTTGTTAACAGGACAAACAAGACATAAAAAATCATAACAATTTCATGGTTTATAAATCTCTGCAATAAGGGAAACCTGTTATGAAAAAACTTATACTTTATAATTCAACTTATGAAGAAGATAAACCTTTCATTCACAAACTAAATTAGGAAATTTCTATGTTCTTTATACACTTGTAAGAAACCAGATATGAATTACAATGATTAAAATTATATCATTTGCACATGATTAAGATAGCTAAAGTAGTCATTAACCAGTTACAAATTGATACACACAACATGAAACAAAATATTGATATAAAGAGAAGCTAAAGCTGTGACAAAACACCAAATTCTGCCTCAGTCTGTATTAAAACTCCATATCCTTGTTCTCCCATGAATGAGGATGATGATTATTACAAAAATCATAAGTATATATAGGTCTCTTCACGAGGTAAAACTTCCTTGTGGATAATATCAAATTGTTTTACATAATCTGGGAGATATCCCAAAATCACCTAAACTAATAAAATAAAATGCAAGAGAAATCTTTGAAATATCCCCTAACTACTCATAAACTCAATTGCAATTTCAAATTTACCTGCAATAGGACACAAATATCAAATTAGAAAGATATTTTAGTAACAGAACACTAAAAAATTTATCCTACAGACTTAGCTACAGAATCATCTGATTCTGTAGCTAGTCTAAAATAGCATACAGGACCAGATAGCAATCAAATGAAATCTTTTCAACATAATCAAATCCAATTTGATTTTCTTTTAATAAATATCCAAAACGAATCACTAAGATTCAAATGAGTTTATCATTCAAACTAACAAAATCGAAAAGGATGCAATTGGGACAGGGTAAGGATGCTCTGTTTTTTCAGTTGCCATAAAATATGGTCAAACCATAACAGGATCGTTTCATATCGAATTAAATCAATGGTGAATCATATCGAATAAGATGCGATTTAATTCAACACAATCATATTCGATATAATCATAATTGAACATAATCGAAATTGATTTGTTACGGCTGTAATAATGTGTATAAGGTTCATATTATTTCAATCAAATACCAATATGGAAAAACTGTTACGATTATTGCCAAATAAGCATTCATCAAACTTCGTCATAGATTTTGAATCATTGAGCATTTACACAGTCAACAAACAGGATCACTTAATGATCGTAACCATCAACAACGATGATAACCATAAACTGGGCAATCGATCAAATCGAATTGTGACTGAGTCAAACAAATCGTAATGTTGGGCATAATTACTTTCGTTCCCCAAATAAAATTTAAACAATATATTTGTTGCAATATAAACCGAGCTGATAACACGGTCAAACAAAACAATGTGAATCGATCAGTTTCAATTTGGTTATGCATTAACATAATGATATTTGAATTGGTCAAAAGACACGGCATATAACATTATAACAGTTATGCCAACCATATCGTATAGAATATAACCAATTCAAATCGAACCATTGACTGTGTTTAAAATTGGAATACCAGAAACAACTTGTGTTTAGAAAATATGTTAACAACTTCAATAATTGACAGAGTATTCAATTGAAGCTAAATTAAAACAATCAAATCTATCCCACAATAAATCGAATCAAAGCCAAATTCAATCAAAACTTAAAACAATAACAAAATTCGATTTAAAAAAAACAACATTATATACAATAACGCATGCTTATGTGACAAAACAAATCCACGCTGTAAACAGAGCTTACGAGTTTATCATATAAACAGATGATAATCATACCAGTGAGGTTGTTCGAGCTATGCCAACTTTGAATTCACAGCCGCTGTAGCAAACTCCACGTTTTTAAACAGAATCGAGCCTGTTGTTCGTTGTTTCTTATCAGTGGATGGCATCTTATCCTTTTGACTAGAGAGAATTGCAACTTGATCCTCCAGAGCATGAATTCTGGACTGCAGCATTGGCACATCAAGGTAATACCTTTCTAACCATGCGCCACACTGATCACATGGTGGAGCAGCTGGTTTGGATAGAACAAGAGGGGGTTTTGAAGAGTCACCAGGGGTTTCACAAGGCATTTTGATGCCTGGATAATTAGGATCACTTTGCAAGCAAGGTGGTAGTTTTTTGACAAAATCGTATGCGGGTTTATCACACAGATCTTCAGAATAGGGATACTCACTTGCCAGGTATCGTTCAACCTCTGAGTCAGAATCTTCACTCACCATAATAGGGTCAGTGTTTACAGGAGTGTTCGGTTTGTTTCTTGCCATGCGAGAGATTAATCGGGCATTCTTCTTACCTTTAGAATTCACAGTAGGTTTGGCCTTAGACCTTTTAGCCACGGGTTTAACATTTTCCACATATGTGGTCACATAATTGGGTAAGTCAATAGGTGAGTCGGGTAGGGGTTTAGGTAACAGAGCACTGTAAGGCACAAGGGGTAATGACTTACTCTCGCTCACCATAGGTTTGTCAACCTATGGTGGGCTTGAATCATCAAAATTATTGCGTTTAAGAAAATCATTCCAACAGTCCCGACGTAACCCCAAATGACAAACCACAATCATTTTAATTAACTCAAAATGAAATAGGTTGTTATCGGCATGGTTTTGTTTGTATCTTTTAGACATTTTAAACAGACTCCTCTGTAGGTAATAAGGTACATTAATCTCATAGCCCATGAAAACCATCAGTAGTCGAAGGTGGTACAGGAAAACGAAACCATACCGGCCCTCGCATGTGATGAACTACTTGGTTATCATCAGCAAGTCATGCCATCGTTGATTTAGCATATTCGCAGGAAAACCTTTGTCATAGGAGCTCACTCTTCGTGACTGGAAGAGAAATTTCCACGGGACATCTTCCACTTTACAATTTTTTGACCATCTCTGTCCGACAGCAGACAGATCGGTAGCTAGACTGAGAAATTGCTCATCAATTTCCAACTGCACATCCCCAACCTTGGCTCGACAGCCATCGAAGGTTAATGCAAATTGTCGAGCCACGCTAGTGTTAAATCCATCAAACGTTTGTATGAACGGGAGCCATCCGAATTCCTCAAGGTCACTATAAGCACCATCAAACATCAACAAATCTTGGCAACCATTGGGCTCAGCCCTTACGACTGGAGCCATGGCACGGGCACATGATAGGGTTCAGATAAACAATAATACACAGGAGCAAGGATCGTTTGGGCTAACAACTGCGAACGATGAAAGGGGAAGTGAATTGATGGTACGCATGTGAGGGTGGTGGGATTATCACCATCATGCAGCATAGTAGTGGAAAAGTACAACCCCTGTTCAATCAATCATAACCAAAATCAAACTATTCGGCCAACCCAAGGATTAAACGATGGATAGTTATATCATTGTGCCAATGTATAGTTTGAAACCATGAATGTTCAATGTTAAATCAAACCCAAAGTTTAAATATGCGCCTGCAATAATTCAAACCAACGTTATTGCAAAAACCCAAATGTTCAACCAATGCTCCATGTGTATAACTTCAAACTATTGCCATTCCATATGAAATCAGTCTTATATGTTACCCATGCGCTTGTTGCATAATGTGTAATCAAAGTTTATAAAACATTATGATAAGAGATTTCATAAAATCGATAAGCCAAGAGCTTGAAATAAGAAGGACCACATTATATAAAAAACCAAAATCAATCATGACCCCTATATAAATCAATGACTAGGCAAGTTTCCATATGCTCAATGCTTTACCAATTAAATAAAAGTCAAGTTGCGCAATCAAAGTAAGAATAGGCAAATGGACACAGTTCGAAAAATCATTCCAGCCACTTAATAATAAACCAAAGGTAAGTACCAATCAAAATATTGATGAGAAGCTCATGACAGTTCAAATAACGATGGAGGATTTTTCACGCTTTCAGTCGTGAAAAATAAATAGAAACTAATTTGCAAGTGTCGTATGAAATGAAAATATCGTTAATTTGCAAAAAGCGATGACAATTTGAAATTCAGAAGACATAGGTGTAGGCAACTTTTGAGGCAATAGAAAAAATGTATTGGCTGCCAACAATGGTGACACACTGGTAGAAGCAGTTATCTCTGTCAAAAGAAATGAATTCAGATTAGGGAAATAAAGAAAATTTCAACTCAAAAACAACAACCAGAAAATCGTAAAAACATCATCATTTACTATCTTTTCCAGCGATGTTTTAAAAGACGCAAACTAATAACAGTCTTAAGATCAACGAGTCACGATATTAATGATAAAATCTTCAATACTGTTGGCATGGCCACTGCTACCAGCAGGCGTCCATAGACTCGACATGGTTTCCATTTAACCCACTCTGACATCCGTATCCTATCAAGAAGTTCTAGATCAGAGTAAAGGACTTTTAAAGAGGTTTCTTATAATTTTTTATAGATTTTCGTGTACCCGACATTGCTTCACTGCCAGCATGCCTATTCAGTACCCCGACAAAGTTGTCTTGGCACCATGCTTGCATTTACCCGCTGCCAGTAGACCTGTTCAGTATCCCGACGGGTTTACAAACACTTCCCATAGCTCTTATTAACATTTTTATTTTGTTTTTCTTTTGTGTATAGCTGAGCGGGGTGACGCTGAAAAATCTTAATTATTTTATCATATTTTTTCAGACCTCATCGGAATTTTTTGACACTGTCCTTTATTCAGCTCCAGAATTTTTTTATTTCTAAAACAACTTACTATGACAGGGAGACATCCTTTTGAGTCATTCCTTTACGAAAAAGGGACAGCGTAAAAATATTATAGATGATCATGACAAACTTTGCTCAGAGATTGAAATTAGTAAACTTCTTTCAAACAACAAAATTTTCCAACATAAATATCATTTTCAGAAATATATCACTGATGTCCGTACAATCTTTCAGAAGTTATTTCAGGGAAGAATTTTTCCCATGGTCTTTATCTGAATTTCTCAGTGCACAGGCATGCATATCTTTCAAACAACACCAAAAAAAACTAATCAATCCAAATCAAAATCAAAACAGGAAAAAAACAAAAAGATTGCAAACCAAAGAAATATTTACATAATATGCAAGGGTAGTAATCAAGCAAAGTATCTTTTCAAGGCTTGGCCATTCACCGGATAGGTGTCAAGCTGCCCTTCAAGATTCTGCAATCGAAAGGAACTAGGACACAACTTTTCAGCAATCAAAAATGGCCCAAGCCACAAATTTTGAAACTTGGTGTGTTCACCCTTTCCTTCGTGTGGTTTCTCCCACTTTAAGACGATATCGCCTACTTCAAAATTCCTATCAGAAGCAGAATTAGAATCAAACCAACTTTTAATCAGTTGTTGATGTTGGTCTAACTTACGCTTAGCTTGGGTTCTTACTTCTTCTAACTTCATCAAAGTGTTAATACGGCTTTCTAAGGGGGGACAGTCTTCTTCTTGAACTTTTTGTGACAATTGGAGTGAAGGAAGAAGAATGTGAGGTGGCAGAATGGCTTCTCTGCCATAAACGAGAAAAAAGGGGGAGTTACCTATAGCGTCTTTGGGTGTTACCCTATCAGCCCACAGTGCATTAAGCAATGCATTGTGCCAGTTCTTGTGATTTTCAGCCACAGTTCTCTTGATAATTTTGATCAAGTTCTTGTTTGTCGATTCTGCTAATCCATTACCCTGGGGGTAGTAACTAGCAGAATATTTCAGCTTTATTCCTTTCTCTAAAGTGAACTCACTCATCTCTAGGGAAGAAAAGTATGAAGCGTTATCAAAGACTAGACAATCAGGGATACCAAAACGAGTGATGATATTCGAGTTTAGAAAGGCGATCACCTGACTTGTGTTAACAGTTCTTAGCACGGTGGCTTCAGACCATCGAGTAAAGTAATCAGTGGCTGTCACAATATACTTGTGTTGTTGTGAGGATGGAGGGTTAATAGGACCAATGATATCAAGGCCCCATAGCTGGAAAGGATAATCAATTGTAACGGGTTGCAAGGGGAAGGCTGATTTTTTTAATCGCCTTGATGCTTTCTGACAAATGATACATTTATGGAACAAGGCATGGGCATCTCTAAAAAGCGTTGGCCAGTAATAATCGGATCTTAAAACCTTATGAGCAGTGGTGTCACCATCGAAGTGACCACCAGCTTCTCCTTCATGCAACTCGAGCAAGACTCTTTCTGCTTCGTCCTTTTCAAGACAACGCATCAGCACGCCGTCAAAATTCTGACGAAACAGTATACCATTAACTAGATGAAAGGAGGCAGACTTTAGTCTCAACGCTCTTCTTTTGACAGGGTCAAGGTGACGAGGTGCTGATCCATGTTGAAGAAAGTGTCTAATATCATCGTACCAAGGACTTACGAGGTTTTGTGCACAACAAATCAAACTTTGATCGCGTTGTTCTAGGTCTGACGTATCACTATCTTCTTGTTGCTTAGTTTCTGAATCAACTACCAACTTACACAACCCTTGGCCTCTCACGATCTGTGCTGGGGCGATTTCTAAGGCATACTCCTGCAAGGAGGTGACCCAGTTGGCTCTTTTCTCTCCTAACTCATTTTGCACTAACAAGTTCCTAACGGCGGGATAGGGGACAATGACCTTCGTCCTTGACTTCAAAAGATATGACTGGAAAAGCTTAACTTCTTTGAAAACAGCGTAGGCTTGCCGATCGACCGCTGGGTAGTTAAGTTCAGCACCTTTGAAAGAAAAGCTCATAAAGGCGATAGGTACTTCGTTGTTCTCAGAATTCTTTTGAGTTAGGACTGCAGCATAGGAATGATCAGAGGCAAAAGTATAGAGTGTAAAGTCTTGAGAGAAATCAGGGCTCATGAGAGACGGAGCGTCTATTATGGCATTCTTTATAGCATTGAAAGCTTGGTTTTCTGTGGGTCCCCAGTGATATTGGGTGTCTTTCTTAATCAGGTTCTGGAGAGGCCTGACCATTTCGGAGAAACTGGGGACAAATCTTCTCACAAAATTAATCTGGCCTAGGAAGGACTGCATGGATTTTTTGGAGGTAGGTGGGGGAATTTTAGCGATGACTTGGGTTCTCTCAAGGTCAATAATCATTCCATCACTAGACACAATGAATCCTAGTAATTTACCTTGTTCTACCGCAAATATGGACTTCTTGGGGTTCAAGGAGATGTCGTATTTACGACATCGTAGCAGAATGGCTCGTAAGTGAGTTAGATGATCGTCCTTGTTTTTAGAATAAATGGTCACATCATCTAAGTAGACTACTACGGAATGATTGATTAAGCTTCTGAAAGCAATGTCCATTGCTCTCTCAAAAGTAGCACCGGCATTAATCAATCCAAAGGGCATTTTGCGATAAGCATAAGTGCCCCACGGGGTACAGAAGGTAGTTTTTGGTTGGTCTGGCGAAGACATCAAGACTTGGTTGTATCCAGAGAAACCATCTAGTAAGGATAGCCTCTCGGAACCAGATACTTGTTGAAGGATATGTTCCATGGGAGGGATAGGATAATTATCTTTGTCAGACGCTTTGTTGAGGTTTCGGAAATCGACACAAAGTCAAATTTCCCCATTTTTCTTCCGCACTGGGACGAGGTTGGATACCCATTGAGTGTGTCTAATAGGAAAAATTATTTTAGTGCTCAGGAGTTTATTCAATTCTTTTTGTACGGTCAGTTCTAGTTTAGGATGCATTTTCCTCAGTTTTTGTTGGAAGGGTAAGGTTTGGGGCTTCATTGGGATGACATGTTGTATAATATTAGGATCAAACGTTTTAAGATCATCGTAATTCCATGCAAAGACATCCTTGAATTCTTTAAATAATTTAACAAAAGCAGCTTTTTCTTGCCTAGAACATCCCAAGCCTAAGTTGATACACTGAGGATTTTCACTAGTCCCTAAATTGACTTTTTCATAAGACAATGAGGAACTGTTGGTTTTGCAATTGACCATCTTTTTAAATTTATCTTCAAAATCATAAAAATTTTCTAGTCTAACAACAGATTTGGGTATGAAATTTACCATGTCCGATAGAGCTTCAGGAGATTTTGGATTAGGTATTACCGTAAAGTCGTGCAAATTATCATCGTGCATGTGTTCATCTATCACAACGCCTTGGAATGTTTCTTCCATGTGCAAAAAGTTAATGATCTGCTGATCATCGTCAAATACTCTCCAGTTTGTGATATTGTCAGGAACAGATGGTTGAAACAATATCTCCACGGAGAACGCGTTCAAGGATAAGCCTTCTGCAGGAAGAAGTTTAGAGGCAACATTAGCTAGTAGATTTGCTTCAGTATTATGTAATCTAGGAATGGAATTTATATTAAAAGCATAAAATTCATTCATTAATTTCCATACCTCAGACTGATAACTTTTGATATGCGGGGAAAGACAGTGTATAGAATCCCTTACCTGTCTAACCACTATTTCAGAGTCGCCGAATACAACCAGATTTTGAATGTGCATGTCCAAGGCTTTTCTGAGACCTTGCAATAAAGCCTCATATTCTGCGATATTATTAGTACATTCAAATTCTATCCTACAAGCCAATAATGTTTTGTTACCTGCCGGATCGATAATGATGCAGCCTGCACCAGCTCCTTCTTTAGACATGGAACCCTCAAAATATAAAGATGAAATTTGATTTCCATCGGGCTCACAGGATTGTTGGATAGAAGTTGTTGGTTGCGTACATGCTAGGATCTCGGATTGCGGATTGTTGATAGGTGAAGCTTCAGCCATGAAATTTCCAAAGAAGGTGTCCATCCCTTGGACTTCAGGTGAACCAGCAGGAGGTGTGTATGGTTCATTTGGGTCATTCAAGTCTGTTATCGTGAACTTGAGGTAATGCTCACGATTCACCCTGATCTTGTTGGGCTTCCCATTTTTTGGAAGCCATAAGTGAGACCAGTCCATGGCGAAGTAACCATGTAGCTGCTCCGACCAGTCCCTGCTCAAAAATAGACCATATACTTCCAGAATATCCACCACACTTATATCAATTACCTGATGAACCTTTGGGTTAGACGATAATCTAATCAATACATTTTTCAGTTCACCTATAACTTTAACATCTGTTCGATCAAGTTGTATGATTTTCAAAGAGGATGGTTCTACTTCAGCATTAATCTTTTGGTAGACTGACCAAGGCATCACATTTGATGATGCTCCTGAGTCAACCATACAATTATGCACATTTCTGTTGAAGATTTCGAAAGTTAAAAGAAAAGGAGGTACATTCTTGCGAGTACTTAGAGTTGTAGATTGTGATTTCTTACTCGCGGTTCCTAATGCTACTTTATCTACATTACTTTTTTTATTTACAGTATTTACATTACTTACATTATTTACAGGTGATACAGGAAGGCTTCCTTTATCTTGAGAATCGTGATTATTTTTTGTGGAAATCTTCTGAGGAGCTTTGCTTTGCACAACCTTATTACCATTTGAATTACCATTCTTGCCATTTTCTGAAATATTTTGCAACATCTTTTGTAACAAAAATGGAAACTTCAACAACTCATAAATAGAAATGTTAGCCCGTAATTTTTTAATATCTTCAACAACATCATAATCTAATTTAGGGCCAACATTACTTTGTTTAGTTTCTACTGATTTAGATGGCTTTGGAGGTAAAGTTGTAGTGTTATTGGTATGAGGTTTGTTTGTTGTCTTACTCCTAGTGTTGTAAGGGTGAACAGTCTCGAAGTTAGCTTGAAAGATACTATTCGAGAAGTGTCCAAAGATGTTTGGAGAAGACTCTTCTTCTTGAATTGATTCCTGCTCGACTTCCTCTTGAGGGTTTTCAGGAGGTATCAAGTCATCCTGGCCTCCTAGAATTGTCTGGAGGGCACATTGCAAACTTTCTAGGTTCAAGCCTTCAGAGTTTGGATTAGGCCGGTTAGTTTGAAAAGGCTTTCAGAAAGGAGTTTTGTAGGGTCCTTTACTCAAAGAAGATTCTTCAGTCGACCTTTTTAAATCTATAACTTGATTAGACAATTTTTGTACAACTTTGGTCAAATTCTCCAAATCAGAGTTTTCAGGTTGTGTTTTGTTTTGTGTAGGTCTGGGGAGAATTTCAATCTTCTTTTTGGAAGAAGAAACAGTCTCAATTTCGTTGCTAGAAGAGTCCTTAAGACTAAGTATGTCTTTTTCAATCTGAGTAGCCTCTTCAAAGGCTTCTAACAATGTGGCCTTTTTAGATCGTTTCACCCAAATAGCTATACTTTGATGTAGAGCTTTAGTGTAGTAAGCTATTACAAGACTCTCAGCAGGCATAGAATCTGCGGGGATTCGATTTTTAAGCGTTAGGAATCTTTGGTTAAAATCTTTAACTTTTTCTTTCGAGTTCATTTTTAAGCTTGAAAGATCCTTGACTAAGACTTCCGGAGGTTTGCCATCTCTGAATTTTTCCAAAAAACATGACTCAAACTTTTCCCAAGACACTATGGTATGGGGTTGTTGGGCAAAGTACCAAGTGGATGCATTACCCTCAAAGGTGTAAGGGAACAACCTACAGACAACATCTTCATGTTCAACATTACGGAGTCTGATGGCTAACATAATTTTTTTGATATGATCTTCGGCTATCTGTTTTGAATCGGAATCAAACTTAGGAATCCATTTCTCCGGGTGCTTAGGTAAAGGGTGTTGGGCTCCACGCACAGCTACAATATCCTGGTCCAACCAGGGTCTAGCAGGGTTGTTCTGATTTTCCATTGGGGAATTGGGTATGGAAGGCTGAGAAGGTGGATTGCCTTTGTCAGAAGTGGAATCTCCTCCAGAAGAGGAAGGAGATGAAGGAGGTGGTGAAGGAGGTATCCCAGATCCTCCTGCAGCAGGATTTGGATCTGTAGGATTCACAGTGAGGTCTATGTCACCTAATTGTTCTCTGATATCAGAGAAGTCTAAAGGTTGACCCCATGGGCGGTTTGGTCGCCTAAGACTGGCTAAGGCACTATGTGTTTTGATAAGAGATTGACGAACGATCTCTTAGACATCACCACATGTAGGATTAGGGGTTGTTGGCTCAACTGTGATCTGCGGATCTTCGGTTGAAGTAGTTGTTGTTTGAGGGGGAATATTATCTTGTGAACGAATTCTAGTCACTATAGGTGTGCGATTAGGTGGTGGAGGAGTCTTGCGACCACCTCATGCCATTAATTAAGTTCAGGTCCTCCTTCTAGCGCCATTTTTTGACGGGTGAAATTGTCCCTCCGTCAATTGAGAGAGTGGAACCGGTCAGGGGTTGTCTAAATAACCCAAGCCGTTTGGAATGAACCACCCTGACGAGTTAAACGGCTCTGTTGGCCACTCTAAGGTCTTAATAAAACCAAAGAGAAAACTAATCTAAACTAACTAATCTATCTAAAACAAATAAAACAAACTAAAACTAAATAAAACAATCTAACTAAAACTAAATAAAAGAAACTAAAACTAAATAAAACAAACTAAACTAAAAACAAACAAACTAATACACTAATCTAATTAAAACAAACTACTATATAAACTAAAACTAAATATAAAATATGCTAACTTATTATATATACAAACTACTAATGACTATTAATCTAATTCTAACAATTAACCGTCTAACTACCAGTTATAGTACAACTTATTCACAAATATACAATATGCACAATTGATAGATTTGCATAAAACCTGTAAAACTCATGGGGTTTTTTCCCTAAGACAACAAGATATGTTTTTTGATTTTATATTTTATGAAAAAGAAATAAAACTTACTGAAATTAAACAATCTAATATAAATCTAATTAAACTTATATCTAAATTAAACTACTTATGAAAACAATAAACAAAGAAGCGACTAAATGACCTGGAGGCGCTCCTAATTTGTCCTGTGTATGATGACTTTGTAGCTGGTCGGAGGAAGGAAACTCGCACCGGATTGATCCAAAAGCTTCTCGTAAACGATAGGTTGTTCTTCTCTTTGAGTTGTTAACACGACAAACAAGACATAAAAAATCATAACAATTGCATGGTTTATAAATCTCTGCAATAAGAGAAACTTGTTATGCAAAAACTTATACTTTATAATTCAACTTATGAAGAAGATAAACCTGTCATTCAAAAACTGAATTAGGCAATTGCTATGTTCTTTATACACTTGGAAGAAACCAGATATGAATTACAATGATTAAACTTATATCATTTTCACATGATTAAGATAGCTAAAGTAGTCATTAACCAGTTACAAATTGATATACACAACATGAAACAAAATATTGATATAATGAGAAGCTAAAGTTGTGACAAAACACCAAATTATGCCTCAATCTGTATTAAAACTCCATATCCTTGTTCTCCCATGAATGAGGATGATGATTATTACAAAAATCATAAGTATATATAGGTCTCTTCACAAGGTAAAACTTCCTTGTGGATAATATCAAATTGTTTTACATAATCTGGGAGATATCCCA
>ML782158.1:116725-138851 GCA_009831015.1 Picea engelmannii | reverse complement strand
CATCAGTGTTTTCTGAAAAGAACTCAACTTTTTCTGCAATAGATTTTCCAGAACTGAAAAGAGGATTACCTTTTTGATCTGAAGTTGAAGTTTGACCTTGAACCGTCTTTCCTTTTCTGAGAATTGATTCTGGATTGGACACTAGTGTGATCGGTGATTCTTGAGGATTCTCCCTAGTACTGATCCTCTTAGGAGCCAGGATGAACTTGTGGAGTCGCTAGATAGAAGATTACAACCAACTAAAAATGTCTAATCTTTTTCTATCATCAAATATTATCTCTTTGTTGTATCCCAGGAAAGCAGAGCTTTGAATTCCGTCTCCCCGGCAACGACGCCAATTTGTTATCACTCCAAGAAACTCCTTAGGTTTGTAGGCTAATGATGCTTGGTAACTTAATAAATCATGAACAATGAAGGTGTGGATCAATGGGATAATAGAGATTAGCTAATGAGAAGACAACTCACAATGCAATCGAATGAAAAAGTGCTTTTAGGAATCAATGAACAGACAGAGTAATATCAAAAGGTATGGAGAAAACTGATCTAGATAATCAAGTACAGCAGTGTGTAGGATCATACAAGCCAGCAAGAATTCCTTTAGTTCAAGTTTATGAGCTAAATAAGAAGATAACAGTTCTTAATAGCTGAGCTAAACTGAAATAAAGTACAGAACATGGAATAGATGAAGAAATCTGTCATTAACAACAAAAGAAGATTGATTCTGTATTGAAAAATTAGTGTCTTAGTACAATAGCCAAAAAGTATCCAAAATTTAACCCATGTCTCTTAGCAAAAGGAGGCATTTATAGCCTATTACAATCAATTTTCAGATCCTAAAACAATGGATCTGATATTCTAAAATTAGAAAGTCAAAACTGATTCACAAAAGATAAGGAGAGATCCTCAAGATGAGGTCAACCTCTATCTTTTGGTCTTCAAACATTGGTTGAAAGTTGATGAAGTGTAGCCTAGCCTTACAAGGCTCTTTGATCTGTTCCTTTGAAAGTGGAATTCGAATTTGATGATGTGTGCCAAAAATTCCTATCATTTTGCCCTTGAAAATCACCAAATCTAGTCAAAAGATTCCCTTTTGACTTTCATCTCCAAGAATGGCCTTCAGATTTTGATTTGATAATTCATAACCAACTTATTGAAGAAGAATTCAAACCATTCAAACCCAAAAAATCCCGATCTGGGCGAAAATTTGGCTATGATGGCCATGACAGGATTTCAACAGCTAACTTACCCGAAAAACTGCTCCTTAGCTGTTGAAAGGCGGAGCTTTCAACAACTAACTAGTTATAATTCTGCCTTCTGCGCTGGTGAAAGCGCATATTTTTTCAAAATCAAATTTCTCAGTCATGGAGAGTCTGTTTTGCATGCTTAAATAGTCGATCAACATCTACAAATCTTGAACGTTCCAATGGTGCTTTCAGATCTGCATTTAGATATCAGGAAGCTATAAAAAAATTCCCTACAAGATTAGGCATCGTTCTTTCAAAAATACCGGTGTGTTTTTTATCGCTAACAGAATTATCACATACAATAGCATAATCCATCAATATTCATAGAAAATACTCTCATGGAATAACAATTCAAATATTTTCAAGACATTAATTGGACGAGAAAAGAGTATTTCTATTAAAATGTAATCAACAGAAGTGTATGAATGACAAACTTTTGTGTCAGCACGTTCAAAATCGATAAACTAAGTCCCTTCCAGCTAGGCCTCCACCACTTCAATCCTCCACCAAAGGTAAGCTCATATAAGAGAGACAATGAGGTTCTCCATCAAATAGGAAAGATCTTGGGGGTTGAACAATGTGTTCAAACTTAAAAGGACAAAGGGATGCAGGATCAATATGAAGTGAATAATTTCTCCAGAGTAACTTTGCTCTCAAAGTTGAATTATTCTTCTCTTTTCCACGTCTTGGATATGGCCCATTTATAGCCTTCAAATGGAACTGAAGGGATGAGTCAGAATGTTTCCATTATATGGAAGGTCAAGGAACATGGATCTTTTGATGTGACATGGGAACCCAACATCATTTTTAATTTTGGGCACAAAACCCGATGTGCACGGGTTTTAATGGTGCAACCTGCATATACGCTTGTCATATAGCTATTAGGGCATGTATATGTGGAAAAATACAATTTTTAGCTACAGGAACTACAAAAGGGGACTTCAAGTCTGCATAGGGAAATGGAAAAGTCCTTCTGAGCAAGTTTGCATAGGGTGAGGCAAATCTTTCTATAACAAAGAGAGAGAGAAAAACTTACCCAGAATTTTGCATAATTTTTTCTATTATCAGCATGGCTTTAAGGCTCACTCTGAGTCTTGGCCCCTAGGATGCCTCAGCATAGTTCCATCCATATCCTAGAACATCTTGAGGGACAACATAGGGAATCTTTTCGTAGCTCATCCAACTCGTTAATTTGAAGCATTTTTTGTTTCTAATCCTATGATAATTCCAACCCAAATTGTATTGTTGTATTGAGTATCTATATTTCTATTCCAATGGGCAGTAGTACCCTATTTCCATATATTAAATCATAAGGTGTGCATCCTATAGTAGTCCTCCAAGTAGTTTTGTAGGCCAATAAATCTTCTAGGAGTCTATCGTCCCAATCCTTGAGATGTAATCTAACTATTTTAGTGATGATGGCCTCAACGATATTATTATTCCCCTCTACTTATCCATTTTCCTATGGGTGATATGGTGTTGTTACTATGTGCTTGATTTCATAGTTGTCCATCATATCTCTTATAAGGAATGATGTGAACTAAGTTCCTCTATCGGTCACTATCTCTCATGGTATTTCGAACCTTACAAATATATCTTCATGTAGAAACTCAACTACTTCTTGTTCGATTGTTTCCAGAAGTTATTTTTCCTCCATCCATTTTGTAACATAGTCTATGTAAAAGAGGATGCAGGAGTGTCGACAGGTAGAGGGATTTATTGGTCCCACAAAATCAATGGCCCATTTTTCAAAAGGTTCTAACACCATCTCTGGTTCTAGTGGAATTTCATATATTTGTATGGGTCTACCTATGCGTTGACAGTTTTCACACCTCTTCACATACTCTTTGGCATATTTGAAAAGTGTGGGCCAATAATACCCCTGATGGAGTGCCTTGTATCCAGTTCTTTTATTTGCAAAATGGCCCCAACATGACCCATGTGACAGGATTTTAATGGAATTCTTCCTCTCATAAACATATTCTAATAATCAAGCCAGGCCTAGTGTAGAAGAGGCATCCATTGGTCCATGAGAATCTTTCACTTTTCCTAACTATGCTTTCTCACTCTTTGGGAGTCAGATGATGCAGGAGCTTTCCTACAACCAAAATGTTAGTAATATATGAAAACCAAGTTGAGTTAGTAGATACTATAAAGATATGTTCATCCAGAAAGAAATTTTATATTGGAGGTTCATTTTCATTAGATATTATTCTAGAAATAAATTCAGCCACTACATTGTCTTTTCCTCGTTTATCTAGGATGGAAATATCAAATTATTGCAATAAAAGAAACCATATAGTGACCCTTCCATTGCTGATTGGTTTGTTCATTAAATATTTAATAGCAGTGTGATCAGTGTGTGAAACTACAAAATATCTGGTAATGTAGTGCCCAAGATTGTTTATTGCATGAATACTAACAATAAATTATTTCTCGGTTACTGTATAGTTCAATTTTGCAAGTGAGAAATTCTTACTGACATAATAAATTGCATATGGGTCCTTTCCTTCTATTTTTCCTAGAATGGCTCCAACGACAATGTCTGGTGCATCCATGGAGATGTGGAATGGGAGGGACAAATTAGGTCCTCATAGAATAGGGGCTTCAAAAACTTTAATTTTTAATTCATCAAGTGTGTTGTGCCTCTTTTTCCACCTAGATGAGCAAAACAGAGGTGCTTGCAAGCTTAGTTGGGTTTGCTAAGCAGGACAACTGTAAGGAAAAGGGTTAGATAAAGAAATATAAAAGAACAACTAAGAATTAAACTAATAAATAAAATAACAACTAAATTAGTGAGCATAGGGACATAAGAACAAAAAAACCAATAAGACTCGTGTCACCAATGGTAAGGTTCATATTAGTGAAAGAAAACACCAAGAAGAAAGAGGACTATGAGTCCCTTATTCCTCCAAGGGAGGGCTCCTGGACCCCCACAAATAAGCTCTTCTTACAACTTTGAATGAAAATGGTGAAAGAATTCCAAGTTAATCCACTCAAGGGGTGAGATGGATTTCCCAATGTAATGGTGCTAGTATACTCTTGATGAGAATAGAGGATTCCTCAAGAGCATAGTAGCAGCATAAATTTGCTATTGAATTCCTTGAAAATGAAGTGCATCCATGGCCTTGTTTTATAGAACCTCTTTGAGGTATTGTGCAACCAACTTGTAGTGTGAAAAGAGGCTAATTAGGGCATTTTTAGGTCTTTGACCAGCCACCCAGTCGGATCCAGTCCAGATTTGAGTGTAAAATCAACTTGTAAGTTGAACCATAAGTGGGTGGGAGGCTGAACACTCTCATAAATGTGTCGTTCTTAGATGTGTGTGGCTTTTAGCGACCATAGTCGCGCATCAGGTGCATGTGCGCTTTTCCTGCATTTCTGCTTTGTGCATGTGTGCGCGTGCCCTGTGTAGTCATAACGCACTTTAATTTTATCACTGGTTGTATATTTTTTGACCCTTTGGGAATGATTTTGTGGTAATTTTGGTCCATGGGTGACCTCGTAACTGTTTGACGATGTTGGATTCTTGTAACCATTTGCGGATGAAATTTCAGTGATAACAGATGCCCCCTGATGGATGAGGTTAGGAGCATACGTATAGCCAAAATTCATCAATGTTTCTTCTACTGAGAATGTTGTTGTAAGAGAGGGAGATAGTGGGATTGTCAAGAGTTACCCATTGGAGGGGGAAGGGAACCTATAGAACCCAACCTTTCATAAGGTGTGTAAAAATAAACTATGTACAAACGAGGCGGGCATGCCCCATGCTCGTGTCATGTAACTCAAAAAGGAATGGTGTGTTGATGTAGAAAACTATAACACCCTCAGGGGCAGTCATGATAAAGGAAAAAGAAAATTGTGTGGAGGAACATACTCTGAATAGTAGGTAGTGACATCTAGAAGAAATATCATAGATTCTGTAGGCATTGATAGCCCAGCCAAGTTCAGAGGGATTCGACAAATATAAGAAATAACTACAATAGTCGCAAAGTAAGGCCCACCATAACATGAGAAAGTGTTGAAGTCGAATGTTACAGGGGTCAATGACAGTAGGGAGCAATTTTGGTTCTCCCTGTGTCATCTGAGACCTCTCATTGGAAAGGTAATGAGAGTCAAGATATTGTTTCCCTTCTAGAAACTGTGCTGATGTTGAAAAAAGGGAGACACGACTCCAAGAAGCAAAAGGGCTTCGTGAAATCTACTAGGTGAGGTTAGGAACTGAGGAGGTACATGGAAGAAATCAATATGTATGGAGACTCAAGACTTCCCTTGGTTGGGGGTATGTGCGGAGTATAAGTGGCCACAACCATTTGACTAGGTCGAGTGTCAGGGGGACAACAAGACATGGGATAAGGTGTGCCAGAGGCGAGACAAAGTGAACAAACTCAGAGGGCAGAGGTAAGTGTCCTGTGGGGTACTCGAAGTATATGGACGATGTCAATAGGGGTAGATGATAAGGAGTGCCCCAACCAAGGGTGACATGGGTTGTGTTTTCCAGAAAGGGAAGAAGGTCACCGAAGGGGATGACAAAAAGATGTGTAAATGCTAGAAACAAAGGCTTTTTACAATTTACCAAATAAATAAAGAATAATTTGGGATGAGTGTACAAATACAGAAACGGGTGCCCCAATGTAATATGGTGGGGTCAGTTAGGGCGCAATTTTCTTGGAGAACTGGTGGAGGGTGGGGGCCCCATGGGTGGGTTTCTGTATGAGGTAGGTGAAATGGAGGGAAATTTGCAGAGGGGAAAACTGATTGTGGATGAAATGGAGGGTTCATGATACTGCAGAGGTGCAGTCAAAATAGAACCTTGAAGAGATAATCTGGGAGTCCAGTGGGAAAGCTAGAAAAATGAGGACAAGGAGTATGTGGTTGATTCGCGACATGATGTAAGACTATCGGGACTCCCATCCCTAAAGGGTTGAAAAAAAACATGAGTGTCAAAGTGAAAAAGGGTTCTATGAATGGGACAACTCATGTGGGGGAGAGCACTACCGAGTGATAGTACCTAAGATGCAATGGAGGTGTTGGTACTGTAGAGCCGGAGATGGGGATCCTAGAGGCAAATGTCAGAGGGTGTGACTAGAGATGCAATTGAGATCCAGAGGGAACAATTACATGCTATTGTTTATTATATACCTGAAGGGTTTGCATTGAGGTATGATGACCAAGTACCTACACACAGGAAAACCAAATACCCGACGTGAACAATATCTAAAGAGAATCGAACATACAAGCATCTATTTGATAATTTTGAACATGAGCATGCGTACTTGGATTGGGAATGAAAAAATGGCACCCCAAGGATTAAGGATAAAAAGTGGCTCAGGGACTGTCTTGATGTAGATGACGGGATGCTGATCCCGTGGCTGAAGACGGATCAAAAAATGGACACTCGAAGCTCCCGGAATAGTGATTGGAAGTTTGGTGGAAAGGCCTATATATAGTTGTAGGGCCCACATTGCCACCTCATTTGTACTTGATACTAGAGTGACTGGACGAGAGGTATTCAAAGGAGATTTGGAGATTCTGGGAGAATGAGGCAGCCGATTCAGAACCAATGAGCTTCAGGTTAGTAGTCTTGTCGTCCTGCATAGAAGTAGGTTTTCCATTTATGGGCAGGGCTTGTACGGAGGGCCGTACAGGGGGTTTTATGGGTGTGGGCCCCCCAGTGCACGGGAGATCCGGAAATATGCACACACGCATGCGTGATTTTTATCTGGATAGCCACGCATGGGTGCGCTCATAGGGGGGACAAAGGCACGCATGATATGCGTGCCTGTTTTCTATACAGTTGCGCATGGGTGCACGGTTGTGTAGTGGACATGCGCGCTGTGATGTGCGTCTGTGTTTGTGATAGGGGCGCATGGAAGCACCCCTGTAGGGTGGGTAGGAGCACATGCATGCGCACCTATGGGATGGACAGGCGTGCCTGTGTGTGCCCCTGTGGGGTGAATAGGTGCGCATGTGTGCACGCCCTTTGGGGTGACCATGCATGCATGTGTGCGTTCCTGTGGGTTAAACAGTCGTGCCTTGGGGGCAAGGCTGACAGGTGTAAAAATTATCTTTTTTAATGTTTTTTATGGTCAATATGGATGACCTAGGACTGTATTATGTAGTTGCAGGCGATCATTTTGCACAATGTCGATCGGCTGGCGAGAGCAGGATTGGTCCCAGCTAAGAGATGTCGTGGCTATTGAGGAGTCGGGGGTTCGTGCCACTTTGGCATCCTGTGGGATGCTGAAGTTCTTCAAGTGTCGGTTGATACGAGCACAGGAGTATCTCCTGCAGTTTCTTATCCGGATGTGGAGTCTGGACCTGCATTGCTTTATGGTGCGAGGAGAGAATATCACCTTCACTGCGGTGGAGGAAATATACTTTCTGACTAGGCTCCCTTTTCGAGGAACACCCCTACCGACGAAGACAGTGTTACTTGCGGACATGTCATTAGCGACCTTGGGCCGGAGGTACTATTCGAGGGAGAACTACATGTCGGGCTCTGTCGTGAGCATCAGGGCGATGGATGCTATAGCTCATCGTTGTGTAGCAGCGATGATTGTGAGGGTGTATGGGTCCCTCGCGACTCAGCGGATCAGTGGTGGTCAGCTGAGGGTTATGGTGAGGGCCCTAGTTGAAGAGCACTTTGCCTGGGGGTTGACGCTGCATGCCAGGATGGTAGGGAAATTGGATAGATGTCGGTTGATAGATTCAAGGGACTTTACCTTTGGGTCCATCTTGGTGGCCTGGTTTTTGGAGAGGGTGTTGATGTTGCACCCTAGGATTTTATTGGGCGCTCCTGGTGCACGAGAGCCGCGACTGAGTGGTGGTTGACAATTTCAGTTATCCACGATGGTGGTGAGGGCGACCATTTTTTCACTGTTGAGTCAGCACAGGTGTGGCAGCAGATGCCACAGGTTATACTACAATATCCATATGCTGGTGTTGACTTCAGGGGTGATCTGGACATGCTGTTACCTCCAGGGGAGGTGTTTGATCACCGAGGTATGTTTATGAGTTTGATATGTTGATTGTTTGAGATACCATGACATATGAATTTTGTATAGATGATGATACTATCATTTGGTTGTTTGTATGTGTAGATGTGGGACCTCGCGGGCACAAGGTTGAGTTGTTGAGAGTGCCGGCTCACCAGGAGTTGGGGAGACCACCGCGGGGAGGTCCGCGAGCAGGAGAGAGACGCTGGCATGAGGACATCGAGGTGAGACTAGCTGATGAAGAGAGAGCAGCGAGGAGACGTCGATTTGATGACCCAGGTGCTAGGCCATCGCATGCTCCTCTGGTGGAGGCCAGGGGATATTTGGAGGATATTCGCCGCCACCTGGAGGCGGTGCTACAGGGCGTGCCTGAGGGAATGTGGTCGCGCATCCACGATGAGGGAATCCTGGAGTAGTGTGTGGGAGTTCCACCGACGTGGTGGGACATGGTGCAACGAGTAGCAGTAGCAGGTGCTTCGATGACTGGACGGTTACCTCTCGGTCCGAAGGGACCAATAGTGGGTGGGGGACCACCACCTGAGGGAGGGACAGGAGGTGTTTCTCTAGAGGCACATTGAGTGTTTCTCTATGTTTTGTTGTATTTTTTATATAGGCTAGTGATCCCATTTTGGTGTAGTGGCACCAATTTTGTACCGAGGTGCTTCACTGGCCTGCGGATGTTTGTATATTTGTACGTAAATATTTTGATGGCACTGTGGACCGATTTATATATATATGAGTATACATTTTGGGGTCTATGTGATGTTTACATGTGTTTTTTAATGTCTTGATGATGTCTAATCTATATATGCTATGACAATTTTTTTATGGTTTATGTGTGTAGAGGTATCTTGATGTGATATATGCCAATCTAACACAATGTTAGCTAAATTATCTGTAATTTGATTCAATTGTCTTGGAATATGTGTAAATGTAATGGAATCAAAATGTCGAGATAAAAGTCTAACTTGCAGGTATTTGTGAAAGAGGCAAGGATCGTGGACACAGTACACATTGTTGAGCTGGAGGACGACTAGTTGAGAGTCAAGAAAGATGCTAAGGTGACAAATATGATGATGATGGGCATCAGAGAGGAGGAAAATGACAGCAGTGTATTCGGCTTGGTTGTTGGTTGGTGAACCCAAACATATGCCGCTGGAGTGGAGCAGTTCATGTGAGGGGGTATAGAGGGCCCAAGCTGCCGAAGCGAGATTTTGTGTCCAACGGCTGGTGCCATCAACATAACTGATGTGGTAGGCCAGTGGAGGAATCATATGTCAATAACACAAATGATAGTTTAGACGTGAGGGATGGAAAAAATATTAAAAACACTATAAAAGAAATAACCTAAAGTAGAATGTCTATGCTTAGGTGTAAAATTTCTTTAAGTATAACCCGTTGATGGGTTCTTTGAGAGAGAGACCTTCGGGAGAGGCTAGGATGTAGGTGCCTTTGGTGAGGCAATGTTGGATAATGTAGAGGCCATGCCATAGTGACTCGAATTTTCCATGACCAAGGGTATCGTGAGCGATATCGTAAGCAAGGACGAGGTCACCTTCATGAAATGAGTGAAGGTTGACATGGTGATCAAAGGTGGCCTTTGACTAGTTTTTGGCTGCCTCATTGTTTTGTAATGAAGATCGACGATCTTCATCCATGGACTCTAAGTTCAACAAGCGTTTCTCCATTGGAGCAATGTCGGGTAATAGCTCAATTGCGGTGTGCAAGGTGGGAATTTCGCATTCGATGGGAAGAGTGGCCTCAACCCCATGGACTAGATGAAATGGTTTGAAACCAGTGTTCGTTTTCAAAGTCGTACGGTAAGCCCATAGCACGGAAAATAACATATGATGCCAATTGGTCTTATGCTTATTAACCATGCACTGTAACATGGTCTTGCGGACCTTGTTAACTACTTCGACTTGTCTGTTAGATTGAGGGTAATATGGTGAGGCAAACTTGTGGGAGAATCCTAAGCAAGATGAGAGTTTGACGAAAATATCATTCTCGAAGTGTTTCCTATGATCGAAAACTAAATGGAGTGGTACTCCAAAGCAGGATATGATGTGATTAAAGAATAAACACACTGCAGTGTCAGTGGTGTTGTTGAAGGTGGGCATATATTCAGCCCATTTTGTGAAGTAATCAACTACAACAACAATGTATTTGTGTCCATTGCTAGTTGGGGGATTACAAGTCATGAAGTCTGTTGTTCCAGAGTCTGTACTTAAGTCTTTAAAAATTACAGTGTCTAGGCATCTGAAAGTTAGTAAGATGTAAAAAGAGAGGAGAGTATACCTTCAGGAAAGGAAGCTAGGGTTGATTTCTAGGTTGTCATTGTCTAGCTTCCAACTGTTCCTGGATGTTTATATCTCTTTCAATTGCAGCCCATGAAGGTTCGAGTTCTACCCTGGTTTTAGTTGTTTAAAGTATGGTATCAAAGAGATTTAAATCAATATGGGTTTGATCTGTCAAACCAGGTTCAATATTGGGTTGTCTTACAACAAGGATAGTCATAGAGGAACAAAAAATTTAAAGAAATCCGAAAGTTTTATGCTGTATCAATTTGATTTTATAAAAGAGAACTTTAGAAATCAATATTAAAAGCAAATTGCAAACCAAAGTCCCTTTTCTATAACTGCGTTATATTTGAAATAAATGATGTATGAATTATGGGAAAAACATTAAATTGTCTATAGAATAAGGCTCCTATCAAAAGAGAATCTCACTCTGTAAAAAGGAGAAGAAAATAAGATAAGAAATGGTTCGATGAAGCATAAAATATGACAACCTAAATATTTATAGGTCTTGTACCTTCTAGTAGCCGATACAGAAGAAAAATTGTAAACAATAGATAGCTAAACATTAATCACTGCAGTAGAAGTTTTACTAAATTGCAATGCGACATTCATCAGATATATATAAGTGAAATAAGAATGAATATGAAATAACAGAGAGAACAAACTCATAACACAATAGTGACAGAATTAGGAATCTTCAGATTGCTTTGTATTAATTCTCCAAAAGACACAGTCTCTATTACAATTAATCAAAAAGTTCCAGCCCTTTTTTCTTTCTTCAAAATGTATATTTATACAAATTTTTATGCGTTGGAATCTCAATAGTTCCAGAGGTTTTTGGTTACAATCAAAAGGAGTCAAAAAGTTTTGTTTCTTTATCTCTGTTCTCATCTGGTACCTGAAACCTGCCTCTTTGCATGCTCCTTGCAAATAACACACTTCTCCACCAAATGTGATATCAACTTAGATGGTTATGCTTGATTATTTGCCTCAAAAATATAGCAGTCTTTCATCAATAGTGGCAGCTTTCCTTCCACCTGTTGATCTTTGGTATTGGTAGAGCATAACAGTATACTCGGTTTAATTAGCCATTTGTCTATTTGCAATATGTCTGTTTGATTTATTTGTAATATTTCAGCTAATTCTCTTTCTTCCTTTTGCTTGATATTAAGCATATATTTAGCTGTATTGATCTGACCCAGTATCTCCATGCCACTTTCACCATTGGAACCCAAACAAATCTCACTTAACAAACCAAAAATTTATTCGCAATATTTCCTTAGCTTCATAGCTTGTTGTTTTCCTTCAGATATATTTCACTCCCATTCTTTCAACAAGATATTACCCCTAGTCTGCTCTGCGATGGGAAAACTAGAACTACTGCTTGTTTCCCTTCTCGTTGTGGCTATAATAGCTTCCTGGAATGCCACCCAAGATGCTCCGACATCCCTTTCTTTAAGAGAGAGGTTTTCCAACACCTGATCAATGAGTTGGAAGATGCTTTGAATTGTTTCTACTTTAACAAGCAGACCCTGTTGCGCCACCGATAACCTTTTTTTGATCTCTATTGCTTGGGATTGAAATATCCCGATATCAATTACCTGGATTTCGGAGAATTCTAGTTTGGCCTGAAGTTGGCCTATCAATTCTCCCTGCTGGCTTATCTGAGTCTGACTCATCTGAACCTTCAACTGTGTCTGTTCGAGATCAAATTTAAGCCGCTCGATTTCTTTTTGATCTTCTATTCTTGCTTTCTCTAAAGTTGCACTTGTTTGATCTTTAGCAACAACCTCTGTTGTAGCTAGTTTAGCCTCTAGTGTCTTGATCAAATGATTTTTTTCACTTTAGCTGATATTTTAGGGTCCCGATTGAATATTGGTTCGTCGTGGCGAAAGCACCCAATGTTCCTGCTATTTACGTCGTGAATTCTACTTTCTTCATATTTTTACCATTAGTTAAAATTTTAAATTTCTTAGAGATAGTACCTACCTCTTAGTAGAGTTCTTGTCTCACAACCACTTTCCTCTTCTTATCAAAGAAGAATTCATTCAGAGGTAGCTCTTCTACTGATATAGGTGTCAATTTTTCACCCAAAATCCAACCTATGTCTGGGATTTCCTTTGCAGACTGTAGGGGGGTAATGGAGGAAATGGGATTGTCGACCTGTTTAGAATATTTCCCGGGAGTAATGACCGAAGTTGGCTCGCTTGGAGGACCGGAAGCCTCGACTTTCTATTTTGGGCCCCCATCTTGCTCTTCTTTATCCTATTGTTCTTCTTGGCCGGGTGTTGAACCTTTAGAGCCTCCGTCTTCCATTTGTTTCTCCTCTGCTATCGTCAGATTTTCACCCCGTAATACTGGAGGAAGGCAACTCTGCCTATGCTCTTGGAATATGACAACATCGGCCCTCTCTTCGGGCAACATGGCTTTTATTTGAGCAAAAAATTCATCATAATATTTTGTGCCTCAAAATATATCATCATGAGGCGAATTCTAGTGCTCAAATATTTTAAGGCCACAGCTGGCCAAATGATTAATCGCGACCCTGTGTGGATCATGTTTCTTGAATTTGATGTGAACCAAATTTATATCTTCTAGGGTTTCTGCCTCAAACTTTACATGCCTGAAGTCTAATAATGAATAGGTATTTAAATGAATAGGAAAAGGTGGCCATACCTTTTTTGAAAACCCTTTCAGTTCTTTACTTATACCGCCAATTACAGTTTGTCGGGTGATCTCATGACAAGCCAGACTATCGGGTATGAGTAAGGGTAAAGCATGCAGAGGGACGGAAGCGCTGAAAACCCTGATGTATGAAAATTCTTTCTCCATGTACCAGTCGACCACTCTGCTTAAATTTGTCATGATGCTATCTGATATCCTGGGTGGATGATTATCGAAGATGGCAACATGCATCGGTACTATCACCCAGTTGAAGATTTTGTATATGAAATCTGAAGCCTTGTCCTCCCAAAGCTTAGAATGGTATACATGGACTGGCTCAGCATCCGATGGAGTCCAGCTCCAATTCATCAAGGGAAAAGGCATCATGGAACATACTGCGTCCATGAGATATGCAGACATAAAAATTGAAGCAACTTTCCTGCTCTCTTTCTGCATCCGATATTCTATAATTCGACTGGTCAGACTATCCGATAACATTTTGGCCCAGTCGAAAGAAGAGACTTCTGCTACTGAGTATATCAAGGGCACCCATGGGAGGAAAAAATGTGTGGTGTCTTCCCTCCCATACAATCTACAGGTCATCATCGCTACGAATTTGAACTGTGGTTCCAAAGAAGATATGGAATAAATTCCATTGTTGTCTGCCCTAAACTTCGCTGGGTGTGAGACCCACTCCTTGATCAAATCAGATAAACGTTTTGCGTATTGCTCGCATTCCTTCTATTTAAAAACCTCTAGAAACTCTGCATTGTATGTGAAGTCTAACGTGGGTGGTAACTTGTACATCGCCTGTAAGTTTTCTAGTCTAAAGGTCTCGACAATGACCTTATGCTCGTTGATGATGGTTCTGGTAGGGATGTCTACATGATCTAGCATCCATCGGATCATGTCATAGTAAGGTAGAAGGCGTGTTTTGGCTGCTACTTTCTGTATCTCTTCTTGGACAACAATCTTGTATTTGGTAGTCATGTCATCTTTCTCGTTGTCACTGGAATCGTCCGAAAAGTTCACCACATCTTATTGCAAAACCTCTGAGACGTATGACCAGGTTCGCATGGAATCAACGCTCCGAGGTGAAGTATCCAAAACATTATCAAAACCTTGTTCTGAAACTTCAGTGCTTGCCTTGGATGCTTTTCACGGGGCCATGACAGGGGATTGTAACTTAGCTCTTCTACAATAAAAATGCGTATACATATAGAAGTTAGCTTACTGAGAAAAAATTCTTTGTGCAGGATAGAAATGAACTTTATGAATAAAATAGGAAGAAAAATATCTATATCTTTGAACATGTAACACATCGATGTCCTTACGAACAGAACAGTCCAATCATATTTAGATAGAGATTTTGGCAATAAAAACCATATCCTTACTTTGTCGTTTCACCTTATTTCCAATTAATGCCATAAAATGCGACGGTCTGTGGCACAAGATGGCACAAGGAACATTTGAAATTTCCTCGTAAACTGTGCATTATTATCATTTGCATTAAACATTGATTATGTTGTCTTGTCTTCCTTAATCAGGATTTAAATCAACATTTCAGCGTTCGTTGTATCAGGACTTTTAACTCTAACCTTTCGAGCCTCTAAAACCCGAGACTATGATGATTAGATTTAATTAAGCAAGGACATAACTAAGATTAAGTGTTTTTAATTAATTATGATTTCATTTATATCGCGACTTCGTGGCTCGGGACTTCGAAGGTAAGGTTTCCGGGAGGAATGTAAACTAAGTCGCGAAATCCCGAGAAACTTAATCATGGTCAAAACTAATCAACCCTGACTCTAACCTGGGTTACTTAGGTAAAATTTTCGTGGCTTCATGTTTCAGAGTTTTAGTGGTAATGTTTTAGGAGAAAGTGAATGCCAAGACACGAAATCCCGACAACACTTGACTAGGGTTTACATGGTCTCACTCTTAGCTTTCACCTGAGGTAAGATTTTAAAACTTTTCGTGACCTCGCACATAGGGGTGTGTAAATATTGTGACTTGTAACTCCCGAAGAGAGATATTCCGAGGTACAAAAAGCAACAACCTTCGTTCAACAATAAAAAGTGGTAAATTTTGAAACATCACATCTACCGCTATTTCGCATGTCGAGACTACTTATATTTTCAGTAGGTGAATGTCACGAAGAGAAAAGGAACTTAAGAACCGGCATTTGACCTTTAAAATAAATTTGAACCAAAAAATAAAAAGGCGGCTCCAACATAGACTCCAACAAGGGATCTCGTTTCCATGTGAGGCAGGAAGAATAGTAGACCACGTGCCTGTATTGGGTAAATGGAGTCACTGGTTTCAGTTCTATGAAACTTGCTTTAGGGAAAAGATAAACAGAGGGATGAAAATATTTTTTTCTTTTACTGTTGTGAGGCTTTTCAATACTCAAATATATTTCTCACTCAGCTACAGTACCTTTTGCAACTTTCTCTTTCTCTTTACTGAGTTTAGGTTTGCATTAGGACAAATCAAAATAGTTCTAGGAAATCCAACAGATCTTTGAGTTTTTGTCTTACACCCAACGAATTTATGGCATTTTTTAATTGGGGAGTCCCATCTAGAGTTAGGATGTGGATCCAGTCTCGAGAAAGTTGATTACCAGAACTAAGTAAAATTCATGTATAACAACCTTACAGATACCTCAGATATTGCTTCACTGCCAGCGGGCCTGTTTAGTACCCCGGTGAAGTTATCTGCCCCCTTTTTTTGCTGAATTTCCTTTCACCACTTCGAAATGTATTGATGCATTTAAATGCTGAGACGAGGGAAATCATTTCTGAATTTCCTTTTATCGTCTCTTCATACTAGATGTACAATTAGATATGAATTTCCTTTCATCATCTATCTTATAATTTTCCTTTTAGAATACGAAGTGGGGGCAATCGGGTTGTATGAGGGGTGATATCTGCGTAATATTTTTCAATGTAGGTATGTCAACTTACTTTGATTACTCAGTGCCAACCTTCCTTTGACTTTCACAACACCTTGGTCCATAGGGAGAAAAAGGGGAAACATTTTTCTGGGGGTTTTCCTTTGAGTAAGCCTTAACCCTTCGAAACTGTTGAAAAACCTAGAAAAGTCAGGATCCACCTACGCATAACTTGTTTAGTAAGAGAATGAGGAGCTATGAAGACCAGCCTTCTTTCCAAAACATGCTTACAACTTTCAAAGTTTAAACATAATATCTTCTCCCTATGTATATAAATACGAAAAGACATTTGGCATTTTCAAGAAGACAATTCTGAAGACCGAAAGAAAGGTGACGGACATATGCTTGTATGCTGAGGGGCAGGGGTGGAAAATTAAAACTTCTTTTTGAAAACCCTTCCCCAGAGATGCTTCACTTTCTATTTTTTTTAACTACCACCTATCTGTGTTTTAAGTTAAAAATATTAGGATCCAGAGCGAGAAACTGTACTTTTTAATAATCAATTCAGTAAAAACATTGGATTTATGGGACTTTTATGATGTTTTGGAGATCTCTGCTTTCTTGAGGGACAGAATTTTCAGGAGTTTGTACCTTTACCTTACCATTTTTTAAAATAATCAAAAACCTTTTCTGTCACCTATTTTCGATGAATGCAAATCTCCAATACATGACCTTCTGTTTTCTCCATTCGTTCGTTTAGTTTGCAAACCGAAATCCTGTAAACACAAAGAGTGTCCTTTTAAAAAAATTAAATGTATTTAAAAACCGTGTATCTCTATTTATATTGACCTAATTAATAAAAATTGAAAACTTACCTCAAGGGAATCATGAAATAGAAAGAAAATACAAATCGGTATATACAATGGAAAACCTCGGAGAACTAATTATGTCATGTAGTGTTTTAGATAACACCCGTTGACAGGGGCGTTGAAGATTTTACCATCCAGATTTTCTAATAGAAATGAATTTTTTCCTTCGGAAGTTGCGACTCTAAATGGTCCATACCAAATATGATTGAATTTACCGTGTTTCTTCGAATCTTCCTTCCTAGCATCCCATATTAAGACCAAATCATCTGGAAGAAACTCTTTGTCTTTTGTCTTACGATCAAATAACGTTTTCATGTCGTCTTGATATTTTTGCAATCTTTCGTCCACCTCGACCCTGTGTTGTTGTAATTCAATCAGCTGATTTATTCTCCTTGTGACGTGGTTTGGTTCTTCTTTCTCATCTTGCCATAGTTTCATCATGAGAAGTGCCAATTTTATAGGTAATACCATGTCAGTCCCGTATACCATCTGGAAAGGAGAAATGTTGATGGATTTTTTTGTGCCAATCCGATTTTCCCATAGTGTGTACTTTAAATGTACATGTCGGGATCTCTTGTTCTCGTTCAACACTTTCTTAATTATGTTGATCAGAATCTTGTTCGAAGATTCGGCCAGTCCATTTGCTTGGGGATAAAATGTCGTATAATGGTCGAGTACAATATTGTACTTTTGGAAGAAACTAATCATAGCCATAGATTTAAAATCTTGAGCATTATCTGTTACTATTGTTTGGGGGCAGCCGAATCTAGATAAAATATTTTCCTCCAAAAAATCTATTACCACCAAATCTGTATCCCTCCTGGTAGGAATAGCCTCTACCCATTTAGTAAATTAATATGTGGTGGTTAGGATCCATTTGTGTTGAGCACTAGAATGGGGGTTAATTTCGCCTATAAAATCCAGTCCCCACTGCTGAAAAGGAGCCTCTATTTTGACTGGAACTAAAGGTAATGCTGGGAGTTTATGCTTTCCTGTGAATAGTTGGCAAGGGTCGCAAGCCTTGACTTTGGCATTTACATCCGAAAAACATTAGTCCAATAATACCCCGCCCTCAGGATTTTATAAGTTGTCACTCTTCAAGCGTGATTTCCCCCACACACTCCTTCGTGGAATTCACTTATGACCTTCTCTATTTCAGATTCAACCAATCAAACCAGCACGAAGCCAAGTGGGTCCTTCCAAAACAATTTACCTTCAGATATACAATATTTGACCGCATGTAGTTTTAGCATTCTGGCTTTGGATGGAGATAAATCACTTGGACTCTTCAAAGTCAGTAGGTAGGATACTATGTTTTTGTACCAGTCAGAGGATGTAAACTTCTCTTCGATTTTGACTTCACTCATTTTCTCATAGAGCTCGTTCATATCTTCATCTTATCCACATCCCTGTATGTTATTTATGCCGAGGGCTCTGAAATTGGATTCAACTAAGATTTTAGCCAAACCTTGACCTTTTATCATCTTCGTCGGCTTTATTTCTATATCAAATTCTTGAATTTTTGCAAGCCACCATCCCCTTCTGCCATCACTGTCAGGCTGCACTAAAATGTATTTTACAGAGCTAGTAGGTACGTACGTGATTATCTTGGAATGCAATACATAAATCCTAAGAGACTTTAACGCCTTTACCATAGCATATGCTTGTTTTTCCATTATATCGTATTTTGGTTCCGCATCTCTGAGACTTTTGCTAAAAAAGGCTATCGGTTGTTCAAAACCTTCTTCATTTTTCTGGAGGAGCACCGTGGAAATAGTGTGCTCAGAAGCGAATGAGAAAATGAGAAAATCCTTTAGATAGTCGGGGCTTGCCAGTACAGGTGTCTCGCTTATAACCCTCTTGATATGTGCAAACGATTCTTTGGCCTCTGTTGTCCATTTTACCTCGTTGTTTTTCTTTAACATACCTGTGCTTAATTTCACAATTTCAACGAAGTTTGGAATAAACCTTCTCAAAAAGTTTATTTTTCCTAAGAATGACCAGATTTCCTTTACATTTCTAGGAATATTTATTATGTCTATAGCTTGAACCTTGCTGGGATCAATTTTAATTCCGTCTCGGGACACAATATGGCCTGGGAGTTTACCTTCCCGCATGGCGAAGTGAGACTTTTTAGGGTTTAAGGACAAACCGAACCTGCGACATTTTTTGAAAGTCTGTTTGAGATGTATTAAATGGTCTTCTTCAAACTTAGAAAAAATGGTTGGATCATCGAGGTAGATAACTAAAAACTTGTCTCTTTCGCCAACGAAAGCAATATCCATAGCATGCTGGAAAGTGGCACCTACATTCATTAGACCAAAAGGCATTTTATCATACATGAATGTAACCTAGGGTGTAGTGAAAGCTGTTTTTTCTTTATCTTGTTCGTTTACAGCAATTTGATTATACCTAGAGAAATCGTCGATCATAGACATCCTATTTTCTCCAACTACCTTTTCTAAGACGTGATCCATTTTAGGTAAAGGATAGTTGTCTTTTAGGGAAGATTTATTTAAATTTTTGAAATCAACACACAGTCTAATCTCTCCACTATTTTTTCTAACCGAAACCAAGTTTTTCACCTAATCGGAGTATCTCAATGGTACTATTATTTTTGCGTCTAAAAGCTTCTTGAATTCTCTTTTGACTACGGGTAATAAGATAGGGTTGATTTGTCTAAGATTTTTCCTAAAGGGTTTGATACTAGGCTTCAGAGGTATCTTGTGTTCGATCATGGTAGTGTCGTAAGTCCTAAGCTCTTCGTAAGACCAGGCGAAAACATCTTTATATCGTGCAAGAAAATCTTTATACTTATTTTTCACCTCAGGAGGAAGATATTTTGATATTTTCACCATCCTGGGTTCTTCTTTCGTCCCTATATCACAATCTTGGCCCTCTTTGGGTTGGGGTTGAAGAGTAGATGTTAAAGGCATGTCATTTTGATCGAAAAGTCTCTCCAGGGGGATTAGTCCCTTTGGAATCTGATTATTTTTTAAAACTAACATGCGATGGTTGGCAATTTTTTCTCGAAACTCCTGAGGGTCTTCTCCTTCTTGCATGATCCACATGTGGTCATTTTGATTTTCTTGGTCGATGTGAGTTTCATAAAAGTCACCCACTACTTCGAGGAACTTTTTTATCTGTTCGTCATCCTTAAAAACCTGCCAGTGTTGTATGTTGTTCGGGATGGATGGTTTGTGCCTTACCTCTATATGATATTTTAATTTAAAATCTGTGGGGGGAGCCAATGTCGAGGCTTCCTTGTCTAATGAATCGTCCTGCACATTTTTGGCGCATGGGATGAAGTGAATATTTACAGATGAGAAGAAATTCTCCATTAGATCCTAGGCACAATTTCTATACGCTCTCAATCTCGGGTGTTTGGCCTGGTATTGTCGATTTATCTATTTGACTATCAACTCAGTGTCTCCATAAACTTCCAGGTTCTTTATGTTCAATTTCTTGGTAGCTTCCAATCCTAATACTAAGGCTTTATATTCACATACAGTGTTAGTGTAGTCTATATCCCATTGAAATCTGTAAGAAAAAGGGATGACAAACCTATTTTCAAGTGCCACAAAAAGTACTCCTACACCAGCTCCTTCACATGACAGAGCACCGTCAAAAAACATTTTCCAGATCCCTGTAATATGCATATTTTCTGAATCTTTCTCGTCTATGTAGTTTTCTTCTATGAAACTATCTATACCATCATCAAAAGACAAAATACAATTTCCTAGATCTTGATCAGCAATGTAAACAGGAAAATTGTTAGGATTATGAGGATCGCTCATGGTATAGGCTAACCTCATTTCCCTATATAACCTAGTAAGTTTCCCACCAAATACAAGAATTGTGGCATAAGTCATGTCCAATTGAAGGGATCCCCCAAGTTTGGCTCCCCATGACCTTGATAACAGTAATCCATATTTTGGGGGGATATCAGCAATAACTACATCCATCAGAACACTTTTGACTGGGACCTGTGCAAGGGTGAATACTAAATCTTTTATCATACCTAAGCACTTGACTCTTCTTGAATCAAAAGAGTAGAGATATTCTTAAGGTCTGGTGATATCGAGGCCTAGTCTATCCATAATAGATTTGGGCATCACATTATGTGAAGCTCCAAAATCTAGCATGCAGTTATGCAACAATCGATCATGCACATTTAGGGTGATATAGAAAGGGGAAACAGTGTCTCTGGCACCCTCAACATGTGTACCAAAATTGATATTTGGCTTGTCATCTTCCAAATTTATTTCATCTGATTGACTTTCTTGGTCGAAACAACCTATCACCTTGATTATCTATTTTTGATATGCGGGGTTTTTTGCTAATTCAACTAGCAAAATCAGTATTTTGATCCTATTTATTTCATTTTCGACACCAAAACCACTGCCACCTTTGTTTGTTTCTCTAGTTAAAACCTCGAGGTCTTTCTTCTCTAACTTATTTGTCTGAGCTGATTTATTACTCGTGCTCTTAATTAACGGTGTTTGCACATCGGCCATCTTGATCTCCTTTGTTTGGGTCTCAACCTCCTTCGTCTTTGGATCCAATAAGTCAGTCCCTTTAGATGTTTCAGTCTCCTTTGGTGTGGGTACATATACTTCACCTCTAGGGAGAATTTTCCTTGGTTGAGCAATCAATGCGGACTTGTTTTTAGACCCCAGGTTATACCTAGGTTGGACTTCAACCATTATTGAATCAGTTACTTCTTGATGGTTTGAGACATCTGTGTTGTTTATGTCATCATCTTCCTCTGAGGGTTGTTGTGTTCTTAAAAAATTCTCATAATCTTCTTTAGTTATATAAGGTTGAGTGTAGTCATCACCCAAACTTGTCACATCTTCTTCCAGACCTTCAAAGTCTTCCAGATCATTTCCTCCTATAAAATTTTCATTTTTTAAAGGGGTTTGAATTTTCTGATCTTCATTTTTAGTTTGCCTTTGTTGATTTTGAGGGTTGGGGTTTCTTCTGAATTCTCTTTTAATGAAAGGATCACTCTTGGATTGTGTTAAGGTCCTAACCCGCACATAGGTAGATTAATGTATTCGGATGTAATAAAGGTCAATATTAATAAGACCTTTCAATAAAATAGAATAAGGCGGATGTAAGAAGACCTAATAGAAGCTTCCGCTTCTAGAAGGAT
>ML782158.1:79000-110891 GCA_009831015.1 Picea engelmannii | reverse complement strand
CTGAATCAAGTGCTATTTCCGTTCAAGTGCTATTTCTGTTGCTATTTCGTATATCATTTCTGTGTATTGTGAAGATTATGCTGGATATTTCACTGTTATTCTGTTATTTCTAGCATTTCATTTCTGTTCTGCATATTTTATATATCTGGTATCTTGCAGATTGGTCTAGCTCCATTCTAGAAATATTATTCGACAATTCTTTAATTACCCTAGCCATATCATCCATTTTGTCGTCTATAGATCTATTAGATCCTGAGGGTCCCGCTTGTTCCCTAAAACATCTGGTTTCTTTGTTCCTCATTTCTATCTTAGATTTCAACTTACCAGAGGCCATAATGTTAGATTCAATTTCCACAGAATCATCCTACATTCGGGTTAAGGTAGCCCCTTGCCTTTCTCTTAAGAGAAGGGCGAAGTCGGGTTCGAAAGATCCTGCGAAGGTTACTTTGGTTGCAGGTTGGGAGGGTTTGACTTCGGCTGGGATCTTATTATACAGTTTATTAAATATTTGGATAAATTCCATAACGGTTTCTGAATTCCTTTTCTTTAAAGACCCGAACTTGGTTTGATAATATAAGTGGTATTTTCTCTCACCCCATTGTCTAATAAAGGCATCTTCTAAGGCATCGTAATATAGGATAGACCCTACGAGTAGGCTTCGAAACCAGTTTCATACCCTTCCTTCAAAATTTTGAACAAATAATCTCGAATAAACATCTTTGTGTTCCAGACCTAGAATATCAGCGAACTGATCGAAGAAATTTATATGGTCGGCTGCAATTAAGTCCCCCTCCCCTATAAATTTTGGTAAATTTTTTATATAATTTTCAGGAAGGTTATGAAGAGGCACGGGTAGAATTAAAGGTGCATATATTGCAGCTACTTTAGTGAAAAATATGGGGGGCAGGGGAGGTGCTTGGGCCCCCGCTCCTCCTCCAATGTCCGCCATTGGTATTACATGACGGGGATAGCGTGTGTTATATAGTGGGTTCTGGAAGACTAAAAATGGATTCTTAGCTTCTTCGGGAGATGAGAGAAGTGAAGACGAGTGAACAGAGACGCGAGGACTTGGCTCTTCGAATTTGAAGGAGATGTAATCAGGGGATATCGCGGGTGTGAGATTTGAGTATATAGTATACTCTTTGAGACTTGGTGAGGTTGGGAAGTATTAAAGGAGAGTCAACGAGATATCAACTGCTGATAAATTTATTTCCAGGTATTTACCTTTGTGTCTGACAAAGGTTTTCAGAAGGATTTCACTTTTAACCACAGAGCTGAAAAAAAATGAATTAGTGGTTTCAGAAGGTGTACTATGTGAAGTTGAAGGTTCACAAGAAATTTTGGTCTTGGGCTACGGGTGTTTAAGATGATAGACTGCAGTAGTCAACTTAAGAGAACCTCTATCTTTTAGTATTTTTTCAGGATCTGAAATAGGCGTGGTCTGCTTGTTCTCTGGGTTTTGTCTGGTATTCCTTCAACTGGATGCTAGCTTACTTATACGTAGACTCACCAAGTGAAAGATAAGAAAATCCTTTTAGAAAGTTCTCACCCTTTGTTCACTATCAAAGGGTGAAACTTGAAAATATGTCGTTCTTCCCAGGGAAAAGGTTTCGTAACTTCGATCCCCGGCAACAGTGCCAAAAAGATGTTGTTCCAAAGTCTGTACTTAAGGCTTTAAAAAGTACAGTGTCTAGGCATCTGAAAGTTAGTAATATGTAAAAATGGAGGAGGGTATACCTTTGGAAAAGGAAGCTAGGGTTGATTTCTAGGTTTTCATTGTCTAGCTTCCAACTGTTCCTGGATGTTTATATCTCTTTCAATTGCATCCCATGAACGCTCAAGTTCTACCCAGGTTTTAGCTATTTTAAGTATGGTATCAAAGAGATTTAAAGAAATATGGGTTTGATCTGTCAAACCGGGTTCAATATTAGGTTGTCTTACAACAGGGACAGTCATAGAGGAACAAAAAATTTAAAGAAATCCAAAATTTTTATGTTGTATCAATTTGATTTTATAAAAGAGAACTTTAGAAATCAATATTAAAAGAAAATTGCAAACCAAAGGCCCTTTTCCATAACTGCGAATGATGTATGAATTATGGGAAAAGAATTAAGCCCTCTATAGAATAAGGCTCCTATCAAAAGAGAATCTCACTCTGTAAACAGGAGAAGAAAATAAGATAAGAAATGGTCTGATGAAGCATAAAATATGAAAAACTAAAGATTTACAAGTCTTGTACCTGCTAGTATCCGATACAGAGGAAAAACTGTAAACAATGGATAGCTAAACATTAATCACTGCAGTAGAAGTTTTACTAAATTGCAATGCGACATTCATCAGATATATATAAGTGAAATAAGAATGAATATGAAATAACAGAGAGAACAAACTCATAACACAGTAGTGACGGAATTAGGAATCTCTGGATTGCTTTGTATTAATTCTCCAAAAGAGACAGTCTCTATTACAATTAATCAAAAAGGTCCAGCCCTTTTTTCTTTCTTCAAAATGTATATTTATACAAAATTTTATGCACTGGAATCTCAATAGTTCCAGAGGTTTTCGGTTACAATCAAAAGGAGTCGAAACGTTTCGTTTCTTTATCTCTGTTCTCATCTGGTACCCGAAACCTTCCTCTTCGCATGCTCCTTGCAAATAATGCACTTCTCCACCAGCTATGATATCAACTTAAATGGCTCTGCTTGATTATTTGCCTAAAAAATATAGCAGTCTTTCATCAATAGCGACATCTTTCCTTCCACCTGTTGATCTTTGGCATTGATAGAGCATAACAATATACTCGGTTTAATTAGCCATTTGTCTATTTGCACTATGTCTGTTTGAGCTATTTGTGATATTTAGGCTATTTCTCTTTCTTCCTTTTCCTTGATATTAAGCATATATTTAGCTGTATTGATCTGGCCCAGTATCTCCATGCCACTTTCACCATCGAAACCCAAGAAAATCTCACTTAACAAACCAAAAATTTATTTGCAAGATTTCCTTAGCTTCATAGCTTGTTGTTTGCCTTCAGATATATTTCTCTCCCATTCTTTCAACAAGATATTACCCCTGGTCTGCTCTGCAGTGGGAAAACTAGAACTATCGCTTGTTTCCCTTCTCGTTGTGGCTATAATAGCTTCCTAGAACGCCTCTCGAGTTGCTCCGGCATCCCTTTATTTAAGAGAGAGGTTTTCCAACACCTGATCAATGAGTTGGAAGCTACTTTTAATTGTTTCTACTTTAACAAGAAGACCCTGTTGCACCGTTGATAACATTTTTCTGATCTCCATTGCTTGGGATTGAAATATCCCGATATCGATTACCTGACTTTCGATGAATTCTAGTTTGGCCCGAAGCTGGTCTATCAATTCTCCCTACTGGATTATATGAGTCTGACTCATCTGAACCTTCAACTATGTCTGTTTGAGATCAACTTTAAGCCTCTCGATTTCTTTTTGATCTTCTATTCTTGCTTTCTCTAAAGTCGCACTTGCCTGATCTTTAGCAGCAACCTCCGTTGTAGCTAGTTTATCCTCTAGTGTCTTGATCAAATGATTTTTTCATTTTAGCTGATCTTTTAGGGTCCCGAATGAATATTGGTTCGTCGTGGAAAAAGCACCCAATGTTCCTGCTATTTGCGTAGCAAATTCTACTTTCTTCATATTTTTCCCATTAGTTAAAATTTTTAATTTCTTAGAGACAGTACCTGCCTCTTGGTAGAGTTCTTGTCTCACAACCACTTTCCTCTTCTTATCGAAGAAGAATTCATTCATAGGTAGCTCTTCTACTGATATAGGTGTCAATTGTTCACCCAAAATCCAACCTGCGTCCGGGATTTCCTTTGCAGACTGTAGGGGGATAATGGAGGCAATGGGATTGTCGACCTATTTAGAAGATTTCCCGGGAGTAATGACCGAAGTTGGATCGCTTGGAGGACCGGAAGCCTCGGCTTCCTGTTTCGGGCCCCCAGCTTGCTCTTTTTTATCCTGTTGTTCTTCTTGGCTAGGTGCTGAACCTTTAGAGCCTCCAGCTTTCGTTGCTACTCCTCTGCTATCGTCGGATTTCCCCCCCGTAATATTGGAGGAAGGAAACTCCACCTATGCTCTTGGAATATGACAACATCGACCCTCTCTTCGAGCGATAGGGCTTGTATTCGAGACAAAACTTCGTCATAATATTTTGCACCTCGGAAAATATCATCATGAGGCGAATTCTCATGCTCAAATATTTTAAGGCCATAGCTGGCCAAATGATTACTCACAATCCTGTGTGGATCGTGTTTCTTGAATTCGATGTGAACAAAATTTATATCTTCTAGGGTTGTTGCCTTGGCCTTTGCATGCACGAAGTCTAATAATGAATATGTGTTTAAATGAATAGGAAAAGGTGGCCATACCTTTTTTGAAAACAATTTCAGTTCTTTAATTATACCGCCAATTATGGTTTTCTAGGCAATCTCACAACAAGCCAGCCTGTCAGGTATGAGTAAGGGTAAAGCATGTGGAGGGACGGAAGTGCCAAAAACCCTGATATATGAAAATTATTTCTCCACATACCAGTCGGCCACTCTGCTTAAATTTGTCGTGATGCTATCCGATATCCTGGGTGGAGGATTATCGAAGATGGCAAGATGCATTGGTACCATCACCCAGTTGAAGATTTCATATACGAAATCCGAAGCCTTGTCCTCCCAAAGCTTAGAATGGTATACATGGATTGGCTCATCATTCGATGGATCCTATCTTGAATTCATCAAGGGAAAAGGCGTCATGGAACATACTATGTCCATGAGATATGCGGACATAAAAAATGAAGCATCTTTCTCGCTCTCTTTCTTCTTCCGATATTTTGTAATCCGACTGGTCAGACTGTCCAATAACATTTTGGCCCAATTTAAATAAGAGCCTTCTACTACTGAGTATATCAAGGACACCCATGGGAGGAAAAAATGTGTGGTGTCTTCCCTCCCGTACAATCTATAGGTCATCATCACTACATATTTGAACTGTGGTTCCAAAGAAGATATGGAATAAATTCCATTGTTTTCTGCCCTAAAATCCGCTGGGTGTGAGACCCACTCCTTGATCAAATCAGATAAACTTTTCATTTATTGCTCGCATTCCTTCTGTTTAAAACCCTCTAGAAACTCTGCATTGTATGTGAAGTCTGACGTGGGTGGTAACTTGTACATCACCTGTAAGTTTTCTAGTCTAAAGGTACCGAAAATGACCTTATGCTCGCTGATGATGGTTCTGGTAGGGATGTCTACATGATCTAGCGCCCATCAGATCATGTCATAGTAAGGAAGAAGGCGTGGTCTGGACGCTACTTTGTGCATCTCTTCCTAGACAACGATCTTGTATTTGGTAGTCATGTCATCTTTCTCGTTGTCACTGGAATCGTCCGAATAGTTTAGCATATCTGATTGCAAAACCTCTGAGACATATGACCAGGTTCGCACGAAATCAACACTCTGAGGTGACGTATCTGAAACATTATCAGAACCTTGTCCTAAAACTTTAGCGCTTGCCTTGGATGCTTTTCATGGGGCCATGACAGGGGATTGTAACTTAGCTCTTCTATAATAAAAATGCGTATACATATAGAAGTTAGCTTACTGAGAAAAACTTCTTTGCGCGGGATAGAAATGAACTTTATGAATAAAATAGGAAGCAAAATATCTATATCTTCGAACATTTAACACATCAATGTCCTTACGAACAGAATGGTCCAATCATATTTAGATAGATATTTTGGCAGTAAAAACCATATCCTTACTTTGTCATTTCGCATTATTTCCAATTAATGACATAAAATTCAATGGTCTGTGGCACAAGTTGGCGCAAGGAACATTTGAAATTACCTCGTAAACTATGCATTATTATCATTTTCATTAAACATTGATTATCTTGGCTTGGATTCCTTAATCAGGATTTAAATCAACAATTCGGCATTCGATGTATCGGGACTTCTAACTCTAACCTTTCGAGCCTCTAAAACCCGACACTGCGATGATTAGATTTAATTAAGCAAGGATGTAACTAAGATTAAGTGTTTTTAATTAATTATGCTTTCATTTATATCACGACTTCCTGGCTCGGGATTTCAAAGGTAAAGTTTTCGAGAGGAATGCAAACTGAGTCACGAAATCCTGAGAAACTTAATCATGGTCAAAACTAATCAACCCTGACTCTAACCTGGGTTACTTAGGTAAAATTTTCATGGCTTTGTGTTTCAGAGTTTTAGTGGTAATGTTTTAGGAGAAAGTGAATGTCGAGACGCAAAATCCCGACAACACTTGACTTGGGTTTACATGGTCTCACTCTTAGCTTTCACCTGAGGTAAGATTTCACCTGAGGTAAGCCTTTAAAAATTTTCATGACCTCACACATCGGGGTGTGTAAATCTTGTGACTTGTAACTCCCGAAGAGCGATATTCCGAGGTACAAAAAGAAATAACCTTCATTCAACGATAACAAGTGGTAAATTGTGAAACATCACATCTACCGCTATTTCGCATGTCGAGACTACTGATATTTTTAGTAGGTGAATGTCACGAAGTGAAAAAGAACTTAAGAACCGACATTTGACCTTTAAAATAAATTTGAACCAAAAAATAAAAAGGCGGCTCCAACAAAGTCGATGACCCATTTACAAAAGGGGCCGACAATAATGATTGGGTGGAGAAGAGCAGGTGGTGCTCGTGCTTTGTTGGCATAAAGCTAACATTTCTCGCATCGCTTCAGAGCATGAATGCAATAGTGAAACAATGTAGGCCAAAAATGATGCAGGAGCATCGCCAACTCATCAAGCAAGCCAGCACATCAAGTGGAGATCAGCTAGACAAACCAACCCAAATTTTTGGAGTGCTTTTGGATTGTAGCACAAGTCTTTTAATGAAGCCATTTATGAAGGCGCATTGTATATTGTATGGGACCTTGATCCTTTAAGCTCTTGTCTGAAGTAGATAGGAGGCATTTAATAGATTTAATGCTGGTAGATAGGATGTTAATTCTAGATTTGATAGTTTAGAGTATGAGAGAGAAAACGGATATAGACACCCTCATTGTATCATTGTAACATTATCAAGCATTTAGAAGAAGAGAAGAGCGAGCAGAGAATAGTGTATGAAGAACGTCCATGTACAGGCATTTAAATTAATAGAATGAACCTTTGATTCAAGCTCGTGGTTTGTGTTGTTTTTTCTGTGTACTAATGTTATGCTCATGAATGTTTGCTTTCTTGTTATGCATTTACTTTGTATATGCTGTGCATATGATTTCATGTTTCAAACTGAAGTCTAAAAGGGAGAAAGAATGAGGTTCAATTGTTTGTCTATCTGAGCCAGGAGATTCCTGCAAGGTGTGCAGTTGAATTCATCCGCAAAGAGTGTGTTGATGAAGACTCAGTAGTTTAACTTTTGTTCTCATTCGCCCAGAAGTGGAAGTGGGTTGTTGAAGCTGTGCAAGGAGTGTGCAGGCTGAAGAAGAAGTCTCAATTGTGAATCTGAGAAAAGGGAATCAAAGACTGCTGCTGCAGGAGTTGCGCAGAGTCGAAGGGATTCAACACTTGAGAGTTGTTGAACGATTGCCATGAGGAGTGTGTGCAAGTCCCTCTGAAAGAGTCAGAGTGGGAAATCTCAGGAGGTATAGAACCTTCGTGATATCGTTGAAGAAGATCACCGGGATTTTGTGCGTGAAGGGTTTCAGGCCAGAGTTGCCAGTGCATGCACAGAGATCTCTTTTTTCCTAAGAGACTATTGAAGTTGTGGAAAAGCTCAGGAGGAATAGACCTTTGAACTCCCTGAAGGCTAAGTGAAGGGAAGTCTCTTTTGGAAGTCAGAGGAAAGCATCGTAGGTTGGTAAGAGAGAAATGAGTCTTGTGGAGAGACACTACTTTATTTCGCAGAATCTTCAAGGGGAGAATGGACGGACGAAATCGTTGCGAGAGATACCATGAAGTTTCGAGAGATGTTGGATATTTCGGGAGGTGCAAGGTAGTTACAGTGAAGGCGTGGAGAGGATTCAAAGCTCAGGAGGGGAAGAACCGTTGATCCAAGTCGGTCAGGGTCATTGGATTGTTCATGATATCGCCTATCGGGACCTCGTAAGGAAAGTGTCCTAAGTTTAGTAAGGAGATTCATGAGATTGCGAGAACCAAGATCTCTACTACTCTGAGGATAGTGTGGGGTCCACAGGAGTTGGAAAGTGGACAGGTGGCACCTCACATCTCGGGAGATCTTGAGTGGAAGGGTTAAGAAATTTTTGTTAAAAGTCACGAGGCATGAGGGCACGAAGTGGCGAGCAGGCTGGGAGTCGTCCATCCAAAGAGGACAGGTGGCAGAGATCTAAGGATCTCACAGACTCGGGAACTCGCAGGGTGAACACCCAAGTGTTTGGGATTAAAAGCTGTGAGACGTGAGGTCATGAGGTAGCAAAGTGATGAAAGGATCAGGAGCGTCCATTTGAAGAGGACAGGTGGAGGAGATCTAAGGATCTCGCGAACTCGGGAGCTCGCAGGGTGAGAGCCCAACCATTGGGTACTCTGAGTCATGAGGGTGCGAGGCGTGAGGAGGTGAATAGCCATTGGATCTAGATCAAGGGAGGACCGTTAGATCCGCACGTGGACTCGTGCATCAGAGCCTCGTGAGAAAAGGATCGAGAACATGACCTCGCGAGTAGCGAAGTCGCGAGGGAGCGAGGTAGCGATAGCGTGGGAGTCTCGATAGAAGGGACGTGTGTGGACGGGTCAAGTCACATGTGTGCATCAGAGTTTCGGTACCTCGGGTATCGGAGGTTGGAGAACCAAAAGTTTGGCATCGCGAGTAGCGAGGCCGCGAGTAGAGAAATCCCTCAGGGAGAAGTCAGCGAGTTGACTGACCATCGGGTCTCAGGGATCCGAGGGTGTAGCGCTCGACTGTTGGACTCGCAAAGCCGTGAGTTCCGATCCTCCGAGAAGTTAAGGAAGAGGATCGCACGAGAAGAGAACCTGTGGGTAGTAAGATTCCCAACAGGGAATTAGAAGAACCTTTGAGTTCTTCGGGCCGAGAAGAGAGGAAGGTCCTAGGTGAGAGAACACGCCCCTGTATGGTGCGTTTGCGTCAGAGTGGTATCAGTGCGAGAAAATCTCTTTGCTTTCTGTAGCAGAGAAGAAAGGAAAATTTCACCATGCCGCCTAGAAGGGAAAGGCAGTCGCTAGATCTGGAGGATAGGGGAAACTAGAGAGGCCAAGGGAGACAAGTACAGGTGCCAGAGATGGAAAGGCAGATAAGTGATCTCTGAGCGAGATTGGAAGACATGGAAGCAGCGCAGAGATGCACAACCAGTGTTGGAGATCTAAGTGACTCTGAAGGCGAAGTAGAAGCTGAACAACAAGGAGAAGTTGCAGCCGAGGATGCAGCCAATGAGAGATTAATCAAAGCTATTTCTCGGATGAGTTTGAAGACAAAGATGGACATTCCAACTTATGAAGGAAATATGGATGCAGAAGAGCTACTGGATTGGATTAGATCTCTTGACACTTACTTCGATTATGAGGACATCGAAGAGGATAAGAAGGTCAGACATGCTGTCACAAAATTGAAAGGACATGCAGCATTATGGTGGGATGAGCTTCAAGCAGATAGACGTTCCAAAGGTAAACAAAATATTAAAAGCTGGGATCGAATGATTGCGAAGATGAAGGCAAAGTTCATCCCAAGGGATTATCAAATCACACTGTTCAGGAGAATGCAGAACCTGAGACAGAAGTTGATGAAAGTGAAGGAGTATACTGAGGAATTCTACAAGCTCAATATCAGAGCAGGTCATCGAGAGCGTGATGATGAAAAAGTTTCCAGGTATATGAATGGCTTGAGATACGATATCCAAGATGAGATGAGTATGACAACCATCAGAATGGTGGAGGATGCGCATCAGATGGCGCTGAAAGCTAAGGAAAAGCTAAGCTGTAAGCCAGGACAGTGAAGTCGAGGTAGGAGCCAACCCAAAGGTAAGTCAGTTGCCCAAGACAGGTTCCAGAAATCTAAGGATGACTGGAAGAAGCCTCAGACCAGAACAGAAAGAGGTGGAAGTTCACAGTGAGGCCAGCACATTGAACAACGAAGGCAGCAGACAGAACAGGGCGGAGGATACGCTGATAATAACACTTTTCCTCGTACCAAAGGTAGAGGAAGAGGCAGAGGTGGAGTCATCACATGCTATACGTGTGGGAAAAATGGACACAATGCAGTTGACTGTCCAGATAGGAAGAAGGATGGAGGAGAAACTCACATCGTCGAGGCACAGAGGCGAGATGCTGAGGTAGAAGACGCAGAAGACGGAAGGTTGTTGATGATGCGTAAGGTTCTCTTGACACCCGAGAAAGAGGTGGAGGACACGACTCAAAGAGACATACTTTTTAGAACTGCATGAAAGACCAAAGATAGGAAGTGAAAAGTTATCGTGGATAGCAGAAGCACAGACAATCTCGTTTCAACCGAGATGGTGGAGAAACTAGAATTGGAGACAACTGATCACCCGAGTCCATACAAAGTTTCATGGCTACAGAAGGGACATCAGGTAAGTGTCACTAAACAGTGCTTAGTGGACATAAATATAGGAGGATACAATGATAAAATACTCTGTGATGTTATTCCTATGGATGTATGTCATTTATTGCTAGGCAGACCATGGCAATATGACAGGAACGTAATTCATGATGGGAAGATGAATATGTATACTTTGGAGAAGAATGGGAGAACACATATGTTACTTCCGATAAAATATAAGGAGGTGAAATCGGAAGTGAACAACAGGGTACTTCTCATGAGTGGGAAGGAACTTCTGGCAGAAGTAAAGAAGAAGAAAGATCCACAATTCTTTGGGGTCAGGAAACCAAAAGTTGTTTTGACCAGCACAAGAGTGGATGATTTACCGGGAGAAATTTTGGAACTGTTAGAAGAGTTCATTGACATTGTGGTAGACGAATTACCTCATTCGTTGCCGCCGATGAGGAGTGTGAGTCATCATATAGATCTCATACTAGGAGCTAGTTTACCAAACAAAATTGCGTACAGGTTAATGTCGCAAGAGAACAAAGAAGTTAAAAGACAGGTACAGGAACTGTTGGATAAAGGACTAATCAAGGAAAGTTTAAGTCTGTGTGTCGTTCCAACGGTACTAACTCCAAAGAAAGATGGAGGCTGGAGAATGTGCACTGATTCCAGAGCCATTAGAAAGATAACCATCAGGTACAGGTTTCCATTGCCACGGATGGATGACTTGATGGATTGTTTAAGTGGAGCCGAATTTTTTTCAAAGGTTGATTTGAAAAGCGAATACCATCAGATTCGCATGAGGGAAGGCGATGAGTGGAAGACAGCCTTCAAAACCAACGAAGGGTTGTATGAATGGATAGTCATGTCGTTTGGCTTGAAAAATGTACCGAGTACATTCATGAGGCTAATGAATGAAGTGATGAAGGAATTCATTGGTAAGTTTTTCATTGTTTATCTAGATGACATATTGATTTTCAGCAAAACGAAAGAAGAACATCTAAAGCATTTAGCTGCAGTAATGAGGAGGCTACAATAGGAGAAGTTGTTGATCAACATGAGGAAATATTCATTTATGAAGACATAACTCATTTACTTGGGGTTTTTCATATCGGAAAATGAATTGAAGATGGATCCAAGCAAAGTGGAGGTAATTAAAAATTAGCCATCACTGAGAAATATTTTCAAGGTGAGAAGTTTTCATGGATTGGCTAGTTTCTACCGAAAATTCATCAGGAATTTCAGTGGAATTAGCACAACAATGATGGATACTGTCAAGAAAAGACATAAATCTTTTCTTTGGACTAAAGAGGCAGAGAAGAGATTCAATCTGTTGAAGCAGAAGATCACAGAACAACCGGTTTTTGTGTTGCCAGATTTTACGAAAGTGTTCCAAGTGAAATGTGATGCAAGTGGCTTTGCCATAGGAGCGGTCTTGAGCCAGGAGGACAGACCAATTGCATATTTCAGCGAGAATCTGGATGAGGCAAAAGTAAAGAACTCCACGTATGATAAAGAATTTTATGCTATCATACAGGCGTTGAAGAAATGGAGGCATTACTTGATCCCAAAATAATTTGTTTTATTTAGTGATAATCATGCATTACAGTTTGTGACTCAACAGGAGAAGTTGAATCAGAAACATGCTAAATGGGTAGAGTATATGCATAATTTTACATTTGTGATTAAACACATTTCAGGTAATTCTAACAAAGTGGCTGATGCTTTGAGCAGGAAGTGTTTGTTGCTGCAGGAGTTCCGAGTCAAGACATTGGGTTTTGAAAATCTTAGGGACATGTATGCAGGTGATGCAGATTTTGTAGAGGCATATGAAGCAGCTGAGAATCCAGTTCTCAGAGACAAAAGCCCATGGATAGATTATATGATCCAGGAAGGATTACTATTCAGAGGCAATCAACTGTGTATTTTGAATTGCTCCATGAGGGAGAATCTGCTAAAAGAGAAACACAGCGGTGGATTAGCAGGACATTTTAGCCACGAAAAGACATTTGCAAAGTTGAGCGAAGCATACTTTTGGCCAGGGATGCGGTCAGAAGTCAAGAAGTTTGTTGACAGATGTAGAATTTTCCAGCATTTGAAGGGCAGGAAGAAGAATGCGGGATTCTATCAGCCATTAACCATACCAGAAGGGCCATGGGAGGGCATAAGCATGGATTTTGTGTTGGGATTTCCTAGGACGCAAAGAGGACATGATTCGATCCTTGTAGTGGTTGACAGGTTTTCCAAAATGGCACATTTCATCCCATGCCAGAAGACTAGCGATGCGACTCATATTGCAAATGTGTTCTTCAAGGAGATCGTTAGACTTCACGGGTTACCCAGAAGCATAGTATCGGACAGGGATACGAAATTCATTGGACATTTCTGGAGGAAACTCTGGAATAAGATGGGGACTAACTTGATGTTTAGTTCTTCCTATCATCCTCAGATAGATGGGAAAACAGAGGTGGTAAATAGAAGTCTGGGATATTTGTTAATAATCTTGGTGACAGAGCACTACAGCAGTTGGGACAATGTGTTTCCATAGGCAGAGTTTGCATACAACGACTCGATGAATAGGAGCATAGGAAAAATTCCATTTGAAATTGTATATGGCAGGCAGCCAAGAGGAGTATCTGATCTGATGGATTCAGAACAGATAATAACTAAGAGTGTAAGCGCTGAAGAATTCACAGAGGCGATGGAATATCTTCACAGCAAGGTGAAGGAGCGATTGCTGAAATCAAACTAGGAATATAAGTGCAGAGTGGATCAGCATCGGAGACAAATTCAATTCGAAGTTGGTGATCTAGTTCTAGCACATTTGAGGAAGGAAAGGTTCCCAAGGGGAACATACAATAAGCTAAAAATGAAGAAAATTGGGCCATGCAGAGTCCTAAAGAAATTGGGAGAAAACGCTTATGAGATTGAGTTGCCGGATGAGATCGGAATATCTCCGACATTCAATGTCTCAGACTTACATCCATATAAGGCTGAGGAAACAGGAGCTGAAGATGATGAACAACCAGAGATCTAGTGGCAGAAGAAGATGTCGATTACAGATAAGCCACAGATGGAGCGTATACTTGATAAGAGGGTGAGAAAAAAGACCAGACGAAAGCAATACTTTGAGTATCTAGTTAAATGGAAAAACCATCCCATGGAAGATGCCAGCTGGGAGACTAAATCAGAGATTCAAAAGCATGGACAGACCATGCAGGAGCTCATGGAAAGGAGCCCATGAAAGTTTTCAAGCCGAGGAGTGTGATGCAGGAGCATCGCCAACTCATCAAGCGAGCCAGCACATCAAGCAGAGATCAGCTGGACAAACCAACCCAAATTTTTGGAGTGCTTTTGGATTGTATCGCAAGTCTTTTAATGAAGCCATTTATGAAGGCACATTGTATATTATATGGGACCTTGAGCCTTTAATCTCTTGTCTGAAGTAGATAGGAGGCATTTAATAGATTTAATGCTGGTAGATAGGATGTTAAGTCTAGATTTGATAGTTTAGAGTCTGATAGAGAAAACAGATATAGACACCCTCATTGTATCATTGTAACATTATCAAGAATTCAGAAGAAGAGAAGAGCAAACAGAGAATAGTGTATGAAGAACGCCCATGTACAGGCATTTTAATTAATAGAATGAACCTTTGATTCAAGCTCATGGTTTGTGTTGTTTTCTCTGTGTACTGATGTTATGCTCATGAATGTTTTCTTTCTTGTTATGCATTTACTTTGTTTATGTTGTGCATATGATTTCATGTTTCAAACTGAAGTCTGAAAGGGAGAAAGAATGAGGTTCAATTGTTTCTCTATCTGAGCCAGGAGATTCCTGCAAGGTGTGCAGTTGAATTCATCCACAAAGAGTGCGTTGATGAAGGCTCAGTAGTTTAAATTTTGTTCTCATTCGCCCAGAAGTGGAAGTGGGTTTTTGAAGCTGTGCAAGGAGTGCATAGGCTGAAGAAGAAGTCTCATTTGTGAATCAGAGAAAAGGGAATCAAAGACTGTTTCTCCAGGAGTTGCGTAGATTCGAAGGGATTCAACACTTGAGAGTTGTTGAACGATTTCCATGAGGAGCGCGTGCAAGTCCCTCTGAAAGAGTCAGAGTGGGAAATATCAGGAGGTATAGAACCTTCGTGATATCATTGAAGAAGGGAACCGGGAGTTTGTGCGTGAAGGGTTTTAGGCCAGAGTTGCCAGTGCATGCACAGAGATCTCTTTTTTCCTAAGAGACTATTGAAGTTGTGGAAAAGATCAGGAGGAATAGACCTTTGAACTCCCTGAAGGCTAAGTGCAGGGAAGTTGTTGTTGGAAGTCGGAGGAAAGTTTCGTAGGTTGGCGAGTGAGAAACGAGTCTCGTGGAGAGACACTGCTTTATTTCGCAGAATCTTCAAGGGGAGAACAGACGGATGAAATCGTTGGGAGAGATACCATGAAGTTTCGAGAGTCGTTGGATCTTTTGGGAGGTGCAAGGTAGTTACAGTGCAGGCGCGGAGAGGATTCAAAGCTCAGTAGGGGCAGCACCGTTGATCCAAGTTGGTCAAGGCCATTGGATTGTTCACGAGATCGCCTATCAGGACCTCGTAAGGAAAGTGTCCTAAGTTTAGTAAGGAGAGTCGCGAGATTGCGAGAACCGAGATCTCGTCTACTCTGAGGATAGCATGGGGTCCAGAGGAGTTGGAAAGTGGACAGGTGGCACCTCACATCTCGAGATCTTGTGAGTGGAAGGGTTAATAAATTGTTGTTAAAAGTCACGAGGCACGAGGGCATGAAGTGGCAAGCAGGCTGGGAGCTGTCCATCCAAAGAGGATAGGTGGCAGAGTTCTAAGGATCTCGCAGACTAGGGAAATCGCAGGGTGAACACCCAAGTGTTTGGGATCAAAATCTGCGAGACGCAAGGTCACAAGGAAGTGAAGTGACGAAAGGATCAGGAGTGTCCATTTGAAGAGGACAGGTGGAGGAGATCTAAGGATCTCACGAACTCGGGAGCTCGCAAGGTGAGAGCCCAACCATTGGGTACTCTGAGTCACGAGGGCGCGAGGTGCAAGGAGGTGAATAGTCATTGGATCCAGATCAAGGGAGGACTGTTAGATCTGCACGTGGACTCGTGCATCAGAGCCTCGCGAGAAAAGGCTTGAGAACTTGACCTTGCGAGTAGCGAAGTCGCGAGGGAGAGAGGTAGAGATAGCGTGGGAGTCCCGATAGAAGTGACATGTGTGGACGGGTCAAGTCACACATGCGCATCGGAGTTTCGGTACCTCGGGTATCGGAGGTTGGAGAACCAAAAGTTTGGCATCGCGAGTAGCGAGGCCGCGAGTAGCAAAATCCCTCAAGGAGAAGTCAGCGAATTGACTGACCATCGGGTCTCGGGGATCCGAGGGTGTAGCGCTCGACTGTTGGACTCACGAAGCTGCAAGTTCCGATCCTCCAAGAAGTTAAGGAAGAGGATCGCGTGAGAAGAGAACCTGTGGGTAGTAAGATTCCCGACAGGGAATTAGAGGAACCTTTGATTTCTTCGGGCCGAGAAGAGAGGAAGGTCCTGGGTGAGAGGACGTGCCCTTGTGTGGTGCGTTTGCGTCAAAAAATAACCTACTCAGATGATTTTTTGGGCAGTGGACATTATCGAAATATGGCCCCCACATGCGCCGCTATGGCAGTCGATCAAGTATCTATCAGCCTTGTCAATAGTCAAGCATCGACGAAGTATGGTGTCAACCCCTCACCGATATAAGATATCTCTGATGAGGAGATAACAGGGGACCTGGTGGCGAATACGATGTCGATCATCTCGTGAGAGGTGGTTACTAAACTTTTGGGTTTGGAGGTAGACGAGGAGGTCTTCATACCAAGGATCATCCGAAGTGATGTAAAAGAGATGTTCGTCAGGGAAGTCGGTATTGACGGGGGCACTGGTAGTATCAGAGGGGAAGGCCATGAAAAGTTCGGTAAGGATGAGAGCTTTCTTTCTCTTGGGTGTTGAAAATTCAAGATCGTATTCCTGAAGGATAACGATCCATCGAGAAAATTTTCCATTAATTTACCGATGGCTGAGAAAGTATTGCATAGGGTTGGAATCTGTGACGACCTTAGTCATGTGAAGAAGAATGTAATGATGCAGTTTCTGGACTGCGAGGACGACTGCAAGGGCTAGTTTCTCTTCGTGTTTATACTTCAAGGGTGGCCCTGAGAGGTTTTTACTAACGTATTAAATGACATGCTCATGATCATCATCACCGATTTGAACGAGAACTCCTGCTACTGAGACAACTAAGGCTGATATGTAGAGGATATATTCGCGATTGTAGTCGGGTGCAATAATTAAAGGGGTGTTGGAGAGCACCATTTTAAGATCATCAAATGATTTTTGGGCATGTTCATCCCAGTGAAATGGCATGTCATGGCGTAGTAAGAGAAGGAAACCGTGTGCTCAAGTGGCGTAGTCTGGGACAAATCACTGTAGAAAGTTAGCTTTTCCTTGTAGGCTCTGGAGTTGACGTAAATTCCAGGGAGGTGAAATTTTTGTGATGGCTTGGACTTTAAGGGGGTCCACGATAATACCACTTTGGGAAATGATGAATCTGAGGAGGTGCCTCGCATTGATGTAGAACACGCACTTGAGGGGGTTCAAGCAGATGTTGTACTAACGACACCGTTGGAAGATGATCCGTAAATCATCAAGATGTTGGGTACGTTTCTTGGATCGAGTTGTGAGATCATCCAATTATGTGAGGATGATATGAGCTAGATCGTAAAAAATGTATGTCATAGCCCGTTGGAAAGTTGCACCCACATTCTTTAAGCCAAAAGGCATGACATGATATGAAAAAGTACCCCAAGGGTAGTGACTGTGGTTTTGTATTGATCGGTTGGGTGGATTTGGATTTGATTATAACCAGAGAAACTGTCCATGAAGGATAGAGCCTCGTGGCCTGCGCAGTCATCGATAATTTGATCGATGAAAGGCATTGGAAAGTTGTCTTTGGGACATGTGTGATTGAGATTGCGAAAGTCCATGCAGACATGGATAGTGCCCTATTTTTTGTTAATGGGTACAGGGTTGGAAACCCATGAGGTATAGGCGATGGGGTAGATGAACCCAACCGTGCGTAATTTTTCAATCTTGGCTTTGATGGCCGCTTCTTTGGAGGGGTGTAGAAATCGTTGTTTTTGACGAACTGGTGTAATGTCAGGCCAGGTGTCGATGCGATGTTTGACAATAGAGGGATCAAGGCCAGGCATTTCGGTGTAAGACCGGGCAAAAATATCTCGATATTCTTGGAAGAGGGCTTTATAGGTGGTGATTTCTTGAAGAGTGCATGTGGCGCCAATGGTGATTTCCTCAATGACTCCATCTTTGGTGGAAATGTCGATTTTGATGGTTGGGGAAATGTTGGCCATGTTGCCTTCTTCAAAAGCATCAGGGGTAGGAATGGGGTTATTGAACCAGTCGATATGCCCTGATGGGATAAAATCCTTGGTTTTGACTGTGTAAATGGGGTGTTGGTTAGGAGGCTTGGAGGTTTCTTGTGGAAAGAAGAGCACTCTGTGGTGTAGCGCATCCCATGGGTAGTCAAGGGTGTTTAACTCTTTCAGTATGTCCTCGTCACAGTGGAATTGGCAGGAATACAAGGGGTTGTAAAGACTGATATTGGTGACTGTCACCGTGTGGCTATCCCTTGGTGATGAAGAAGCAGGGGGAACGACGTAATGAGATTACGATGGTTCGCTCGACATAAACCAAATATTGAAGCACTGAGGAGTACCAGTGGTAGTTGGATGTAAAATTTTCGTAGGGAAATGAATGGGAGAATTGGGGGGATTTGGGGGTGAATCCTTGGATAAGTCATCCAAGAACCATGGAGGTGTCGGGAGTGCCTAGGGTTTAGGAGAAATGATATGAAGAATCGCTAGTGGTGAGGTAAGGTAAACCATTGATTCTGTAAGGGGCGCAGGGGTTTGAATCAGGGTCAATTGGCGTTGCCTATATTCAATGATAATAGGACATTGGTATGTAAAATGATCTAAGGATTCACATAGAGAGCAAGGGAATCTCATACGTTCATTGACTGAAGTCGTGACATAATGGATGTCAGTGATTTTTGGGAGGGATGATGTAGCTGGGTTGGGTTCGTTTTGGAAGCTTTGGCATACTTCGTTTAATGTCTGTTGGAAGCATGGTAGTGCTGGGAAATGGTGTGTATAGTGGCCATATTTTGAACATATAGCACAAGAGAATTTGGTTTGCAGCCCTTTACTAAGTGGGTGAGGGGTGGTAGTGGCAGTACTTGCTATAATGGTGAGCATTGATGGTGTTGGATTGAGTGGAATCAGGTTCCGTAACTCGGGTAGATATGGGCAGTTGTTGGTTTGGTGTCCATCTTTCTCACATAGCACGCAAGGAGGTTGGATGTGTGGGGGAAGTGGAGTTATGGGATCCTTCTTCTTTCGCCTACCCCCAACTGTGGCATGGAGGTTAGTGAGTGGGGGTGCAAAGGGTATGGTGGGAGTAAGTATGGGAATCATCATTAGAATACCTTCTGTTTGGGGGGGAAGGGATGGTTGAGGAACCATCTCTGGTGGATGTAAATACCAAACTAGAATTGCTAACACCATATTAGGGAGGGTAAGTGTTGTGGCTACTTGGAAAGCTTGTACGCCTGGTGGAGGGTAGAAGAAGGGGATTTGAGTAATGGCATGGGGAAATATCTCCCAAATGGGGATATGTCCTTGGGGAGAGGTGAAATCGTGAACTGGTGGAGTTGACGAGTTCGCGGAAGGCTCATGAGGGGGGAGCTCTATGACTAGTGGGACGTCAGATATGATAGAAGCCTCCCTAGGAGGAAGGGTCAGTGGTGAACCATTGGATGATACGATGCATAATTGATTAGAAGGATGAAGGAGCAGTGGTGAACCATGGTAAGTTTCTAACAATGATGGGTCTTTGAAAATTCCGGGACCCATTTTGATGAGTGGATATGTGTCATGACTCATGTGTATGAGAGGGAGAATGTTATCGATGTTGGCAGAAGGGTTAGGCTCGTAATTTGAGACTTGTTCAATGGTAATGATCGTCCTGTTATGGGGGAACATCATCGTTCGAAATACAGAAGAGGAAAATGCCTTCATAGCGTACATGTAGCTACGACCAAACAAGATATTGTAATCGAGTGGGGCATTGATAACTTCAATTTCGATAAGAATAGTCTTGCCCCCGAGTTCTATGGGTACATTTTGGAAGAACCCTTTAGGAGACGATGGTCGGTCGCCATAAGCTCGTAAGGTAATGGAAGATGGTATGAGTTTGGGGGAACCAAGTTTCTTCCATACAGACTTGGACATAATTCATGTGGATGCACCTTCATCGATGATGCACCGATGAACTGTAATGTTCCAAATTTTTAATGGGATTTGAAAAGTGATTAGAGAGGGAAGGCGAGGTTCTCCGCTGTCGAGATAAAATGTGATGAGTTGGGTATCCACTGGGTCGACTGCCCCTAAGGAAGAAAGTAATTATTTCTGCTTAGTGGGACAAGTCTAAAGGACCTCTAAGACTGACATGGTAGCTGGGGATTGTGCTAAGTCATCGACCAAATTGTAATTATGAGCCACCCTAGCCTAGGGGTTGTGGGATTTCCTGTGTAATGGGATGCGAGTTATGCGAAGAGGTGTTTATAAATGGGAGGAGACTCAGCGGTTGCACGGTATTAACGACTACATGTTTGTAGAAGGATTTATTCCTCACTGGTGAGGAGGATAGTATGATCTGCAGGATTGTTTGGATTGAGATATTGTCCCGATTGTGGTGGGGTATGTTGTGTATCTTGTTGGGTGTTTATCACACCCTGGTGCGGAATGGGATTCTGCAACACGACTGGGGGGGGTTGTTTCACATATTGTTGTGGGGCCTGCTGAGGGGTAGGCAGTGCTGGAGGATGTGGTAGATTGCCTGAGTCTTTCAGCTATTTAAAATCAATGATTTGGGGACAATGATGAGTATAATGACCAAAATCACCGCAAAGGGCAAAAGGTAAGGTGGTTTTAATAGTATTATTATTTCTTCCTTGACGCCTGTTGTTATTGCCCCCTGGGGGTTCTGATTCCCTTGGTTCTGGTTTCCCCCAGTAGGTTGGTTTTGTTGGGGTTGATTCCCGCCTTGGCCTGTGTTGTTATTGTTCCTATTTCTTCCTTTCTTTTTGGCATTATTCGATAGATGGGCTGGATTTTCCGTATTCAGCTGTTCGAAATTTTGATATTGTTGAATGGGAGAGGGTTGAACAAAATTCACCCCAGCATGAGGGTGTGGGGGTTCCATGGGCTGTGGAGGACCAGGGAATGGAAATTATATATTTTGTGGGAGTTGTGATCTATAAGGTACATAGGAAGGCATGGTTCTTTCGCTAGTACTTAGAGTATAAGTTGAGGTAGAGGGGGTACCAGAACTTGTTTGGATAGGTGGGTGTATTAGGGGTGCCGCCGGTGGCCCACTAATGGGTGGAGGAATAACAACAGGGTATGGTTGTTGATAAGGGGGTGGGGGGTAATAAGAAGTTCCCCCATATGCCGACGGATATTGAGGTGTTCCATACATTGGTGGTGGTTGGGGTTGAGGGATATGGTGTGTGGTATTACCAATAAATCCTTCTGCTGAGTGAGACATCCTAGGTTTGTCTTGACTGAATGGCATGGGTTTTGGGAGATCAGGAAGTACTGTGTATAAGTACCCTGATTGTAAATAGATGAGATCGTATTGTTGATCCTTACTGATGGATTCTTCTTCGGATTGAGGGAAGGTGGAAGCTACATATTTTCCAAGGAGAGAGACAAGTGATTTGAGAAACCAGTCAAGAAACTATTGTTTGGTGGTTTTAGATTTGCACAAACTACATCATCTACGCCACTCATGAATGTGATCAGCGATATGTGTGAAATTAGAGAGTACTTCAAGACCATTGTCATGGTGGATTGGTAATTGGAAGAAGCTCACAAATTATTTGGCCAAGGACTCAAAAGTCGCATGGGACCTTGATTTTTCATCTACATACCATTTGGTTGATGGGCTAGTGAGTGTGCATTGAAATAATCGTAATCTGATGGAATCATCCATAATGTTGTTGGAAGAGCACCATAGGTGGAAATTCATGACATGGTTGGTAGGGTCATCCCCTGCCTTTTCTTCAAACTTGGAGATGTCTGAAGGTAGTTTGGTGGGAATTGCAGGCCATGTGGGGTCATGCAATATAGGATCATTTGTAAGTTTTTTTAGATTGGGTATGTTAATAGAGGGAAAATATGGAATATGTAGTGTGGGGGGGGAGGATTAGCTCCAGCCATGGTGTAAGTGTTTTGTGAACCTGACCCTTGAGGGGGACTAGGTGGGTTGGTACTTCCCCCTTTAGAGGAATTTGGCCCCCCGCTTCCATGTAAAGGAGAGCAAGTGGATGGTGGACCTTGGGAAGTGAACCCAAGTAATGTGGAACCAAGCAAAGTTGATCCTAAGACAATGGCACTCACTGGAGTGTGTGAAGGTGGTGTCGATGAGTTGACAAAGCTAGTAACTCCCCCTAGAATAGGAGGGAGGTTTAGCAAGCGTCTGGAACGATGGGGGTTCTGTGGTTCCCCTATGATGTCTGACTAGCTGAGTGGATGTGTGCAAATTGTGGTGAGAGTAATAAATAAACAAGAGCCTTTTGTTGCAATTTTTTGAACTTAACATGATATATATCTAAATCAAAATGTAATCAGAAGTGAATCATACATAAAAAAATTTGAGAAAAGAAGCATATATGTGGATAAGTGGGTTTTGTCCGCATGGGGAATCAAAGAAAACAAATTCTCTTGTCCTAAAATACGTAATGTCCTTCCTCTCAAATAGCACTGGACCTTCCAATAGTACTCAACAGTGGGGTCTGAAGTCACCAGAAGAGACACTAGTGAAGGATGAAATAATCAGTTATAATGAGGGGTAAAGGGAGCATATCCCGAAAGAGCTGGCGATATTTCCCAATAGCCACAAAAAATCCGATCAAGGTGCAATTGCAGCCCACAATTTCCACCTGGGTAGATGTCCTAAAATTTGGTTACTAGGTACCTCGGTCAAAGTGTGACATTTAGATTTTCGGCCTAAGAAATGGGTCACAGGATGGATCTTGTCCAAGAGGTGGGTGCCTCAAGGGGGGACGCACAGAACAACCGAACCTCGGCCTTCAACCCTTCATGGGTATCTCCCTGCCTTATGGTGTTAGGAACACTTGACTTGGAGGATTTTCAATTCCCTATTTGACAAATTCTATTGTTTTGACAATGTGAGAACTAGATAACGGGGAGTTATTTGAATGCCTATCCCCGAAATCCTACCTAGACTAAAAAAATTCTTTTGGCACCTCCTGTGGAGGAAAACTTAGTGAGTTTTTAGAAAAAAAATTAGATGTGGTTGTTTGAGAGGTTGGGGGTGTGAACCAGCCTCGTTGAAATTAAATGGGAGTGGATATTTTTGTCAAGAAAAGGGTGGGGTGTTTTGGAATCCCTTTGGAGGAAACTTACTTTGACCTCCACGTTTCGAGAAGAAAACTATTTGAGTGATAAGTGACATTTTTGTGTGAATGAGTGAAAGTGTGCCAATGTTTTAATGAATTAAGTGTCACCTTGCTGCATGTGGACTTCACTTGGTCCTTACAAATGTTGATTACCTAATTAACTAAATGCCTTTGGTACAACCTTTCATAATTAAAAAGTCCCTAGGAAACTAGCATGTGGACATGTGGGTCCTTTACTATTCCTTTAACTCCCTATTGTGATTTAATCTAAGAAAATCTTTGAAACTATCCTAGATTGTGATCATGTGGGCATGTATGGGCCCGTTACAAAACCTTTAAACTTACCTAGTGATTTTAATCTAAGAAAGTAAATTTCGACACTATCCTATCTTTGTAGCATGTGGGCATGTATGGGCCCATTACAATCTTAAGATGTGTTTGAAAAATAAACTAAGAGGAGTCCCGAGAAGGGTTGTTGTCCTCTCCTAAAGGTTTTAGTATTTTTAAGGTAGATGAAATTGTCCTACAATATTTTTCTGATTCTCAAGGTCGCTTGAAAGCACGAGAGAAGAGCATACTAAGCAATTGTTATCCAACTTCCAGTCCCAATGCAAGTTTTATGTGTTTACAAATGATTCCAACTTATAATTTTAGTCAAAGCAAGCCATCCATGTGGCGAAATGAAAGAAAAAAGAGGAAATAATGATTTTAAACCCCCTAAGTTCCCATGTGTTTTGAATAATCCCTTTATATGAAGAGGGAACTAAGTGTGGTGCAGCTTACAACATGCATGAAATCACTTTTAAGAAGGCTAGGGGCCTTCCCCAAATCACAAAAAACCTTACAATGTGTATTTTTCATCAAAGGTGCACGGGTCCCAGAGTAGACAGAGGTGCACTAAGCACCTGTGCGTAGACTAAAACAAGCATGGGCACAGGTGCGCAAAACAAAACTGTGGTTTTAGCGCATGTGTGCACGATGCGCATCTGTGGGCCAAAAAACTCGTGCACAACTGACACACGGTCGTGAAGAAAATTCCAGATGGAATTCTCTCAATTCAACTTGGAATTGGATGTTTTGCAGGTTGGCTTGGGCCGGTTAATGCACCTACAAGTTAAATAAACCAAAATAAGAGCTATAAAAACCCAAATGAGGTAGGAAATTGATACCTTTCCCCAGTGGAGTCGCCAATCTGTTGCATCTCTTTTTCCACCTAGATGGGCAAAACAGAGGTACTTGCAAGCTTAGTTGGGTTTGCTAAGTAGGAAAGCTATAAGGAAAAGGGTTAGAGAAAGAAATATAAAAGAACAACTAAGAAATAAACTAAGAAATAAAATAACAACTAAACTAGTGAGCATAGGGACATAAGAACAAAAAAACCAATAAGACTCATGTCACCAATGGTAAGGTTTATATTAGTGAAAGAAAACACCAATAATAAAGAGGACTATGAGTCCCTTATTCCTCCAAGGGAGGGCTCTTGGACCCCCACAAATAAGATCTTCTTACAACTTTGAATGAAAATGGTGAAAGAATTCCAAGCTAATCCACTCAAGGGGTGAGATGGATTTCCCAATGTAATGGTGCTAGTATACTCTTGATGAGAATAGAGGATTCCTCAAGAGAATAGTAGTAGCATAACTTTGTTATTGAATTCCTTGAAAATGAAGTGCACCCATAGCCTTTTTTTACAGCACCTCTTTGAGGTATTGTGCAACCAGCTTGTAGTGTAAAAAGAGGCTAATTAGGGAATTTTTAGGTCCTTGACCAGCCACCCAGTCGGATCCAGTCCATATTTGAGTGTCAAATCAACTTGGAAGCTGAACCAGAAGTGGGTGGGAGGCCGACCACTCTCATAAATGCATCGTTCTTTGATGTGCGCGGATTTTAGCGACCACAGTCGCGCATCGGGCACATGTGTTCTTTTCATGTGTTTTTGTTTTGTGCATGTGCACGCGCACCCTGTGTAGTCATAGCGCACTTTAATTTTATCACTGGTTGTATAGTTTTTTACCCTTTGGGAATGATTTTGTGGTAATTTTTGTCCATGGGTGACCTCATAACTGTTTGATGATGATGGATTCTTGTAACCATTTGCGGACGAAATTTCAGTGATAACAAAGTGCATGCTAACATGTTTCTATCTATACAAAGTCAGTGTCTTTGTTAAGTAAAGAAATTAATGGACGAGAAATGCATGAAAAATTTTCAATGAATCTACGGTAATAACCAACATATCCTAGGAAACTTCATACATGCTTCTGTGAAGTTGGAGTTGGAAAATTTAATATTACCTTCACTTTTTCTGGATCAACTTGGATACCTTTTTCTGAGTTGTGATGTCCTAATATGATGCCATCAATTTCCATCATTAAACATTTTTCATTACTGATGGAGACATTTGAATATTTTCACCTTATTAGTGTTTTATTTAGATTGGCTAATGCCTCATGAAATTCATCCTCGTATGTTGTAAAATCGTCGATATATATTTTCATGCAATTATGAATTAGATCAGAAAATATACCAACAAAAACTTATTGAAAGGTGGTGGGGGCGTTGCATAACCCAAATGGTAGAACATGGTAGGATAATGTCCCCCAAGGACAACTGAATGTTGTCTTCTCTTGGTCTTCAGGTGTGATTTGGATCTAGTTATATCTACTAAATCCGTCAAGGAAAGAAAAGTATCTCTTCCATGCTAACATGTCTAGGAACTGGTCGATAAATGGTAATGGGAAGTGGTCTTTATATGTTTCTTTATTTAGTTCCCTATAGTCTACATAAATTATCCATTTTCCATTTTTATTTATTACCATTACAAGAGGGGATACCCACTAGCTATCAGAAATTGGATAGATGAAGTTAGTTGTAAGCAATTTTTGTAGCTCTTCTTTGACTATTTCCTTCAGTGTCGAGTTCATCTCGCGCTAGAGTTGGAAGATGGGTTTGGATCCTTCCTTAATATATATGTGATGTGTTCATAGGTTGGGATGGATTCCCTTCATGTCAAAGTAATCCCAAGAAAAGGCATCAATGTTCTTTTGCAAAACTTTAATCAATCACTCCTTTTGTTGTTCTGTTAGTCCTTGGTTGATTTTCAAGGTTTTCCCTAGGATGCTTTCTATGGTTTCTATAAGGAATCCTTGATATTTTTCTGGTGGGGAATCGTGTTCGATGGGTGAGATCTTTGTTGTGGATAAATAAACCTGAGTTTTTGGTTGCATAACATGCTCGACAATATGTGTGTTTCTTGAGGAAGAGGAAGAGGCTATAAAATCATTGATTTCAACATCCTATGTTTTATCTCTTATGGATAAGTATTGATATATGGAGAGGACTTGATGGGATTCCCCTTCTTCATCACTCTCTTCTCTGCCAACCCAAAGTGGTGTTGGCCCTTGACCAAGTTTTGGGAGATCCTTGGTCAAGTTTGACCTATTTTTGGAATTCGATGGGCTATCGAAGGAGGAGCGCAAGATGAAGAAGAGATCGCGGGATCTTGGTCCCTTTTTGGGTCCTTTCTAGGATTTGGGATTATGTAATGGGTATGGGGATGTCGGCCCATGGGTTTACCCATGTTTAGGCCTATTTTGTAAAGTATAAATAGATGTCTAGGAAATGTAAGGAGAGGCATCTATGTGATGTTAGGTCAATGTGCTAAGTACTAGATCTATGTGATCGAAGGATTGTAAGTGCTCTGTGCATACTATGTGAAGCTTGCAGAGCTTAGTGCAAGTAATTGTAAGAAGGCTTAGTGTTGTAACCTATCTCAAGGAAGGAGGATCTGGTGAGGTGTGTGCAGATCTCATGTCCTATGCAGAGTAGGATTTTGATCCTATGTGCCTATAAGAAGCTTGACAAAGATAATAAAGAAGAAGATTCGGTGGACGTAGCCCCAGGGTGGGGGTGAACCATGTATATGTTGTGTTTCTCTACTTTGTGGGATGTATTGATGTGTTTATGTCTTAACTTGCTAAAGTGCTTTGATATAGATAGATAGATATGTTTATGCTTTGTGTTAATGATGCATATGGATGCTAGATCTAACCTATGTGAATGTGCTTAGTGATTGAATCGGCTAGATCTAGTCTACCTCTCTATGATAAGTGTTTAGATACATCAGATCTGAATGAATGATGTGATGCTCTATTTTATCTACGGAGTAGATAGTGGTTGAATATTGATGAATTGTCGATGCTAAGTGATCTGTTAAGTATTACAATCACATATTTGTGTCCCAGCTAAGGTTGCATACACCTGAGTCCTGCAACCACCCCTGCCTCTACCTCAGGTGAGACTTCATATGCTTTGTAGTTGTTGCCGAAAGGGCCGGTTGTTAGGGTTTTTTTGGTGCGTTGTTGTAGAGTTGAACCCTGGGTCTTCCCCTATGAAAAAAAATGGTTTTGTTGTAGGGACTTGAAACCGTGATTGCTGGGAACTGAGGAAGAAGAATCTTTGTACAACGATCCGACCTAAAATTGTGAAATATCTGTGCATAGATCTGTCACCCTAGTGCGCAATACTCTACTTAGTTTGTGAATCTATGTGCTAAAGAAAAGAAGTATGATCTGAATAAAAGAGGTAAGATATGAACTCTTTGTGCTCTGAGAAAGGTAAGAATAGTGAAAAGTTCTAGATATGAAAGATTTGTGCTCTGTAGAAGTAAGATAAGTGGAAAATTTTGTTTCAATAGTATGGATCTAGGTATGTTTGATAGATTTTATCCTAGCTTGAAAACTAGGGCACTAATAGATGAAAGAAGGTTTGATATGTGTAGATCTGATAAGAATGGTGAAATATATGTTATACCTATGCATAGAAACAATGTTTGGACTAACAAATGGATGCAGGATCCTAGAAAGAAATGTTTTCAGGTTAGCTACCATGACCCTAGTGTGCAGTATAGGAAAGGCTTGGGATAATTTAAAAGAAAGAGAGGATTAACCCTCTGTTATAACTACAAAAATCTGGGACATCTTGCTAAGGAATGCCCTAGGAGAAGACCTAGTTGTCTTTGTTGAAAAGCTATGGACCATGAAGTATTGGATTTCCCTAGAATGATTTCTAAGCTTGAAGGAATGAACATGAGACAATAAAACCATAAGGAAGATCTAGAAATTAAGAGTATGATAGAACCCTAGAAATAATTCGAGAAAGTATTCCTACAGATAAAAGAAACCCTGAATGACCACCGACATGTCATCTTATCCGAGATATTCAAAGAAAATGAATGCCTTGAAGCAAGAATAGGAGACTTCGACATTGACTGTGTTCTGAATGAGGAAAAATAGGTGAATATCAAGACAGAAAGAACTTTGGAAGCTATAGGAAGGCCTGCTATGATTCCTTCATTAGGAGGAATAGGACTATTCAAAGGAAAATTGATAAACCTATCACCCCATTTACCATGATTACTAGGAAAACCATGGATTGAAAGAGATCGGGCCAGAAGGAAGGAAGAAGAAGAAGTTTTAGAGAAGAAGAAGAAAGAGCTAAATGATTTCATGACTAGAAGGATCGCACACTTGATTGAAGAACAAAAGAACAGATCGAAGTTATTTAGCACCAGAAACCCGGATGTCGAAGTTGCAAGAAAACTAGAAGACCCACAGAAGATTGAAGTATCGATTCCAGAAAAAGAAGAAGTATCACCCTCGAATCTTAGGAAAGAATCTCAACAACGCGAAGTAACTATGCCAAAAGCAGATAAGAATCATAATGGAAAAACGCATATCGAGACGAAGCTCACTGGGAAGAAATATAGAAAACTAAGTAAGAAGAGAGTTAAGATCGAAAAGTTACAGAAGGTTCTAGAGGGAACTTCATAGAGGGAAAATTTGCAAAATTGGAACTTCATCAGGATAATAGAACAACGTCACATGTCACTTCACCAGGGCGAAGAAATATAGCCGTTGGGACCAATATAACCGTTCGGCCGACTCCCCGAACAGGTAGAAAGGAATTTATGGTTTTCCACCAGACTGTTAGACTGCATTGTAACAGACAGAACTGAGTTAATGCAGGCTTCTCGCCCGTTGCAAGAGATCTGTTGACAAGTTATCTATTTATCCCATTGTGCCATGCCCTGAGAACACTTTTTCTAACCATGAATTTGAGCCCACAGAATTGTTGATTTTACACAGTGATCAATACATTATTTCACTCTATCCCATTGCAGTGTCTAATTTACTCCTCGAACCTAAGATTTCCAACCTCGAGCGTGTATGTCGGACGAGTTCAACACTGCAGAGAAATTTTTTAAAGAAATTATGATCGACCTCATGACTGAAAGAGTCATGTCGATGTCTATAGGTATACAAGCATCATCGAAGAGAGGACTACAAGCCTCTTCGTTGACTGCTCACGGAGCCGAATCATCCTATCCATTAGTAGGAAAGAGAACCAAGCATAAGACCTAGCAAATGTGAAGTTGATTCCATCCATATTGCCCAATTACATCATGCCTTTGGCTGGCATAGTGAATCATGATAGTGTGCCATGAGATTTCAACTACACCATAGTTACTGCGTACCTCCTGAAGGGGATATGCGCAATTTGAACAGAGCAGGATAAGATCACAACATTGAAGTTCAATGACTTCAACCTCAAATATTGCAAGATCTATGGTATGCCTGCCCCATACAAGTACCTAAATAGAACAAAAGGGAAGAACTCAAAGATCATCCCTTAGTCATGGATGATGAACCTTGCACAGTCCACCCTATTGAATTTCATGAAGATCCCACACTTCGGAAGACACCAGGAAGTCAACGCCTGTGTCAAGATACTATTGTCATGTTACCATGGAAGCTACTTATGGCTAGACCTCCACATTATAGTTGACCCAACACTAATCCACAGGATCACAGGACTGAGTATGTAAGGACCCGACCTGCGGGACTTTTATCCAGGAAAATCCACAGATCGCGCACTAGCACAGAAGATTAAGGATACATATGGGGATGTTGAGAAGGGAACAAGAGGCTACAAGGTATATTCCATCCAGAGTGGCGCAGTGCGCCTATCATGTCAACTAATAGATGGAAATTTAGTAAGGAAAAACTGACCTATGTAGGTCACCGGCTTTGTCAGTGACCTCGCAGGGAAGTGCACGGAAGGCCTACAGATGAACTGGGTGAAGTACCTAGTTAACTAGTTGGAACTAGACTGTCGAGAATACCAGGATCAGGGTTATGAATTTGATTTCAGCTGGCTTATGATCCTCATTGAATTTTTTGCCTGGGAGATGCTGGACGGTGCAGCCTTCCCATACATAGAATCGTTCAAACCACTCACTGCGAAGTTCTCTACCCTGTGGTATTCAAGTGATATGAACAAACAGTGGCAGTCAAATGTTGTGTTTCATACATATTAACTACAACTAAAGAGAGCCATTGAAGCTAAGCCTCACATGAATCCGAACACCTTACAGAGGTTCTGACCCCTAATGAAGTTCAACGCATATCATCACTTCACCTACATTACAACACGAGCAAATGAACATAAAGAGAAGCTCTAGTCATATTATAAGCTTATAGAAGAATACCTTGAGGAGATAACTAAGGAATGGTCCGTTGACCTCCTTATTCCTGCCAACCCTACAGATATATCTAATCTTAACAACCTAGAGGATACTCATAAAGAACAAAATGCACCCAAGAAGACTGAGGAGGTCCAAAATTTAAGAAGCACCTCAGGAAAGACTGCTTCAGTGTCACCTAACCGAGGGGGTGATGATGAAGTAGAAGCTTAATAGAAACCAGGCAAAGTAACACCACCCAAAGATGAGGTTGACCCCTTGAAGAAGAGGAAGGTTTCCCCTCTGAAACCTTCTTCCTGGAAGAAATTGAAAGCCACCATGACCAATATGCAGACTTTCCTCACCTCCGATGATTTTGATGTCATCATAGTCTCCCTGAACAAAGCTTCACTGGAAATAATAGAGAAACAAGGAGCGAAGCAGGAAGAAATGTATGATAATATTGAAGTCGAACTCTAAGGGGTACAACAGGCCCTTCATTCCAACCATGCAGTCTCCACTGTGTTATCACCTAATGTTGTAAGGGGAGACGTTTTCCTAAGGAAGGCCCCTTGGGCGGAAAAAATGACAGAAGCGGGTTGAAAACCCACTTGTCCTAAGTTTCATGAGCAGGCAATTATGTTTTAAAAGGGGCATGGATCTGGGTAGTCATGATTCACGTGCCCAGATCTACAGACGAGGTCTGATTCTAGACCCCCCTTGATGGTCTACCTTTAATGGGGGGGAGGGGTCTGATATGGTGTCGCGTAAGTTTGAATGGTTGGGATTAAAGCACCCAAATCTACAGGAGAGGTATGATTACAGACCCCCCTTTCCATGTTGACTTTAATGTGGGGGGTGTTTGGGTCCTATAATTATAGGCGAATCGATTCTTCGACTGTGGATTTAGTGTTTTCCCTCGTGATGAAGAAGTCTGGCTCATTTGATCCTGTTTCCTCCCTCCATTCATTCCACCTGATCCTCCATCACTCTACTGCATCCTTCATACACACTGCGCCCTCAACCCCTTGTCTTTTGTCCGCCTCCATTATCCCGCCACCTTCACCTGTCCATAACCAAACAGACTTAGGATAAACAATGCTAGCAATATAGTCAGTCTAGGTTAAACTAATAAATAAATAACTATTTAATAATTAATTAATTATTAATTAAGTTAGTATCTAGATTAGTAATTAGTTAGTAATTAGGTTAGCAACTAAGTTAGTTATGGGTTAAAATAAAACATTAATAAAACAACCCAAAACCTATATTAAAAATATAAAAAACAGTAAAT
>ML782158.1:60072-73352 GCA_009831015.1 Picea engelmannii | reverse complement strand
GGGGGGGGGGGGGGGTCCGGAATACCGCCCTCCCGCAAAAAAAACCACTTTTTTCCAAAGTTTACCATTTTTACCTATTTTACCATGTCACCTTCCAGACCGATTTTTGGGAAAATGGAGATGAATTTTAAAACTCCGAGAGAGGTTTTTTATCAACACGGGCTGAGGAACAAAAACCTCTTTCATTTTTTTCAACGGAGCCACAAGAAGAGAGCATAGAAGACATCTTCGAGGCCTATTTTTCCAGATTTTCGGTTTTCCGTTTCAGTCCCGATCTTTCAGGAGCAGTCACGGTCAGCTGGGGACGAATTCGGCGAAATCGAAAGATTTTTTTGTCCAAAAAATGCCCATATACGATAACCTCTTTCATTTTTCTCCCAGGTGTCATCATTGAAGATAAAATCATGCCTGATCGGACCCCTTTTTCGCAGAAAACCGGTCCGTTTTTCATGGCAGAAAACTCCAAATTTTGTGGGAGTGGTGGTTATTTTTGGCCGAGGCGGTTACACCAACTTCCGAAACTAACTGAGATGGTCTATCCTATTTATACATATGATTTTAATGTAAAATGGTTCGACCTGTGAGGCTCTGGGCAAGACTGTGGGTTGTGTTTAGCCAGGGAATGTCTCTGTAATTTTTAATGATTGATCAACAATGAACATATTTATGTGACAGGATTCCTGTGTGGTGATAGTGGTGGTGTTCTTCCTCTGTTTAATGTTTTTCCTGTGATCATTATGCTTGTTTTCTTTTCTTATTATCAGAAGGAAAGTAATAGAGGCTGAATTTATCAGCGTATACTCTGCCTCTCTGCTTTTGATGATCTTTATGTTTTCTGCAAAAGCTTAGTTCGGGAATTCTTAACTGCTCCTTTGCCTAGCTTTTTCCTCACCTATTTTTCCTCAAATCGATGCCATCTAAACTTAATTCGATCCAATATTGCCACTACCTTTCCCTGTGAAAGAACTGTGTCCAGATCTGATGTAAATCACATTTTTTAAGCACAGACCCCATTTGCCCAATGGCCCTCCTTGTTGTTCCAAATCAACCATTTGAAAACCCCAATCCATGTTCTTCATAACTAGCCTAATATCTCTTTGAACAAAGCTATATCAGACAGAGAGATCCCTCTCTGAGTCTTGGAGGTCTAGATCCAAGACTCGAAGTGGTTTTGATGTTGCCTCTATGACTGCCTCACAGCCTTGGGCAAATTATAGAGTGCTAACAGGGGGTAGGGTCTAGAATTAACTAGCTCTCGCATGAGCCCCTCACCATCCTGACACATGCCTCTCAAGCCCTCTCACCATTCCTATCCTTCCATGTGTCCTCCACTCCACCTCTCTCCTCTCCTTGTCACATCTCCTGCTCCCTTTGGCCTCTCATCACCTCACGCATGTTCCTCCACATTCCAAGGTATCATATCCCCTTTATTTTCATCTTCTTAGCCTCTAACACCTGTACCTCCACGTTCCATTCCACTTCCACTTGTGTCATGTTCCCTCTCCTTGTTGTTGAGTTAGCACCACTCCTCGAGATTTCCCCCACCTTTCACCTTCTTCCATATGTCTCCCCAGTCACCTCCATCTAAACAATTGTCTTCACTCCCCCACTTGCCATCACACCCTCTTCTCTCACCATATCACCACCTCATCCTTCTACCTGGTTGTCGAACATTCATTGCATCCTGATGAACCTATATTGTGTGCCTGCATATCTTCCCCGCAAACATCCATCATGGGTGCAGATGACGAAAGGGAGGTTCCCATGTCTCTAGGAATGAACATTGACTCTTCTCTCCCATATATCGATACGACAGTTAATGTAAATATGGAAGTTGGGTGAGACATCATCTCCTTCCTTAAATAGGAGGTCAGAAAGGGACGAACGCAGAAGCAGGCTATTAGGCCAGCCTGTTAGAGATTGTGTCTTACAGCCGACTACATGGGCAGTCTGACCTATGTCTGCATGAACCGCTTGAAAAGGTAACTCTCAACACAAATCCATGAATGTGTGACATGATCGTGTTTCAAACAGTTGAAGCCAGTTCTAAAGTATATGTAGGCATTTTATCCATTTTGTAGGTATCGATGGTAGAGCTAAGCTCCCAATTGTAAAGATTTAATGAGGCCTCTGGTTCTCTGGTTATATACTGATGTTTGAGACTTCTTGTTTAATGGAATCCAACCTCTTCTTCTTTTTCCTTTGACTCTTAAATCCTGGGCATGGATGATCCAGTTGGGTGTTGTAATGACTGTGTAATGTAGGTTTGATTATATCAATTTTTGCAGCATTTTAAGTTTCTTGAAGTTCTTCGGATCTAAGAGGATCTCATATCTGAGACTTTTCCCCCTTAAAAGTTGTTGGAAGATCGGATGTCCAGAGTAGACTTGTTTTCCCTCTTGGTTTCCTCCACATATTCACCACTATGAACTTACTAGCCTAAGTTATATCAAGACCTCACCTATATTTGCGTTTCCAACCTAGTTCTCTGAGTTAAAGAGATATTGTTCTGATTCTATTCTCTGTCGATCATCCTCTTTATAAAACAACCTGTGACATCAAATTGATGGGTATCAGGCTTACTCCTGCTCCAATCCAAGAGTGACTCTTGGTGTTAACATTTATGGCGCCATTGTTGGGGATGAAGTTGAATATTTTCCTTGGGATTGAACGACATTGAACCTCTGATTTTGAAGGTGCATTACACATCATAGCCCTATAATATTGCTACTGTGCACCTGGCGATTTCATTGTGATGACTCCACTGTGGTGATTCCATTGATGCAAACCCACAGGCAACTCCAATATTTCAGTTGTGGCTTCCAGAGGTAGACATACCAGGTCTATTCCACAGTTGCCTTTAGCAACACCTGAAGCTAATCTAGAGAATATTATCATAAAGGGAAAGGCCCCTGGGGGAGGTACTTCTACTGCTAAACCATGTATTTCTGATGATTTTCATTGTTCTATAGAAACTCCAACTCTTGCATCTCACCCTATTTTATTGCCTTCTATTGGAGTTTCTCAAAGCCTGAAGTCTAGGAGTGTTCCTGTTGAGTTTTCTCCTCCTGGTCTTGGATTGGAAGGAGAGAGCCTTGTCACTCCCCTTTATCCTAATATTGTACCCTGGTTCAGGCCCATTACCTCAGAATATTTTCTCACTCCTAGCTTTACCACCCCTCCTCCTATTATTGTTGATTCTACTATAGAGAGAGAAGCCTCTGCTGAATCAAGACCTGTAGCCTTTTCTCTAAATCCTCTTGTTTCCTTTCCCCCTTGCAAGCTCTATTCTTATTTCCCTTGTCTGAATACCTTCTCCTCCTATTTCTCCTCCACCTAATATCCCTATGGAATGTGCAAACCCCCCTGTAAACATAATGGACGTCATAGTGGCTGCGAGGTATGCCCCTCTAGTTCTACCCCAAACCTTGAAAGCTCTCCATGCTGGAGATTATCTCAAATACATGCCTAAGTTCAATGGAGAGGAAGACATAAATTTTGAAGAGAACCTTGTTGCCTTCTACAGTTATGCAGACAACCTGAACATTGAAAATGAAGATGTCTAGATGAGATTTGTTGTCCAGAGCCTTGATGGTGAGGTTAGGAAATGGTTCACGGGACTGACCCCTGGATCTATTATTGGGATTGAGGCTTTAGATAATACCTTCTTGAGACAGTGCAGACATAAAAAGGATCTCATGTACTACATGACAAAGTTTGGGTCCTTGAAAAGAAAGGAAGGAGAGTATGTCTCTGACTTCTCCAAAAGATTCAATAATATGTACAATAAGATCCCTGCTGAGATAAAACCCTCAGTGATTTTGACCTTGATTTCTTCCTCCTGCTCAGAGAGAGAAGAGATAGTTCCTTGGATAACATGAAAGATGCAGCCCTGGAAGTAGAATCCAATATGTTGGTAGCTAACAAGCTCAGGAGCAAGTCTGACAGAGACAGAGGGAAAGGAAAGTCTGAGGCCTCAACCTCTGGTTCTTCTATATCTCACCCTCAAGTGGATGAATTGACCAAGATGGTGAATTCCTTAACTGCAGAAATGGAGAAGATGAAATTTGAAGGGAAGCAGACATACAGAAGTCCACAAAACAATGATAACAGGGGCAACTTCAAGAGACCGAACAACAATTTTCCCCATATTATGACAAGGGAGTAGAGGAATAGAGACAGAGATGATAAGATAATTCAAGACCCTCTCCAAAATAACCTTGTTGATGATGAGAACAGGGGAGAAGAAGATCTTGACCCTGAATCCATTGTTTTGGAGACATCTCCTCTTTCCCCCATTTGACTCAATCTGCATATGAAGAATTCCTTATGAATAATCAAATCAATGAGCTGAGTAAGGGGGATAAATACAATAGTAGCAGTCCCAATAAATATAACCTCGTGTCAAAGAAGAAAGAAGAGAAGTCTAAACAACCCCTCATGGTAGAGAAGCTTTCTAAACAAGCAGAAAATATCACCAAAGAAAAGAAAGCTCAGAACCTCTCACCAATAGCCAAAGATCATGTCTCAGAGGTAAGGGAAATTCAAAAGCCTCCTCCCTCCTTTAGCTTTGAACATGAAATTCAAAAAATCATAATTCCTATGCCCATTTCAGAGTTGGTTAAACATGAATATTTCAAGAGATCCCTTTCTAGAATTTTGTATCCCGAGCCATCTTACCTTTCCACAGACTCAGTAAATCTCCAAGATGAAAATCTAATAGTCATCCTAGGTCCCATGGTAGAAGACATAGATGATTCATCTCCCCCCCCCTTCTACACATCCCTGAACATACATGATAAGGTGTTGCATAATTGTATGATGGATTCTGGGGCATCTCATAACCTCATGCCCAAAACTGTCATGGAAGAGATCGGGCTGGAAGTTACAAAGGCCTATCATGATTTGTACTCTTTTGATTCTAGGAGAGTGCAATGCCTTGGAGTCATCAAAGATATGGTGGTAACCTTGTTTCAGTTTTCGATGAAGAGTGTGGTCATGGACATTGTGGTAGCTAATGATCCTCCCAAGTTTGGAATTCTATTGTCAAGATCATGGATAAGAAATCTTGGAGGAACATTACAGATGGACCTCACATATGCCACCATTATAGTCTCTGGAGGGGAACACATAATATTGTACAGAGAGGCTCAATTGGCTTACATTGTAAGTGATGAAGCAGATCCCACCAATCATCTCATATTTTCCCTTGACATTGATTTGGGATCCATCTTGTTGCATCTCACCAACACCCCTGAGCCTCCTCTTCAACTTAGAAAGCAACCAATTAGCCCCCATAAGGATTCTCCTTCAACTAGTTCTGTGTGGAAAATGTTCTTTGATGGAGCTCATTCTAAATATGGTGCAGGTGTTGGAATAGTATTTGTTTCCCCTGCTTAGGAAACCATATATCTGTCATACAAATTAGAGTTTGAAGCCACCAACAATGTGGCAGAGTATGAAGCTCCTACCTTGGGATTGAGGGATGCAAAGGATATGGGAATAAAGGAAATATCAGTGTTTGGTGATGCTGAGTTGATCATCCAGTAGGTCAGAAACATCTATCAAGTCAAGCATCCTCTGCTGAGGAGTTACAGAAATGAAGTATGGGACCTCATTGACAGTTTTTTCCTATCTTTCAATATATCATTCATTCCAAGAGAAAAAAACACTGTTGTTGATTCTTTGGCTATTTCAGCAAGCAATTTCAAAATTCCCCTTCCACCCAGGCTCAGGTATGACATAGAAGTAAAATACAGTTCCTCCATACCTGAGAATGTCAAGCATTGGAAGGTTTTTGAGGATGACCTTGAAATCAAAATATTCCTAGGGACTGTTGATGAATTTTCAACACTGCACATTGATCAAGACTCTAATTCTGAAGCAGATCTTCATGCTGGTAATTTTCTGAACAGGATTGTTGATCATCACATTGTTCAATTGCCTAGAAATCGCATACCAAAAGGGTTGGTCACTTTGGAAAGGCTATTTGAAAGCAATGATGTGGCAGTAAAAGGAAACAACTCAAAGGAGGATACAAAGGTGGTTGAGTGCAACATTGGCACAAAGGAGGATCCCAAGTTCGTCAATCTATCTAGCAGCATGTCAAAGGAGTATAGGGAAGAATACAATAAGATATTGAAAGAATTTGCTGATATATTTTCCTGGACCTATGAAGATCTCATAACATATGATACATTTTTGATTGAGCATAAAATCCCATTGAAGGAGGAAGCCAAGACATTCAGACAGAAGCTAAGATAGATTAATCCTATGTTGCTTCCTGTCATGGAAAGGGAGGTAAAGGAACTATTGGATGCCCAAATTATTGTCCCTTTTAGATATTCTGAATGGGTGGCCAATTTGGTCCTAGTGAGAAAGAAAAGTGGAGAAATCAGACTCTGTGTTGATTTCAGAAATATGAATAGGAGTTCAAAGAAGGGCAATTACCCCATACCCAATATGGAACATATATTGCAGAAGGTAACAAGGGAATCCAAAATATCAATGATCAATGGATTTTCTGGCTACAATCAGATCTCAGTTCTGCCTGAAGACAGGGAGAAAACAACGTTCACAACTCTTTGAGGTACATTCATGTATGCCAAGATGCCCTTTGGATTGATGAATGAAGGGGAAACATTTCAGCGAGCCATGGACATAGCCTTCATTGGGGAGAAAGATCAGTTCATGGTGATTTATCTAGATGACATCACAATCTTCTCCAGATCTATCAAGGAGAATTGTTGTCACTTAAGGAAGGTTTTCTTGAAATGCAGAAGGTTTGGCCTCTCCTTAAACCCCAAGAAATATCTCTTTGCCATGAAGGAGGGAAAATTGTTGGGCCATATAGTATCAACAGAGGGAGTGAGAATTGATCCCAGTAGGGTGGAGGCAATTTAGACCTTAAAAACTTCCCAGGTCCAAAAAAGAAGTTCAGGCTTTCCTGGGAAATATCAACTTTATGAGAAGGTTTGTCTCCTATTTTGTTGAGTTGGTAAAGCATATCACAACCATGCTCGTAAAGGGAAATGAAGTAAAATGGACTGTTGAACCCAGGGAATCCTTTGTTCAAATAAAATGGGCATTGACTGAGCCACCTGTGCTGATCAGTCCTGATTATTCCAGGGATTTCCGAATTTTTTGTTTTTCTTCTTTTGATACAGTAGTAGCGGTTTTATTGCAGAAAAATGAGGAAGGACAAGAGAATCCCATTTCATTTTCCAGCAGGGCATTAAGAGATGCAAAAATCAAATATGACATCATGGAGAAACAAGCTTAAGCCTTGGTGAAAGCTCTCAAAGCTTTAAGAGTCTATGTCTTGCACTCAAAAATCATTGCATACGTTCCTGCAGCCTCTGTGAAGGACATCCTTATACAGCTTGACATAGATGGGAGAAGGGGTAAATGGATTGCCAAGATCCTTGAATTTGACCTGGAGATTAAGCCCACCAAGTTGGTTAAAGGGAAGGGTTTAGCCAAGATGCTAGTTGAATCCAATTTCATACCCTTGGGGGTTAACTTCATCAATGATTTCTCAGAAAATCAGCAAGTTGAATTTCCTGATGGCAATCCTCAATACATTCCTACACTAGCAGAATGCACCTGGTATAGATATATTATATATTTTATGCTAGAATTAAAGGCCCCTGATGAAATAGGGAAAATTAAGGCAAGAGATTTAAAGCTCAAAGCAGTCAAATATTTTCTTATTGACCAATTTTTGTACTGGATAGACCCTCTAGGTGTGTTTCCGAGGTGTCTAAACCCACAGGAGGCCCAGATAGTGAAGTTTGATTTCCATAGCAGCCTATGTGGGGGACACCATTTCTGGAAGACCACTTCCCACAAAATTCTTGGGGTTGGGTACTATTGTCCCACCTTATTCACTGATGTCTGCAAAGAGGTCATAACCTCCATTAAATGCCAAATGTTCTCAAGAAAGAAACATCTCAAATCTCTGCCACTAAAGCTTGTAGTAGTGGCAGGACCCTTTCAACAATGGGGGTTGGACTTCATTGGAGAGATTCATCCTACTTCAAGTAGTCAACATAGGTGGATCTTAACTGCAATGGATTATTTCACCAAATGGATAGAGGCTATCCCCACCTGGAGTGCTTCACACAAAGGTTTGGATGCCCCAATAGAATTGTCACTGATAATGCTGCCTCTTTTAGGTCTGAGCATCTGGTTAAGTTCTGTGAGCATTTTGAGATTTCCCTGATTCATTCCACTCCCTATAAAATCCAATAAAATCCTGATCAACCTCATTAAAATATTGTTGGAAGATAATAAGAAGGTATGGGATTCAACGCTCAAATTCACTTTGTGGGCTGATCGAGTGACAACCAAGTGGTCTTTAGGAACCTCCCCTTTCCAACTTGTTTATGGGACAAAAGATGTGTTTCCCACTCAGTTGGTGCTACCGGTAGCCAAATTCTTTCAAGATTATGAAGGGGAGCCAAACCATATGATTAGAAGAATTTATCAACTAATGGAGGTGCAACAGACAAGAGAAAAGGTAATGGACAGAGCTCATGATCATCAGCATAAGATCAAGAACGTCTTTGACAGGAAGGCCATGAAAGAAGATTTCCAGTTGGGAGATTTGGTGCTTAAGTGGGATGCACCTAGGCAAGATAGAGGCAAACAAAACAAGTTTGAATCCCTCTAGATTGGGCCCTTCAAAATGTCTGAAGTATTTTTAAACAACACCTACAGTTTGCAAGATTTGGAGGGTGAAGAATTTTTTAATGGCCCAGTGAATGGGCATTTCTTGAAAAAATGTTTTGTTTGAGCCTTAAGCGGCTCTTCGGCTTCTTGTAAATATTGTTTTCCTGCTTGGTTTTTGCTTAATAAGGGACTCCATAGCCCAATAGTAAGGAACTAAAGTTGCAAAAGGAGTTATTGTCAGCCCATAGGGGGCGTGCCATCCCCCATGGAGCCTGATGTTATCGCATAATGTTGTAAGGGAAGATGTTTTCCTAATGAAGGCCCCTTGGGCAGAAAAAATTACAGAAGTGGGTTGAAAACACACTTGTCCTAAGTTTTGTGAGCAAGTGAGTATGTTTTAAAATGGTCGTGGATCTGGGTGGCCATGATCCACACACCCAGATCTATGGACGAGGTCCGATTTTGGACCCCCCTTTCCAGTTTGTCTTTAATGGGGGGGTCTGATATGGTGTCGCGCAAGTTTGAATGATTGGGATTAAAGAACCCAGATCTATAGGAGAGGTCTGATTTCAGAACCCCTTTCCATTCTTACTTTACTATGGGGGGGGGTCCGAAATTAATTGGCTCTCATGCGGGCCCCTCACCATCCTGACACCTGCCTCCCAATCCCGTCCTCTAGTCTTATCCTTCCATGTGTCCTCCACTCCACCTCTCTCCTCTCCTTGTCACTTCTCCTACTCCATCCATCCTATCATCACCTCACACCTGTTCCTCCATGTTCCAAGGTGTCATATCCCCTTTATTTTCATCCTCTTACCCTTCAACACCTGTACCTCCATGTTCCATTCCACTTCCACTTGTGTCGTGTTCCCTCTCCCTGTCATTGAGTCAATGCCACTCCTCACGATTTCCCCCACCTTTCACTTTCTTCCATCTGTCTCCCCAGTCACCTCCACCTAAAAAATTGTCTTCACTCCCTCGCCTGCCATCACACCGTCTTATCTCTCCATATCACCACCTCATCCTTCTATCTGGTCGTCGAACATTCATTGCATCCTGATGAGCCTATATCGTGCGTCTGCATATCTTCCCCGCAAACATCCATCATGGGTGCAGATGACAAAAGGGAGGTCGCCATGTCTCCAAGCATGAACGTTGACTCTACTCTCCCAGATACTGATACAACAGTTAATGTAAATATGGAAGGTGGGTGAGACATCGTCTCCTTCCTTAAATATGAGGTCAGAAAGGGACGAATGCAAAAGCAGGCTGTCAAGCCAGCCTGACAGAGATTTTGTTTGACAGCCGCCTGCATGGGAATTCTAACCTACATCTGCATGAACCGCCTGACAGGGTAACTCTCAATGCAAATCCATGAATGCATGACATGATCGTATTTCAAATGATCAAAGCTAGTTCTGAAGTATACGTAGGCATTTTTTCCATTTTATAGGTATTGATGGTAGAGCTAAGCTCCCAATTGCAAAGCTTTAACGAGGCCTATGGTTCTTTGGTTATATATTGATGCTTGAGAATTCTTGTTTAATGGAAGCTAGCCTCATCTTCTCTTTCCTATGACTCTTAAATCCTGGGCATGGATGATCCAGTTGGGTGTTGTAATGACTGTGTAATGTAGGTTTGATTATATCAGTTTTTGCAGCGTTTTAAGTTTCTTGAAGTTCTTCGAATCTAAGAGGATCTCATATCTGAGAATTTTTCCCCTTAAAAGCTGCTAGAAGACTGGATGTCCAGAGAAGACTTGTTTTCCCTCTTGTTTTCCTCCACATATTCACCACTATGCACTTACTGGCCTAAGTTAGATCAAGACCTCACCTATCTTTGTGTTTCCAACCCAGTTCTCTGAGTTAAAGTGATATTGTTCTGAGTCTATTCTATGTCGATCATCCTCTTTATAAAACAACCTGTGACATAAAACTAATGGTTATCAAGCTTACTCCTGTTGCAATCCAGGAGTGACTCCTTGTGCTAACACACTGCGCCTCTTCCATCGAGAGAACCAGAATTGGGAGATGAACCATCCCAACTCCATCGACTAGCTGATACAGTCGAAGCTCACCTTCGACGAGCAAAAGAAGAAAAAAAAAATTCCACCCAGGCCTTGAAGCAAGTGCAAGGAGTACTTATAGAACAGCGTCAAGCTGCAAAATAGGAAAATATTTCTCTCCAAGGGAAGTTCGATGAAGAAAAAGCACAGATGCAGTAAGGAAAAGAACAGTTCCTTGTAGAGAAACTCGAAGTGAAAGAAGCGGTTAGTAGAGCACTTCGCTCTGTGAAAGTCTTAGAAATAAAGGTAGAGTACTGAGTCACGCAACAAGTAGAGCATCTCGCAGAAGCTATCCAGTAGCTACAACAATGCATAGCAGACTTATACCTCCACACAGTGCCCGAGACTCCATAGGATGTAAGGGATCAAAGAGAAGCAACTGCTCAAAGAAAAATTGAGAGAAACAAATCCCTTACTATGGAATGTAAGAAACTCATTGATCATAGTGCCCAGACCTACAAGCAACTCACTAAGAATCCATAACTAAAGGCACTAGAGTCGCAGCTCCAAGAGGCGGAGTATCAAGCCAAAATGATACAGGCGCAGTTGAAGCCCCTGTCAGTTGTGGAAAGAATGAAGTGATACCAAGAACAATGCATTGCCCAACAACATATCCACACTATCCAGAGAAGATTTATGGAAGTAACTCAAAGGCTTCAATCTGTACAAGATAAGGCTTACCAATTTTTCACAGAGGTCGAAGGCCAAGGCACAGAACTAGAGCAGGTTGTCACTGCAGCTGAACAACGCCTAAAAGGACCTGTGAACAAGGTAGTCAACCAAGAGTTATTTGAACAGGAGGCCATAGCACAACAACAATTCAAAGCATCTCGAGCCAAGCTCAAGGCTTTCGAAGAAGAACTACCTAGATTAGAGTGACTCGGGACAAGTCACAAGTGAGTGTTGGGGTCCTATTGTCCCTTGACCAAGTTTTGGGAGATCCTTGGTCAAGTTTGACCTATTTTGGGACTTTGTTAGGCTCTCGAAGGCAGAGCGCAAGATGAAGAAAATATCGCGGGATCTCAGCCCCTTTTTGGTTTCTTTTTGGGATTTTGGATTATGTAACGGGTATGGGGATGTCATCCCATGGGTTTACCCATGTTTAGGCCTATTTTGTAAAGTATAAATAGATGTCTAGGCAATGTAAAGAGAGGAATCTATGTGATGTTAGGCCAATGTGCTAAGTTATAGATCTATGTGATCGAAGGATTGTAAGTGCTTTGTTCATACTGTGTGAAGCTTGTAGAGTTGAGTGCAAGTAATTGTAAGAAGGATTAGTGTTGTAACCTATCTCGGTGAAGGAGGATCTGGAGAGGTGCGTGCAGATCTTCTGTCCTATGTGGAGTAGGATTTTGATTCTATGTGCCTGTAAGAATCTTGACAAAGATAATAAAGAAGAAGAGTTGGTGGATGTATCCCTAAGGTGGGGGTGAACCACGTATATGTTGTGCTTCTTTTCTTTGTGCGATGTCTTAATGTGTTTATGTATTTACTTTCTAAAGTGATTTGATATAGATAGATAGATATGTTTATTCTCTGTGCTAATGATGTATATGGATGCTAGATCTGACCTATGTGAATGTGATTAGTGCTTGAACCTACTAGATCTAGTCTACCTCGCTATGATAAGTGTTTAGATACATCAGATATGAATGAATGATGTGATGCTCTATTTTATCTACGAAGTAGATAGTGGTTGAGTATTGATGAATTGTCAGTGCTAAGTGCTCTCTTACGTATTCCAATCACAGATATGTGTCCCAGCTAAGGTTGCATACACCTGAGTCCTTCAACCAACCCTATATGTACCTCGGGTGAGACTTCATCTCCTTCGCAGGTGTTGTCGAAAGGGCCGGTAATTAGGGTTTTGTTGGTGCGATGTTGTAGCGTTGAACCCTGGGTCTACCCCTGTGCCAACAAGTGGTGTTTCCAAGTCTATGTTGGGTTTAGAGGGAGGGTAGAGGGTTAATTGTTTTTTGGATTTATCATGGGATATGGTCATGTTGCATCATCTATAATCGATGAATTCATTGATAGTGGACAACCAAGGCATTCCCAGGATGAGAGGAAACCTTCTGTTAGCGATAAAAAACGCACTGGCATTTTTGAAAGAACGATGCCTAATATTGTAGGGAAAATTTGACTAGATTCTCGAGCTCCAAATGCATATCTGAATGCACCATTGGAAATCTTAGGATTTGTAGATGTCAATCAACTATTTAAGCATGCAAAACAGACTCTCCATGACTGAGAAATTTGATTTTGAAAAAATCTGCGCTTTCACCAGTGCAGAAGGCAGAATTATAACTAGTTAGCTGGTGAAAGTTGCACCTTTCACCAGCTAAGGAGCAGATTTTCAGGTAAATTAGCTGGTGAAAGCTTATCATGGCCAAAATAGCCAAATTTTCGCCCAGATCAGGATTTTTTGGGTTAGAATGATTTGAAACCATTTCAAATAGATAGGTGGTGAATTATCAAGTCAAAATCTAAAGGCCATTCTTGGAGATGAAAGTCAAAAGGGAATTTTTTGACTAGATTTGGT